>CM051260.1:11403740-11496240 GCA_027921565.1 Artemia sinica | reverse complement strand
TTATCCAATTTCCAAAGATAGCCCAAAACAGTATTTTTACTAAATCGGGCTGTGTTTGACAGAAAACTGATTACTTTTCCGAGTCCAATGGCATCAGTATTTTTAAAATAAAGCAGATTCAATAAAAGAATGGATAGGCAATCTCAATGGTTACAAATACGATCCAGGATTTAAGTTGAACTTGGGGAAAAAATGACAAGTAATGCAAATTTACAAAGTATATGAACAACATAAAGTAGTCAGAATTTAAAACAAAAAAAAACTTTAAACTTTGAAATGAAAATTTTTAAATTAGGGCAAAAAAGAAAAAGAGAAAGTAACGATATTAAGCATTAGGAATTGACACCGTACAGTTAAAAGTTCAATAGTTTATAGGTGGAATTTATAAAAAAAATCTTATAATAACTGTTTTTCAGTCCTTCAATGAAGGCTTGAGGATGATTTGCAGTTTTTTCTTGCATTCTTTATGTATTATTAAGAAGGGACATTTTAGATATAGCAAGGTGATTTTAAACTTAGAAGGAGGGGCTTGGTCGACCAGTAAGCATGGATCCGTTAAGGGCTGGTATATGAGAGGAACAGATAACCAAAAAATTCAGATTTGGATTCAGGCAGAAAGAGAATCAAAGAGGTTAAAGTTTCGTGACTAAATACGTTTTTGATTTAAGATATTTTTTGAAATAAGATTTACTGGTTGAAATATTAGTGATCTGGGATAGTGTTAGAGCAAAATGTCTACTACTAAAAAATAGAAAAATTGTTTTTTGAAAGATGAAGACTGGCTTTAGATGCGGATAGCTAATGCCTCAAACTTAATTTAGGAGTTGAGGATGGGGTCAACATTTTATCAGGGTGCCAGCAGCTTTCTCGCCCAAGAATATTTCTTTTATGGTAATCTTTTGAATTCCAAGAGACTCTTCAGACGACTATAAATAGAGCAGTTACTCATTTTTGTATATGTTAATGAAGTGATAAACAAAATGAAAATTAATTTAAGCTTGTGTGTCTATTGTTGCTTTTGTAGGGAGGGGAGAGAAGATTAATTTTAATTACTTACCTTGTGATGTGTGTTATCGGATACCGTGTTGTATATTCATGTTTGACTTATAATAAATTTATTATTATTATTATTGTTATATATCGAGCCTAAACAATAGATTAATAGATGTATTCATTTTTAATACTATTTCATGACACATGTCGTGGCTAGAAATGGTAAATTTCTCAAAATTTATACTCTTTTATAGACAAAAAAATACCGCAAAAAATGAAACAATTTGGTCAAGTGGTGTTTTAACGTTCAAAACAAAAGTATCACATATTTAACGATACAAAAAACTGACTATGATTAGAGCCCCAGTTCTTTTTAAGTTTTCCATACATTCACTGCTGCCTTTTCGTCTGGATAGAAGTCAAGTGGGGCATTTGGAGTTTTCCACATAGGCTTGAAGCTCGTGATCCAACTTTTCCTTGAAATGGAGTAAACCAATAGTCCTAAATTATCGGGAAAATTACCTGTTCTAGCAGATAGACCAAAGCAAAGTGGTGATTTCTTCTTTTTTCTGGCTCAAAACAACAACTTTGGCCGAAACAGGGCCAACCCTTCTCATTAATAGAATAATTTTTGCTCATTTTTTTATTGCCACTCCTTGTCTTCACTTAGATTTTTTCCTAATTAAATGAGAATAAAATTTTGTTATTATATAATATACAAATTTTACATATTTTATTTAATTTTGTTATAAAGAATAAAATTTAAAAGAATAAAATTTTTCCTAAGCCCACCGGTAAACTCACCTGTCAAAAGCAGTAGCCTATTGAACTCTATGTAAATCTTGTTTTATGTATTAGAAAAAAAAATCAACTGAATGTAAAGATCAACATTAAAACTTGAGACGAACAAAAAATACTCCGTAAATGAGGGGTGCTTCCGACTCCTCAATACCTTGCTCTTTACGATAAAGTTTTTTTTTTTTAGAAATTTTAAATAAGCTCCTTATTCCAATTAAACGGCACTTGTGCTTCAAGAGTCGTTCTTAAGGTATTGGGACACAAACTCAAGCTTTAACGTAAAGCACAAGGTATTGATAAGGGGGCAACCGCCCTCATTGACGGAATAGCTTCTGTTCGTTTTAAGTTTTAATGTTATTCTTTACTTTCAGTGAAAAATTCTTTTTAACTTAATTTATTATCTTGCGTTTTATCTACTTTTTTCTTTTACAAATAATGCATGGAAATCCAGCTCCCCTCTGTCGAAAATTTCTTTCCTCACAGGAAAATTCATCAATTACTGGACCCAAAGAGTCACTAAAGCTTCTTCCCCCCCCCCATGAAAATTCCTCCAAGTACAGTTCCTCCCACTTAAAATTCTCCCCGCCATCGAAAAACTCCTCCGGACAATTTTATCCTCGCTTGTAACGTTTGATGAGTAGCATTAAACTTAAAAAAACTTTATATATTTGGAATTAGCATACAAATTTAATTCTTCTGATGTATCTACTGTTATCAGACCTCTGTTTTTTTTTTATGTTCTGGATGCTATTGAACATTGTCGTTCCTTACTTACAGTTCATTACAACAAATTGTTAGCTATAAGTTTTTGTTGCAATTCTGTCTGGCATCTTGGATAGAACCATGAATTTCTACTTTGTGGCTTATGGGTTAAAAGGACAAACGGATGTGCAACCGAAAATCTTTTTAGTAGCCGACAAATTTTGTGCCAGGATATCAAACAGTTCAGGTTATCAACTGTGTCCCATGTTTACATATAGTATTGGTTATTGGGAAGTATACAGACATTTTCAGGGGGGATTTTTTCTGGTAGCGGGGGGGGGGAGGTCGAGGATTGCGTGGGAGGGACTTTCTATAGAGGAAGTGTTCATGGGGGAAGGGACATTGTTATGAACGGGCGCCGGATTTATCAGCATTATTAGAAAAAAAGTATCAGAAATAAAATAAAAAACCAAGTTTTCAACTGAAAAATTTTTCAACTGAAAAACTTTCATCATCAAAATTTAAATCGAACAGAAACTATTACGTACATGATTGGGTTCACCCCCTAGTCAACACCTCGCTCTTTACGGTAGAGTTTTTTTTAGTACTTTCATATGAGTTATTTATTCTAATTAACGGCCTTTGGGATTAAGGGGTCATTCTTAAAAAATTGGAAAAAATGGAACTTTAGCGTAAAGATCGAGGTATTGACTAGGGGCCGAACCCCCTAACATACGTAATATAAAATACGAATATAGATGTTCGTTACGTAAGTTAATTCGTAAGTTACGTATATTTATTACTAGTAAAAACGTATATTTTGAACGTATGTTATTATTACTAATAATACTTTCGAGAAAGTCATTTAGCCAAAAAAAAGTAAAATTAATATGCAAATTTCGTTTTAATTATTCATGTACGGAGACCCAAAATCAAAACCTGCATTAATTCAAAAACGTTCATAAATTAAATAAAAAACTCAAGTTTCTTAATCTGAAAGTAAGGAGCGAAATTAAAATTTAAAACGAACAGAAATTATTCCGTATATGAAAGGGGCTGTCCCCTGCTGAACACCTCACACTTTACGCTAAAGTGTGACTCTTTCTCACAAACTCTATTTTTTAAAACAATAAAAAAACTTAAGCTTTAAACTTAAAACGAACAGAAATTATACTATACCATATATAAAGGGGATTGCCTCCTTCTAAAAACCTTGCTCTTTACGCTAAAGTTTTTTTAGTACTTTTGAAAAAAGCTTCTCACTGTTCCAATTAAACGAACATAGTGTTTCAGAAGTCGTTCTTAAAGAATTGGGAAAAAACTTAAACTTTAGCGTAACGAGCGAGGTGTTGAGGAGCAGGTAACCCCCTTCATATACGGAACAAGATCGACCTAGTGGTCCTAGAATATCGTGGGAGGGCTCATTCAAACCAAAATTAAAAGTTCTAGTTACCTTTTTAAGTGACAAAAAAAGGGAGGGTAACTAGGCTCCCTCCCAAGCTAATTTTTTCCCAAAGTCACCCGATAAAAACTTTCAGATAGCCAATTTGTTCAGCATGGTCGAAAAATATGATAAAAAATGTCTTTCCGGATGATTAATCCTTCTCAGTCCCCGGGGGAAGGACTGCAAGTTACGAACTTTGCCCAATGTTTACATATAGTATTGGTTATTGGGAAGTATACAGACATTTTCAGGAGGAGTGTTTTCTGATAATGAGGGGGGAGTGGGTCGGGTCTTATGTGGGAGGATCTTTTCATGGAGGAAGTTTTCATTGGAGAGGGGACATTGCTATGAAGGGGGTATTGGATATCCAGTATTATTTAAAAAACGATCAGAAATCAAACTAAAAAAAACAAGTTTTTCAACTGAAAGTAAGGAGCAACATCAAAACTTAAAACGAACAGAAATTATTACCTGTATGATTGGGTCCACTCCCTAGTCAAAACCTCACTCTTTACGCTAAATTTTTTCAAGTGCTATCATAAGAGCTATTTTTCTAATTAACAGCCATTGTTATTAAGGGGTCATTCTTAAACAATTGGATCAAAAGTTGAGCTTTAGCGTAAAGAGCGAGGTATTTACTAGGGGGTGAACCCCCTAATACACGTAATGAAAATATACGAATACAGCAGCTCGTTACGGAAGTTAATTCGTAAGTTAAGGATATTTATTACTAATAAAAACGTTCGTAAGTAAAATTAAACAAATTTCAAGAATCGCATTTAACGAAAAACAATAAAATTAATATATAAATTTCGTTTTAATTATTAACGTACCGTGAGCCAAAATCAAAACCTGTATTAATTCAAAAACTTACAGAAATTAAATAAGAAAACAAGTTCTTTTAACTGAAAGTAAGGAGCGAACTTACAACTTAAAACGAACAGAAATTATTCCGTATATGAAAGGGGCGGTGCCGTCCTCAACGCCTTGCTCTTTAAGCAAAAGTTTTTTATTGTTTTAAAAAATAAAGTTGGGAGACAAGTTGTTGAGGAGGGGACTGCTCCTTTCATATTTGGAATAATTTCTGTTCGTTTTAAGTTTTAATGTCGTTCCTTACTTTCAGTTAAAAAAAAACTTTTTTTTTATTTAATTACTGTAAAGGCATAATCAAGACAACCTCACTGAATTGCTTCTCCTAATATTTATAATCTACTCATTTAATGCTTTCCAGTTCATTCAATGCTCTTGCCAGAGTAAGAGGCATTTAAGATTTATGGATGTAGTTTATTCGATAATTTTACTTTAAGGATTTTTTTATTGTTTAGCCCGTGCTCCCATTTATTCAGTTCCTTTCAAAAAATAATATAATGAATGATGCTTATTAAGAACAATTTATTCATAACATTTTATTTTTACAAAAGAAATGCAGCAGAATTAAATATAACTGGTAAATCATCGTTTAAGTGAATTTCAATAAATATAGATAAGTAAACATGAGTAGAAATGAACCTATTGATACTGGGGGGGATTCCATATATGGGCATAGAGTCCCTAGAGAGAACGCCTGTGCTGTCAGTCCGACGGGGGCACCATAAATGGGCATGGAATCCCCATGGAGAACACGTTTCCGAGAAATTGATTGCGTAACTTAGCCTAACCTCATGAGCTCGTGACGGGGCACCATATATGGGCATAGCCTCCCTAGACGAAATGGATTTCTGAGAAATTGTTTGCGTAATCGAAGGGGAAGTGGATTTCCGAGAACTTGATTGCGTAATCGATTGAGAATTTTATTGATCTAGGACTCATGACGGGGCTCCATTTATGGGCATAGAATACTGAACGAACACCATGCTATCATCTACAATTGACTATAACGCCGAACGGGACTCCATTTATTCGTGGTTTATTAATATCTGATGGATGATGTCAAGGTCGATTTATTTGTTGTTGTTGGTGTTGTTGTTGTTTGGCCAAGTGTAATGACACTGGGGATGATTTACATAATCGCTAGGGGAATGTATTGATCTAGGGGAACTAAATTTCCAAGGTCGATTTATTTGTTGTTGTTGTTGTTGTTGTTCGTCCAGGTACACGCTAGGGAGAATGTTATGATCCAGGAATAGGAAACAGAATCACGTGTCTCCTCCTAAACCAATCAAGAGTAGATTACATCACATTCTAAGCCAATCAGAGGGTCGCTTACATATGGTTTCCCCCATTACATCGCTATTCGCCCTTGAAATTTCATATAATACGGACATGCACTGTGATTAAATTATCAGAAAGTATTGTGACACAATGGATACAACAAAGAATATTATTGATGAGTTAAGTAGTAGAGAGGACCCTACTACTCGTGCTAGGGAACCATATATGGGCAGAAAGTCCCTAGGGAGAACACCTGTGCTGTCAGTCCGACGGGGGCACCATATATGGGCATGGAATCCCTAGGGAGAACACGTTTCCGAGAAATTGATTGCGTAACCTAGCCTAACCTCATGAGCTCGTGACGGGGCACCATGTATGGGCATAGCCTCCCTAGGGGAAATGGATTTCTGAGAAATTGATTGCGTAATCGAAGGGGAAGTGGATTTCCGAGAACTTGATTGCGTAATCGATTGGGAATTTTATTGATCCGATAACGGGAAACAAATCACGTGTTTCCTTCTAAGCCAATCAGAGGGCTGGTTACATATTAGCGGCGGAGGATTGCAGAGAATATAAGAAAAGGATTTTTGCTATAGTTTTTATTAGTCTGTGAATAGAATTCAAAGGAGTGAAAAATCACTAAGTTCTTAGTTAGCAGTGTGATAACATGAGTGAACAAGTTGAGTTAGAAATATCCTTTTATTGCAACTGTTCTATTTGTAAAGGTCATTTTCATGATTTTGAACATTCTCATGAACCTACTGTTTTTTCAGACAGCATAGAGGCAGAGATAGATGAGAAGAATCTAGAGGAAATGAGAAGAAAAATTACATGTGATATGGACAGAAATTTATATCGATTGCAAGTAAGCTCACATAAAATAAGGTTTGAAATGACAGAAGCGGAAGATCAAATGAAGAGACTGGGAAAAGAGGGATGTCTATATAGCCTAAAAGACAGCAGTGAAAACCCAATGACAAATGTGTATAAAGCAAGATATAACTCTGAATATTATGATGAATATGTTCTAAGAGAAGAGAAAAAGTGGCCATTTAAGAGACAACATAAGAGGTCATTCTATGAAAAGGATTTTAAACAACGAAAACCATGGTGGAAGAGTTCTCATATATGATTTAACGATAAATCTAATTATTGATATGTATAATGAGTTTTATATTATAATCATACAATAAATTTGATTTTACTATTTTAATTTTCACATATTAGTTATATATATATAGAGTAAGGATGGAATCAGAGACTTCTGTGCATGAATAGTTCAGATTGAATAGATCAGCCTTTAGAATGATATCGATCCTCAATCAAGTTTTCTATCAAAGATAAAAATAAATCATTCTTCAAATATTTATTCTTTTGCTATATCAATATTTATTACAGTTTTCATGTATATTATATCAGGTTCAATTATTTGAACCTCGTCTTCTTCCTCCACTACCATAATATCTATGAGAGAGGGTGTCTCCTGAGATTGAGTGTATACCACCTCCTCAAATAAATCGTCACGTACTCGAAGTGTCGGTAAACTGGTTCTCATTTGCCCGACATCTTCGATCTGACACATTCGACCCGAAGGCCCACTCCTCAAAAGATCCTCTGATATACATGTGCAGAGAAGCTGATCCTCCTCCTCAAGTGTAATCTCACTTGCATCAATTTCAGTTCACGTAGCTAGAAGCTCCTCTTCCTCCTCAAGAGTGAGCCCCCACACACGCCACACATCTTAAAAAAGATTGAGAACACTATGATGGAAATATAAATTAAAATTTAAACAATGTTGTGGGAGAATGGTTCTTGGAAATTTTCAGCGGGTTTCAATTTCTGGAAAAAATTTCAATGGAAGAGAGATTTCAAGAGTGACCTGAAAAAAGATTAGAAATTTAAGTCTTTTTTCAAATTGAAGAAATTAAATAAAAATAAATTATTTCAGCTGAAAGTAAGGAGTTGCATTAAATTTCAAAACGAACAAAAATTGAGGAGGGGAGCTATTTCTTCATATATTGAATAATATGTGTCCGTTTCGAAATTTTAAACTTATGCATAATGATAAACTTGTTAGAGTGACAAAAACTTTTTTTTTCACAAGAGGGCATTTTTTCAACTAAAAGTAAAGAGCTGTTACAGTAAATCGAAGATGAACAGAAATAATAACGTATAATTGTTCAAACTTAAATTTTCTGCAAACTTATATCTAGTGATAAACTTGTTAGAGTGACAAAAACTTTTTTTCCACAAGAGGGCATTTTTTTCAACTAAAAGTAAAGAGCAGCTAGACTAAATCAAAGATGAGCAGAAATAATAACGAATAATTGTTCAAACTTAAATTTTCTGTAAACTTATGTCTAATGATAAACTTGTTAGAGTGACAAAAACTTTTTTTTTCACAAGAGAGCATTTTTCAACTAAAAGTAAAGAGCTGTTAGACTAAATCAAGGACGACCAGAAATAATAACGAATAATTGTTCAAACTTAAATTTTCTGTAAACTTATGTCTAGTGATAAACTTGTTAGAGTGACAAAAACTTTTTTTCCACAAGAGGGATTTTTTTTTCAACTAAAAGTAAAGAGCTACCAGACTAAATCAAAGATGAGCAGAAAAAATACCAAATATTTGTTCAAACTTAAATTTTCTGTAAACTTATGTCTAATGATAAACTTGTTAGAGTGACAAAACTTTTTTTTCCACAAGAGGGCATTTTTCAACTAAAAGTTAAGAGCTGTTAGACTAAATAAAAGATGACCAGAAATAATAACGAATAATTGTTCAAACTTAAATTTTCTGTAAACTTATGTCTAATGATAAACTTGTTAGAGTGACAAAAACTTTTTTTCCACAAGAGGGCATTTTTCAACTAAAAGTAAAGAGCAGTTAGACTAAATCAAGGACGACCAGAAATAATAACGAATAATTGTTCAAACTTAAATTTTCTGTAAACTTATATCTAGTGATAAACTTGTTAGAGTGACAAAAACTTTTTTTTCACAAGAGAGCATTTTTCAACTAAAAGTAAAGAGCAGCTAGACTAAATCAAAGATGACCAGAAATAATAACGAATAATTGTTCAAACTTAAATTTTCTGTAAACTTATGTCTAATGATAAACATGTTAGAGTGACAAAAACTTTTTTTTCCATAAGAGGGCATTTTTCAACTAAAAGTAAAGAGCAGCTAGACTAAATCAAGGATGACCAGAAATAATAATGAATAATTGTTCAAACTTAAATTTTCTATAAATTTATATCTAGTGATAAACTTGTTAGAGTGACAAAAACTTTTTTTTCCACAAGAGGACAATTTTGAACTAAAAGTAAAGAGCAGCTAGACTAAATCAAGGACGACCAGAAATAATATCGAATAATTGTTCAAACTTAAATTTTCTTTAAACTTATATCAAGTGATAAACTTATTAGAGTGACAAAAACTTTTTTTCTACAAGAGGGCATTTTTCAACTAAAAGTAAAGAGCAGCTAGACTAAGTCAAGGACGATCAGAAATAATAACGAATAATTGTTCAAACTTAAATTTTCTGTAAACTTATATCTAGTGATATACTTGTTACAGTGACAAAAACTTTTTTTCCACAAGAGGGCATTTTTCAACTAAAAGTAAAGAGCAGCTAGACTAAATCAAGGACGACCAGAAATAATACCGAATAATTGTTCAAACTTAAATTTTCTGTAAACTTATATCTATTGATAAACTTGTTAGCGACAAAAAACTTTTTTTTCCACAAGAGGGCATTTTTCAACTAAAAGTAAAGAGCAGCTAGACTAAATCAAGGACGACCAGAAATAATACCGAATAATTGTTCAAACTTAAATTTTCTCCAAACTTATATCTAGTGATAAACTTGTTAGAGTGACAAAAACTTTTTTTCCACAAGAGGGCATTTTTCAACTAAAAGTAAAGAGCAGCTAGACTAAATCAAGGACGACCAGAAATAATAACGAATAATTGTTCAAACTTAAATTTTCTGTAAACTTATATCTAGTGATAAAATTGTTAGAGTGACAAAAACTTTTTTTTCCACAAGAGGGCATTTTTCAACTAAAAGTAAAGAGCAGCTAGACGAAATCAAGGACGACCAGAAATAATAACAAACAATTGTTCAAACTTAAATTTTCTGTAAACTTATGTCTAATGATAAACTTGTTAGAGTGACAAAACTGTTTTTTCCACAAGAGGGCATTTTTCAACTAAAAGTTAAGAGCTGTTAGACTAAATAAAGGACGACCGGAAATAATAACGAATAATTGTTCAAACTTAAATTTTCTGTAAACTCATGTCTAATGATAAACTTGTTAGAGTGACAAAAACTTTTTTCCACAAGAGGGCATTTTTCAACTAAAAGTAAAGAGCAGTTAGACTAAATCATGGACGACCAGAAATAATAAGGAATAATTGTTCAAACTTAAATTTTCTGTAAACTTATATCTAGTGATAAACTTGTTAGAGTGACAAAAACTTTTTTTTCACAAGAGAGCATTTTTCAACTAAAAGTAAAGAGCAGCTAGACTAAATCAAAGATGACCAGAAATAATAACGAATAATTGTTCAAACTTAAATTTTCTGTAAACTTATGTCTAATGATAAACATGTTAGAGTGACAAAAACTTTTTTTTTCCATAAGAGGGCATTTTTCAACTAAAAGTAAAGAGCAGCTAGACTAAATCAAGGATGACCAGAAATAATAACGAATAATTGTTCAAACTTAAATTTTCTATAAATTTATATCTAGTGATAAACTTGTTAGAGTGACAAAAACTTTTTTTTCCACAAGAGGACAATTTTGAACTAAAAGTAAAGAGCAGCTAGACTAAATCAAGGACGACCAGAAATAATATCGAATAATTGTTCAAACTTAAATTTTCTTTAAACTTATATCTAGTGATAAACTTATTAGAGTGACAAAAACTTTTTTTCTACAAGAGGGCATTTTTCAACTAAAAGTAAAGAGCAGCTAGACTAAGTCAAGGACGATCAGAAATAATAACGAATAATTGTTCAAACTTAAATTTTCTGTAAACTTATATCTAGTGATATACTTGTTACAGTGACAAAAACTTTTTTTCCACAAGAGGGCATTTTTCAACTAAAAGTAAAGAGCAGCTAGACTAAATCAAGGACGACCAGAAATAATACCGAATAATTGTTCAAACTTAAATTTTCTGTAAACTTATATCTATTGATAAACTTGTTAGCGACAAAAAACTTTTTTTTCCACAAGAGGGCATTTTTCAACTAAAAGTAAAGAGCAGCTAGACTAAATCAAGGACGACCAGAAATAATACCGAATAATTGTTCAAACTTAAATTTTCTCCAAACTTATATCTAGTGATAAACTTGTTAGAGTGACAAAAACTTTTTTTCCACAAGAGGGCATTTTTCAACTAAAAGTAAAGAGCAGCTAGACTAAATCAAGGACGACCAGAAATAATAACGAATAATTGTTCAAACTTAAATTTTCTGTAAACTTATATCTAGTGATAAAATTGTTAGAGTGACAAAAACTTTTTTTTCCACAAGAGGGCATTTTTCAACTAAAAGTAAAGAGCAGCTAGACGAAATCAAGGACGACCAGAAATAATAAAAAACAATTGTTCAAACTTAAATTTTCTGTAAACTTATGTCTAATGATAAACTTGTTAGAGTGACAAAACTTTTTTTTCCACAAGAGGGCATTTTTCAACTAAAAGTTAAGAGCTGTTAGACTAAATAAAGGACGACCGGAAATAATAACGAATAATTGTTCAAACTTAAATTTTCTGTAAACTTATGTCTAATGATAAACTTGTTAGAGTGACAAAAACTTTTTTTCCACAAGAGGGCATTTTTCAACTAAAAGTAAAGAGCAGTTAGACTAAATCATGGACGACCAGAATTAATAAGGAATAATTGTTCAAACTTAAATTTTCTGTAAACTTATATCTAGTGATAAACTTGTTAGAGTGACAAAAACTTTTTTTTCACAAGAGAGCATTTTTCAACTAAAAGTAAAGAGCAGCTAGACTAAATCAAAGATGACCAGAAATAATAACGAATAATTGTTCAAACTTAAATTTTCTGTAAACTTATGTCTAATGATAAACATGTTAGAGTGACAAAAACTTTTTTTTTCCATAAGAGGGCATTTTTCAACTAAAAGTAAAGAGCAGCTAGACTAAATCAAGGATGACCAGAAATAATAACGAATAATTGTTCAAACTTAAATTTTCTATAAATTTATATCTAGTGATAAACTTGTTAGAGTGACAAAAACTTTTTTTTCCACAAGAGGACAATTTTCAACTAAAAGTAAAGAGCAGCTAGACTAAATCAAGGACGACCAGAAATAATATCGAATAATTGTTCAAACTTAAATTTTCTTTAAACTTATATCTAGTGATAAACTTATTAGAGTGACAAAAACTTTTTTTCTACAAGAGGGCATTTTTCAACTAAAAGTAAAGAGCAGCTAGACTAAATCAAGGACGACCAGAAATAATAACGAATAATTGTTCAAACTTAAATTTTCTGTAAACTTATATCTAGTGATAAACTTGTTAGAGTGACAAAAACTTTTTTTTCACAAGAGAGCATTTTTCAACTAAAAGTAAAGAGCAGCTAGACTAAATCAAAGATGACCAGAAATAATAACGAATAATTGTTCAAACTTAAATTTTCTGTAAACTTATGTCTAATGATAAACATGTTAGAGTGACAAAAACTTTTTTTTTCCATAAGAGGGCATTTTTCAACTAAAAGTAAAGAGCAGCTAGACTAAATCAAGGATGACCAGAAATAATAACGAATAATTGTTCAAACTTAAATTTTCTATAAATTTATATCTAGTGATAAACTTGTTAGAGTGACAAAAACTTTTTTTTCCACAAGAGGACAATTTTGAACTAAAAGTAAAGAGCAGCTAGACTAAATCAAGGACGACCAGAAATAATATCGAATAATTGTTCAAACTTAAATTTTCTTTAAACTTATATCTAGTGATAAACTTATTAGAGTGACAAAAACTTTTTTTCTACAAGAGGGCATTTTTCAACTAAAAGTAAAGAGCAGCTAGACTAAGTCAAGGACGATCAGAAATAATAACGAATAATTGTTCAAACTTAAATTTTCTGTAAACTTATATCTAGTGATATACTTGTTACAGTGACAAAAACTTTTTTTCCACAAGAGGGCATTTTTCAACTAAAAGTAAAGAGCAGCTAGATTAAATCAAGGACGACCAGAAATAATACCGAATAATTGTTCAAACTTAAATTTTCTGTAAACTTATATCTATTGATAAACTTGTTAGCGACAAAAAACTTTTTTTCCACAAGAGGGCATTTTTCAACTAAAAGTAAAGAGCAGCTAGACTAAATCAAGGACGACCAGAAATAATACCGAATAATTGTTCAAACTTAAATTTTCTCCAAACTTATATCTAGTGATAAACTTGTTAGAGTGACAAAAACTTTTTTTCCACAAGAGGGCATTTTTCAACTAAAAGTAAAGAGCAGTTAGACTAAATCATGGACGACCAGAAATAATAAGGAATAATTGTTCAAACTTAAATTTTCTGTAAACTTATATCTAGTGATAAACTTGTTAGAGTGACAAAAACTTTTTTTTCACAAGAGAGCATTTTTCAACTAAAAGTAAAGAGCAGCTAGACTAAATCAAAGATGACCAGAAATAATAACGAATAATTGTTCAAACTTAAATTTTCTGTAAACTTATGTCTAATGATAAACATGTTAGAGTGACAAAACTTTTTTTTCCACAAGAGGGCATTTTTCAACTAAAAGTAAAGAGCAGCTAGACTAAATCAAGGATGACCAGAAATAATAACGAATAATTGTTCAAACTTAAATTTTCTATAAATTTATATCTAGTGATAAACTTGTTAGAGTGACAAAAACTTTTTTTTCCACAAGAGGACAATTTTGAACTAAAAGTAAAGAGCAGCTAGACTAAATCAAGGACGACCAGAAATAATATCGAATAATTGTTCAAACTTAAATTTTCTTTAAACTTATATCAAGTGATAAACTTATTAGAGTGACAAAAACTTTTTTTCTACAAGAGGGCATTTTTCAACTAAAAGTAAAGAGCAGCTAGACTAAGTCAAGGACGATCAGAAATAATAACGAATAATTGTTCAAACTTAAATTTTCTGTAAACTTATATCTAGTGATATACTTGTTACAGTGACAAAAACTTTTTTTCCACAAGAGGGCATTTTTCAACTAAAAGTAAAGAGCAGCTAGACTAAATCAAGGACGACCAGAAATAATACCGAATAATTGTTCAAACTTAAATTTTCTGTAAACTTATATCTATTGATAAACTTGTTAGCGACAAAAACTTTTTTTTCCACAAGAGGGCATTTTTCAACTAAAAGTAAAGAGCAGCTAGACTAAATCAAGGACGACCAGAAATAATACCGAATAATTGTTCAAACTTAAATTTTCTCCAAACTTATATCTAGTGATAAACTTGTTAGAGTGACAAAAACTTTTTTTCCACAAGAGGGCATTTTTCAACTAAAAGTAAAGAGCAGCTAGACTAAATCAAGGACGACCAGAAATAATAACGAATAATTGTTCAAACTTAAATTTTCTGTAAACTTATATCTAGTGATAAAATTGTTAGAGTGACAAAAACTTTTTTTCCACAAGAGGGCATTTTTCAACTAAAAGTAAAGAGCAGCTAGACGAAATCAAGGACGACCAGAAATAATAACAAACAATTGTTCAAACTTAAATTTTCTGTAAACTTATGTCTAATGATAAACTTGTTAGAGTGACAAAACTTTTTTTTCCACAAGAGGGCATTTTTCAACTAAAAGTTAAGAGCTGTTAGACTAAATAAAGGACGACCGGAAATAATAACGAATAATTGTTCAAACTTAAATTTTCTGTAAACTTATGTCTAATGATAAACTTGTTAGAGTGACAAAAACTTTTTTTCCACAAGAGGGCATTTTTCAACTAAAAGTAAAGAGCAGTTAGACTAAATCATGGACGACCAGAAATAATAAGGAATAATTGTTCAAACTTAAATTTTCTGTAAACTTATATCTAGTGATAAACTTGTTAGAGTGACAAAAACTTTTTTTTCACAAGAGAGCATTTTTCAACTAAAAGTAAAGAGCAGCTAGACTAAATCAAAGATGACCAGAAATAATAACGAATAATTGTTCAAACTTAAATTTTCTGTAAACTTATGTCTAATGATAAACATGTTAGAGTGACAAAAACTTTTTTTTCCACAAGAGGGCATTTTTCAACTAAAAGTAAAGAGCAGCTAGACTAAATCAAGGATGACCAGAAATAATAACGAATAATTGTTCAAACTTAAATTTTCTATAAATTTATATCTAGTGATAAACTTGTTAGAGTGACAAAAACTTTTTTTCCACAAGAGGACAATTTTGAACTAAAAGTAAAGAGCAGCTAGACTAAATCAAGGACGACCAGAAATAATATCGAATAATTGTTCAAACTTAAATTTTCTTTAAACTTATATCTAGTGATAAACTTATTAGAGTGACAAAAACTTTTTTTCTACAAGAGGGCATTTTTCAACTAAAAGTAAAGAGCAGCTAGACTAAGTCAAGGACGATCAGAAATAATAACGAATAATTGTTCAAACTTAAATTTTCTGTAAACTTATATCTAGTGATATACTTGTTACAGTGACAAAAACTTTTTTTTCCACAAGAGGGCATTTTTCAACTAAAAGTAAAGAGCAGCTAGACTAAATCAAGGACGACCAGAAATAATACCGAATAATTGTTCAAACTTAAATTTTCTGTAAACTTATATCTATTGATAAACTTGTTAGCGACAAAAAACTTTTTTTTCCACAAGAGGGCATTTTTCAACTAAAAGTAAAGAGCAGCTAGACTAAATCAAGGACGACCAGAAATAATACCGAATAATTGTTCAAACTTAAATTTTCTCCAAACTTATATCTAGTGATAAACTTGTTAGAGTGACAAAAACTTTTTTTCCACAAGAGGGCATTTTTCAACTAAAAGTAAAGAGCAGCTAGACTAAATCAAGGACGACCAGAAATAATAACGAATAATTGTTCAAACTTAAATTTTCTGTAAACTTATATCTAGTGATAAAATTGTTAGAGTGACAAAAACTTTTTTTTCCACAAGAGGGCATTTTTCAACTAAAAGTAAAGAGCAGCTAGACGAAATCAAGGACGACCAGAAATAATAACAAACAATTGTTCAAACTTAAATTTTCTGTAAACTTATGTCTAATGATAAACTTGTTAGAGTGACAAAACTTTTTTTTCCACAAGAGGGCATTTTTCAACTAAAAGTTAAGAGCTGTTAGACTAAATAAAGGACGACCGGAAATAATAACGAATAATTGTTCAAACTTAAATTTTCTGTAAACTTATGTCTAATGATAAACTTGTTAGAGTGACAAAAACTTTTTTTCCACAAGAGGGCATTTTTCAACTAAAAGTAAAGAGCAGTTAGACTAAATCATGGACGACCAGAAATAATAAGGAATAATTGTTCAAACTTAAATTTTCTGTAAACTTATATCTAGTGATAAACTTGTTAGAGTGACAAAAACTTTTTTTTCACAAGAGAGCATTTTTCAACTAAAAGTAAAGAGCAGCTAGACTAAATCAAAGATGACCAGAAATAATAACGAATAATTGTTCAAAGTTAAATTTTCTGTAAACTTATGTCTAATGATAAACATGTTAGAGTGACAAAAACTTTTTTTTTCCATAAGAGGGCATTTTTCAACTAAAAGTAAAGAGCAGCTAGACTAAATCAAGGATGACCAGAAATAATAACGAATAATTGTTCAAACTTAAATTTTCTATAAATTTATATCTAGTGATAAACTTGTTAGAGTGACAAAAACTTTTTTTTCCACAAGAGGACAATTTTCAACTAAAAGTAAAGAGCAGCTAGACTAAATCAAGGACGACCAGAAATAATATCGAATAATTGTTCAAACTTAAATTTTCTTTAAACTTATATCTAGTGATAAACTTATTAGAGTGACAAAAACTTTTTTTCTACAAGAGGGCATTTTTCAACTAAAAGTAAAGAGCAGCTAGACTAAATCAAGGACGACCAGAAATAATAAGGAATAATTGTTCAAACTTAAATTTTCTGTAAACTTATATCTAGTGATAAACTTGTTAGAGTGACAAAAACTTTTTTTTCACAAGAGAGCATTTTTCAACTAAAAGTAAAGAGCAGCTAGACTAAATCAAAGATGACCAGAAATAATAACGAATAATTGTTCAAACTTAAATTTTCTGTAAACTTATGTCTAATGATAAACATGTTAGAGTGACAAAAACTTTTTTTTTCCATAAGAGGGCATTTTTCAACTAAAAGTAAAGAGCAGCTAGACTAAATCAAGGATGACCAGAAATAATAACGAATAATTGTTCAAACTTAAATTTTCTATAAATTTATATCTAGTGATAAACTTGTTAGAGTGACAAAAACTTTTTTTTCCACAAGAGGACAATTTTGAACTAAAAGTAAAGAGCAGCTAGACTAAATCAAGGACGACCAGAAATAATATCGAATAATTGTTCAAACTTAAATTTTCTTTAAACTTATATCTAGTGATAAACTTATTAGAGTGACAAAAACTTTTTTTCTACAAGAGGGCATTTTTCAACTAAAAGTAAAGAGCAGCTAGACTAAGTCAAGGACGATCAGAAATAATAACGAATAATTGTTCAAACTTAAATTTTCTGTAAACTTATATCTAGTGATATACTTGTTACAGTGACAAAAACTTTTTTTTCCACAAGAGGGCATTTTTCAACTAAAAGTAAAGAGCAGCTAGACTAAATCAAGGACGACCAGAAATAATACCGAATAATTGTTCAAACTTAAATTTTCTGTAAACTTATATCTATTGATAAACTTGTTAGCGACAAAAAACTTTTTTTTCCACAAGAGGGCATTTTTCAACTAAAAGTAAAGAGCAGCTAGACTAAATCAAGGACGACCAGAAATAATATCGAATAATTGTTCAAACTTAAATTTTCTCCAAACTTATATCTAGTGATAAACTTGTTAGAGTGACAAAAACTTTTTTTCCACAAGAGGGCATTATTCAACTAAAAGTAAAGAGCAGCTAGACTAAATCAAGGACGACCAGAAATAATAACGAATAATTGTTCAAACTTAAATTTTCTGTAAACTTATATCTAGTGATAAAATTGTTAGAGTGACAAAAACTTTTTTTCCACAAGAGGGCATTTTTCAACTAAAAGTAAATAGCAGCTAGACGAAATCAAGGACGACCAGAAATAATAACAAACAATTGTTCAAACTTAAATTTTCTGTAAACTTATGTCTAATGATAAACTTGTTAGAGTGACAAAACTTTTTTTTCCACAAGAGGGCATTTTTCAACTAAAAGTTAAGAGCTGTTAGACTAAATAAAGGACGACCGGAAATAATAACGAATAATTGTTCAAACTTAAATTTTCTGTAAACTTATGTCTAATGATAAACTTGTTAGAGTGACAAAAACTTTTTTTCCACAAGAGGGCATTTTTCAACTAAAAGTAAAGAGCAGTTAGACTAAATCATGGACGACCAGAAATAATAAGGAATAATTGTTCAAACTTAAATTTTCTGTAAACTTATATCTAGTGATAAACTTGTTAGAGTGACAAAAACTTTTTTTTCACAAGAGAGCATTTTTCAACTAAAAGTAAAGAGCAGCTAGACTAAATCAAAGATGACCAGAAATAATAACGAATAATTGTTCAAACTTAAATTTTCTGTAAACTTATGTCTAATGATAAGCATGTTAGAGTGACAAAAACTTTTTTTTTTCCATAAGAGGGCATTTTTCAACTAAAAGTAAAGAGCAGCTAGACTAAATCAAGGATGACCAGAAATAATAACGAATAATTGTTCAAACTTAAATTTTCTATAAATTTATATCTAGTGATAAACTTGTTAGAGTGACAAAAACTTTTTTTCCACAAGAGGACAATTTTCAACTAAAAGTAAAGAGCAGCTAGACTAAATCAAGGACGACCAGAAATAATAACGAATAATTGTTCAAACTTAAATTTTCTGTAAACTTATATCTAGTGATAAACTTGTTAGAGTGACAAAAACTTTTTTTCCACAAGAGGGCATTTTTCAACTAAAAGTAAAGAGCAGCTAGACGAAATCAAGGACGACCAGAAATAATAACAAACAATTGTTCAAACTTAAATTTTCTGTAAACTTATGTCTAATGATAAACTTGTTAGAGTGACAAAACTTTTTTTTCCACAAGAGGGCATTTTTCAACTAAAAGTTAAGAGCTGTTAGACTAAATAAAGGAAGACCGGAAATAATAACGAATAATTGTTCAAACTTAAATTTTCTGTAAACTTATGTCTAATGATAAACTTGTTAGAGTGACAAAAACTTTTTTTCCACAAGAGGGCATTTTTCAACTAAAAGTAAAGAGCAGTTAGACTAAATCATGGACGACCAGAAATAATAAGGAATAATTGTTCAAACTTAAATTTTCTGTAAACTTATATCTAGTGATAAACTTGTAAGAGTGACAAAAACTTTTTTTTCACAAGAGAGCATTTTTCAACTAAAAGTAAAGAGCAGCTAGACTAAATCAAAGATGACCAGAAATAATAACGAATAATTGTTCAAACTTAAATTTTCTGTAAACTTATGTCTAATGATAAACATGTTAGAGTGACAAAAGCTTTTTTTTTCCATAAGAGGGCATTTTTCAACTAAAAGTAAAGAGCAGCTAGACTAAATCAAGGATGACCAGAAATAATAACGAATAATTGTTCAAACTTAAATTTTCTATAAATTTATATCTAGTGATAAACTTGTTAGAGTGACAAAAACTTTTTTTTCCACAAGAGGACAATTTTCAACTAAAGTAAAGAGCAGCTAGACTAAATCAAGGACGACCAGAAATAATATCGAATAATTGTTCAAACTTAAATTTTCTTTAAACTTATATCTAGTGATAAACTTATTAGAGTGACAAAAACTTTTTTTTCTACAAGAGGGCATTTTTCAACTAAAAGTAAAGAGCAGCTAGACTAAATCAAGGACGATCAGAAATAATAACGAATAATTGTTCAAACTTAAATTTTCTGTAAACTTATATCTAGTGATATACTTGTTACAGTGACAAAAACTTTTTTTTCCACAAGAGGGCATTTTTCAACTAAAAGTAAAGAGCAGCTAGACTAAATCAAGGACGACCAGAAATAATACCGAATAATTGTTCAAACTTAAATTTTCTGTAAACTTATATCTATTGATAAACTTGTTAGTGACAAAAAACTTTTTTTTCCACAAGAGGGCATTTTTCAACTAAAAGTAAAGAGCAGCTAGACTAAATCAAGGACGACCAGAAATAATACCGAATAATTGTTCAAACTTAAATTTTCTCCAAACTTATATCTAGTGATAAACTTGTTAGAGTGACAAAAACTTTTTTTCCACAAGAGGGCATTTTTCAACTAAAAGTAAAGAGCAGCTAGACTAAATCAAGGACGACCAGAAATAATAACGAATAATTGTTCAAACTTAAATTTTCTGTAAACTTATATCTAGTGATAAAATTGTTAGAGTGACAAAAACTTTTTTTCCACAAGAGGGCATTTTTCAACTAAAAGTAAAGAGCAGCTAGACGAAATCAAGGACGACCAGAAATAATAACAAATAATTGTTCAAACTTAAATTTTCTGTAAACTTATATCTAGTGATAAACTTGTTAGAGTGACAAAACTTTTTTTTTCCACAAGAGGGCATTTTTCAACTAAAAGCAAAGAGCAGCTAGACTAAATCAAGGACGACCGGAAATAATACCGAATAATTGTTCAAACTTAAATTTTCTGTAAACTTATATCTATTGATAAAATTTTTAGAGTGACAAAAAACTTTTTTCCACAAGAGGGCATTTTTCAACTAAAAGTAAATAGCAACTAGACTAAATCAAGGACGACCAGAAATAATACCGAATAATTGTTCAAAATTAAATTTTCTGCAAACTTATATCTAGTGATAAACTTGTTAGAGTGACAAAAACTTTTTTTCCACAAGAGGGCATTTTTCAACTAAAAGTAAAGAGCAGCTAGACTAAATCAAGGACGACCAGAAATAATAACGAATAATTGTTCAAACTTAAATTTTCTGTAAACTTATATCTAGTGATAAAATTGTTAGTGACAAAAACTTTTTTTTTCCACAAGAGGGCATTTTTCAACTAAAAGTAAAGAGCAGCTAGACTAAATCAAGGACGATCAGATATGATAATAACGAAAATTGTTCAAACCTAAATTTTCTGTAAACTTATATCTAGTGATAAACTTGTTAGAGTGACAAAAACTTTTTTTTTCCCAAGAGGGTATTTTTCAACTAAAAGTAAATATCTGTTAGACTAAATCAACGATGACCAGAAATAATAACAAATAATTGTTCTAACTTAAATTTTCTGTAAACTTATGTCTAATGATAAACTTGCTAGAGTGACAACAACTTTTTTTCCAAAAGAGGGTATTTTTCAACTAAAAGTAAAGAGCTGTTAGACTAAATCAAGGACGACCGGAAATAATAACGAATAATGTTCAAACTTAAATTTTCTGTAAACTTATATCTAGTGATAAACATGCTAGAGTGACAAAAACTTTTTTTTCCACAAGAGGGCATTTTTCAACTAAAAGTAAAGAGCAGCTAGACTAAATCAAGGACGATCAGATATAATAATAACGAAAATTGTTCAAACTTAAATTTTCTGTAAACTTATATCTAGTGATAAACTTGTTAGAGTGACAAAAACTTTTTTTTCCACAAGAGAGCATGTTACAGGTCTTGCTATGTCATAATGACTAAGGATTCATAAAATATTTATTTCTAGCAAAAAATATAGTTTATTCTAAACAAATGGCAGCCACAAATGGGTGCGGGATCGGGGGGGGGGGGGGGGGGGTGGGTACCGCATCTCTGATCGGCTTAGACTTACGGGGTAATTAGAGAGAGAGAGAGAGACAAGGGGACCTCAATTAAGATAGAGCGATGGAGAGGGGAGAATGCTATGCTGATTAGTGACGCTCAAAAACAGCCTCATTTTTTTTTTAAATAGTCCAAAAATTAGGACCAGTGGGAATATATCAACACATAGAATCCTTAAACGGATGAAAAATTGTTTTTCTCCTATCGCATTAAAATTTTTAGGGTTTGTACACTGGACCAAGGGGACCTTAACGAGAACAATAAATTTTAGAAGAAAAATGCGGTTATACCGATTTTTTGTTCGAAAAATTAAAGTGATTGTAATTCATGCACAGTTTTAACTAGCTAAGACTAAATTTGTTAAAGATGGGACATTTTCTTAAGAAAAAACTCAAATTTACGGAAAACCAAGTCAGTTTTAATTCATAGAAAATTAACAAGTGTCTATCATCATTATACAAAAATTCAATCATGACTTAAAAAGTTATTTAAACTCATATCAACCATTGGAGAAACATTGCCTACATTTGAACTATTCATCATTATATCTCTGTCTATATTTCAATTTGCACTGGTTTTAAATCCATCAAAACCACGAAATGTACTCCAATAGCGGTTAATTATTACGAAAATCATACGAGGTGAAGAATCCTGAAGACTTTTTGTCTACCATTTATCACATATCCCCCTTGGGAAAGGTTTCGAGCAGAAACAAACATCTTTCATCAACAATTATATTTCTATTTCTTCGCCGTAACAGTACTTTTTTCCAGAATTCTCTGGAAAAAGTGACGGGGGAAAGGTTTTATAAGTTATAAAATTTATACATAAAGTCAGTAAAAGTTGGGATATAGTTAGGTTAGGATAATTAAATGATATTGAGAAAAAATTACCTTTCGATAATTAAATTAACAAATGCTATATAGAACTATAGAACAATTTCATATAAGACTTCATCCATTTGCATAAGACCTACAAAATCACCCCTCAATGGAACAGTTATATCAATCCGAGGGTTTTATTCTTAAAATGAATACATTGATCTATCATTAAAGACCTTTTCAATCTCATATCCGCAAAAATGTGGACCTTTTTCCAATTTCGTCTAATCAAATTTTGAGATGGATTTTTTCTTCAGCATAGTTGAAAGGCTCAATAACTATGTCTTTAGAGATAAAATGACCCCTTCAGCCCCTGGAGAAAGGTTTTTAAGTTATGAAATTTATACATAAAGCCGGTTAAAGTCGGGAATGAAAAAAGATTCGTACTCCAGCTCGAAACACGACCGTCGAGAGAGGGTTCATTCTAATGGAAAGGGCCTTCAGCCTGCACCCCCGGGGGGTGGAGGATCCTGTTCCATGGCCGGCCTTCGGCCTGAGGCCCCGGGGAATGGGGGGTCCCGCCCGTGGTGAGCCTTCAGCCTGCGCCCCCAGGGATTGGGAGGTCTCGTCTGCGGCCGGCCTTCGGTTCCACGGCTCCCATTAGACGATTTTGGAAAAAGGTAATGTGAGAGGGGGCCTAGTTGTCCTCCAATTATTTTTGTCACTTAAAAGGGGCACTAGAATTTTTTTCCATTAGGTTGAACCCTCTCTCGACGGTCGTGTTTCGAGCTGGAGTACGAATCTTTTTCATTCCCGACTTTAACCGGATTTATGTATAAATTTCATAACTTAAAAACCTTTCCCCAGGGGCTGAAGGGGTCATTTTATCTCTAAAGACATAGTTATTGAGCCTTTCAACTATGCTGAAGAAAAAATCCATCTCAAAATTTGATTAGACGAAATTGGAAAAAGGTCCACATTTTTGCGAATATGAGATTGAAAATGTCTTTAATGATAGATCAATGTATTCATTTTAAGAATAAAACCCTCGGATTGATATAACTGTTCCATTGAGGGATGACTTTGTAGGTCTTATGCAAATGGGGATGAAGTCTTATATGAAATTGTTCTATAGTTCTATATAGCAATTGTTAATTTAATTATCGAAAGGTAATTTTTTCTCAATATTATTTAATTATCCTAACCTAATTATATTCCCAACTTTTACTGGATTTATGTATAAATTTCATAACTTATAAAACCTTTCCCCAGGGGGATGTAGAAACCTTTCCCCCGTCACTTTTTCCAGAGAATTCTGGAAAAAAGTACTGTTACGGCGAAGAAATAGAAATATAATTGTTGATGAAAGATGTTTGTTTCTGCTCGAAACCTTTCCCAAGGGGGATATGTGATAAATGGTAGACAAAAAGTCTCAGGATTCTTCACCTCGTATGATTTTCGAATAATTAACCGTTATTGGAGTATATTTCGTGGTTTTGATGGTTTTAAAACCAGTGCAAATTGAAATACAGACAGAGATATAATGATGAATAGTTCAAATGTAGGCAATGTTTCTCCAATGGTTGCTGTGAGTTTAAATAACTTTTTAAGTCATGATTGAATTTTTGTATAATGATTTTAGACACTTGTTAATTTTCTATGAATTGAAACTGACTTGGTTTTCCGTAAATTTGAGCTTTTTCTTATGAAAATGTCCCATCTTTAACAAATTTAGTCTTAGCTAGTTAAAACTGTGCATGAATTACAATCACTTTAATTTTTCGCACAAAAAAATCGGTATAACCACATTTTTCTTCTAAAATTTATTTTTCTCGTTAAGGTCCCCTTGGTCCAGTGTAAAACCCTAAAAAGTTTAATGCGATAGGAGAAAAACAATTTTTCATCCGTTTAAGGATTCTATGTGTTGATATATTCCCACTGGTCCTAATTTTTGGAGTATTAAAAAAAATGAGGCTGTTTTTGAGCGTCACTAATCAGCATAGCATTCTCCCCTCTCCATCGCTCTATCTTAATTGAGGTCCCCTTATCTCTCTCTCTCTCTCTAATTACCCCGTAAGTCTAAGCCGATCAGAGATACGGGACCCACGCCCCCCCCCCCCGAGCCCGAACCCATTTGTGGCTACCATTTGTTTAGAATAAACTATATTTTTTGCTAGAAATAAATATTTTTAGCAATCCTTAGACATTATAAGATAGCAAGACCTGTAATATGCTCTCTTGTGGAAAAAAAGTTTTTGTCACTCTAACAAGTTTATTACTAGATATAAGTTTACAGAAAATTTAAGTTTGAACAATTATTCGTTATTATTTCTGGTTGTCCTTAATTTAGTCTGGCTGCTCTTTAATTTTAATTGAAAAATGCCCTCTTGTGGAAAAAAAGTTTTTGTCACTCTAACATGTTTATAACTAGATATAAGTTTACAGAAAATTTAAGTTTGAACAATTATTCGTTATTATTTCTGGTCATCCTTGATTTAGTCTAACAGCTCTTTACTTTTAGTTGAAAAATTTCCTCTTGTGGAACAAAAAAGTTATCGTCGCTCTAACAAGTTTATCATTAGAGATAAGTTTACAGAAAATTTAAGTTTGAACAATTATTTGTTATTATTTCTGATCATCATTGATTTAGTCTAACAGATATTTACTTTTAGTTGAAAAATGCCCTCTTGTGGAAAAAAAAAGTTTTTGTTACTCTAACAAGTTTATCACTAGATATAAGTTTACAGAAAATTTAAGTTTGAACAATTATTCGTTATTATTATTTCTGATCGTCCTTGATTTAGTCTAGCTGCTCTTTATTTTTAATTGAAAAATGCCCTCTTGTGGAAAAAAACGGTTTTGTCACTCTAACAAGTTTATCACTAGACATAAGTTTACAGAAAATTTAAGCTCGAACAATTATTCGTTATTATTTCTGGTCGTCCTTGATTTAGTCTAGCTGCTCTTTACTTTTTGTTGAAAAATGCCCTCTTGTGGAAAAAAAAGAATTGTCACTCTAACAAGTTTATCACTAGATATAAGTTTGCAGAAAATTTAAGTTTGAACAATTATTCGGTATTATTTCTGGTCGTCCTTGATTTAGTCTAGCTGCTCTTTACTTTTATTTGAAAAATGCCCTCTTGTGGAAAACAAGTTTTTTGTCACTCTAACAAGTTTATCACTAGATATAAGTTTACAGAAAATTTAAGTTTGGACAATTATTCGGTATTATTTCCGGTCGTCCTTGATTTAGTCTAGCTGCTCTTTACTTTTAGTTGAAAAATGCCCTCTTGTGAAAAAAAGTTTTTGTCACTAACAAGTTTATCACTAGATATAAGTTTACAGAAAATTTAAGTTTGAACAATTATTTGTTATTATTTCTTGTCATCATTGATTTAGTCTAACAGATATTTACTTTTAGTTGAAAAATGCCCTCTTGTGGAAAAAAAAGTTTTTGTCACTCTAACAAGTTTATCACTAGATATAAGTTTACAGAAAATTTAAGTTTGAACAATTATTCGTTATTATTATTTCTGATCGTCCTTGATTTAGTCTAGCTGCTCTTTACTTTTAGTTGAAAAATGCCCTCTTGTGGAAAAAAAAGTTTTGTCACTCTAACAAGTTTATCACTAGATATAAGTTTACAGAAAATTTAAGTTTGAAAAATTATTCGTTATTATTTCTGGTCGTCCTTGATTTAGTCTAGCTGCTCTTTACTTTTAGTTGAAAAATGCCCTCTTGTGGAAAAAAAAGTTTTTGTCACTCTAACAAGTTTATCACTAGATATAAGTTTGCAGAAAATTTAAGTTTGAACAATTATTCGGTATTATTTTCGGTCGTCCTTGATTTAGTCTAGCTGCTCTTTACTTTTAGTTGAAAAATGCCCTCTTGTGGAAAAAAAGTTTTTTGTCACTCTAACAAGTTTATCACTAGATATAAGTTTACAAAAATTTAAGTTTTGAAAATTGTTCGGTATTATTTCCGGTCGTCCTTGATTTAGTCTAGCTGCTCTTTACTTTTAGTTGTAAAATGCCCTCTAGTGGAAAAAAGTTTTTGTCACTAACAATTTTATCACTACATACGAGTTTGCAGAAAATTTAAGTTTGAACAATTATTCGTTATAATTTCTGGTCGTCCTTGATTTAGTCTAGCTGCTCTTTACTTTTAGTTGAAAAATGTCCTCTTGTGGAAAAAAAGTTTTTGTCACTCTAACAAGTTTATCACTAGATATAAGTTTACAGAAAGTTTAAGTTTGAACAATTATTCGTTATTATTTCTGGTCGTCCTTGATTTAGTCTAACAGCTCTTTACTTTTAGTTGAAAAATGTCCTCTTGTGGAAAAAAAAGTTTTGTCACTAACAAGTTTATCATTAGACATAAGTTTACGGAAAATTTAAGTTTGAACAATTATTCGTTATTATTTCCGGTCGTCCTTGATTTAGTCTAACAGCTCTTTACTTTTAGTTGAAAAATGCCCTCTTGTGGAACAAAAAAGTTATTGTCACTCTAACAAGTTTATCATTAGACATAAGTTTACAGAAAATTTAAGTTTGAACAATTATTTGTTATTATTTCTGGTCTTCATTGATTTAGTCTAACAGATATTTACTTTTAGTTGAAAAATGCCCTCTTGTGGAAAAAAAAGTTTTTGTCACTCTAACAAGTTTATCACTAGATATAAGTTTACAGAAAATTTAAGTTTGAACAATTATTCGTTATTATTATTTCTGATCGTCCTTGATTTAGTCTAGCTGCTCTTTACTTTTAGTTGAAAAATGCCCTCTTGTGGAAAAAAAAACGGTTTTGTCACTCTAACAAGGTTATCACTAGATATAAGTTTACAGAAAATTTAAGCTTGAACAATTATTCGGTATTATTTCTGGTCGTCCTTGATTTAGTCTAGCTGCTCTTTACTTTTTGTTGAAAAATGCCCTCTTGTGGAAAAAAAGAATTGTCACTCTAACAAGTTTATCACTAGATATAAGTTTGCAGAAAATTTAAGTTTGAACAATTATTCGGTATTATTTCTGGTCGTCCTTGATTTAGTCTAGCTGCTCTTTACTTTTAGTTGAATAATGCCCTCTTGTGGAAAAAAAGTTTTTGTCACTCTAACAATTTTATCACTAGATATAAGTTTGCCGAAAATTTAAGTTTGAACAATTATTCATTATAATTTCTGGTCGTCCTTGATTTAGTCTAGCTGCTCTTTACTTTTAGTTGAAAAATGTCCTCTTGTGGAAAAAAAAAGTTTTTGTCACTCTAAAAAGTTTATCACTAGATATAAGTTTACAGAAAATTTAAGTTTGAACAATTATTCGTTATTATTTCTGGTCGTCCTTGATTTAGTCTAGCCGCTCTTTACTTTTAGTTGAAAAATGCCCTCTTGTGGAAAAAAAGTTTTTGTCACTCTAACAAGTTTATCACTAGATATAAGTTTACAGAAAATTTAAGCTCGAACAATTATTCGTTATTATTTCTGGTCGTCCTTGATTTAGTCTAGCTGCTCTTTACTTTTTGTTGAAAAATGCCCTCTTGTGGAAAAAAAAGAATTGTCACTCTAACAAGTTTATCACTAGATATAAGTTTGCAGAAAATTTAAGTTTGAACAATTATTCGGTATTATTTCTGGTCGTCCTTGATTTAGTCTAGCTGCTCTTTACTTTTAGTTGAAAAATGCCCTCTTGTGGAAAACAAGTTTTTTGTCACTCTAACAAGTTTATCACTAGACATAAGTTTACAGAAAATTTAAGTTTGGACAATTATTCGGTATTATTTCCGGTCGTCCTTGATTTAGTCTAGCTGCTCTTTACTTTTAGTTGAAAAATGCCCTCTTGTGAAAAAAAGTTTTTGTCACTAACAAGTTTATCACTAGATATAAGTTTACAGAAAATTTAAGTTTGAACAATTATTTGTTATTATTTCTTGTCATCATTGATTTAGTCTAACAGATATTTACTTTTAGTTGAAAAATGCCCTCTTGTGGAAAAAAAAGTTTTTGTCACTCTAACAAGTTTATCACTAGATATAAGTTTACAGAAAATTTAAGTTTGAACAATTATTCGTTATTATTATTTCTGATCGTCCTTGATTTAGTCTAGCTGCTCTTTACTTTTAGTTGAAAAATGCCCTCTTGTGGAAAAAAAAGTTTTTGTCACTCTAACAAGTTTATCACTAGATATAAGTTTACAGAAAATTTAAGTTTGAAAAATTATTCGTTATTATTTCTGGTCGTCCTTGATTTAGTCTAGCTGCTCTTTACTTTTAGTTGAAAAATGCCCTCTTGTGGAAAAAAAGTTTTTGTCACTCTAACAAGTTTATCACTAGATATAAGTTTGCAGAAAATTTAAGTTTGAACAATTATTCGGTATTATTTTCGGTCGTCCTTGATTTAGTCTAGCTGCTCTTTACTTTTAGTTGAAAAATGCCCTCTTGTGGAAAAAAAGTTTTTTGTCACTCTAACAAGTTTATCACTAGATATAAGTTTACAAAAAATTTAAGTTTTGAAAATTGTTCGGTATTATTTCCGGTCGTCCTTGATTTAGTCTAGCTGCTCTTTACTTTTAGTTGTAAAATGCCCTCTAGTGGAAAAAAGTTTTTGTCACTAACAATTTTATCACTACATACGAGTTTACAGAAAATTTAAGTTTGAACAATTATTCGTTATAATTTCTGGTCGTCCTTGATTTAGTCTAGCTGCTCTTTACTTTTAGTTGAAAAATGCCCTCTTGTGGAAAAAAAGTTTTTGTCACTCTAACAAGTTTATCACTAGATATAAGTTTACAGAAAGTTTAAGTTTGAACAATTATTCGTTATTATTTCTGGTCGTCCTTGATTTAGTCTAACAGCTCTTTACTTTTAGTTGAAAAATGTCCTCTTGTGGAAAAAAAAGTTTTGTCACTAACAAGTTTATCATTAGACATAAGTTTACGGAAAATTTAAGTTTGAACAATTATTCGTTATTATTTCCGGTCGTCCTTGATTTAGTCTAACAGCTCTTTACTTTTAGTTGAAAAATGCCCTCTTGTGGAACAAAATAGTTATTGTCACTCTAACAAGTTTATCATTAGACATAAGTTTACAGAAAATTTAAGTTTGAACAATTATTTGTTATTATTTCTGGTCTTCATTGATTTAGTCTAACAGATATTTACTTTTAGTTGAAAAATGCCCTCTTGTGGAAAAAAAAGTTTTTGTCACTCTAACAAGTTTATCACTATATATAAGTTTACAGAAAATTTAAGTTTGAACAATTATTCGTTATTATTATTTCTGATCGTCCTTGATTTAGTCTAGCTGCTCTTTACTTTTAGTTGAAAAATGCCCTCTTGTGGAAAAAAAACGGTTTTGTCACTCTAACAAGGTTATCACTAGATATAAGTTTGCAGAAAATTTAAGTTTGAACAATTATTCGGTATTATTTCTGGTCGTCCTTGATTTAGTCTAGCTGCTCTTTACTTTTTGTTGAAAAATGCCCTCTTGTGGAAAAAAAAGAATTGTCACTCTAACAAGTTTATCACTAGATATAAGTTTACGGAAAATTTAAGTTTGAACAATTATTCGGTATTATTTCTGGTCGTCCTTGATTTAGTCTAGCTGCTCTTTACTTTTAGTTGAAAAATGCCCTCTTGCGGAAAAAAAGTTTTTTGTCACTCTTACAAGTTTATCACTAGATATAAGTTTACAAAAAATTTAAGTTTGGACAATTATTCGGTATTATTTCCGGTCGTCCTTGATTTAGTCTAGCTGCTCTTTACTTTTAGTTGAATAATGCCCTATTGTGGAAAAAAAAGTTTTTGTCACTCTAACAATTTTATCACTAGATATAAGTTTGCCGAAAATTTAAGTTTGAACAATTATTCATTACAATTTCTGGTCGTCCTTGATTTAGTCTAGCTGCTCTTTACTTTTAGTTGAAAATGTCCTCTTGTGGAAAAAAAAAAGTTTTTGTCACTCTAAAAAGTTTATCACTAGATATAAGTTTACAGAAAATTTAAGTTTGAACAATTATTCGTTATTATTTCTGGTCGTCCTTGATTTAGTCTAACCGCTCTTTACTTTTAGTTGAAAAATGCCCTCTTGTGGAAAAAAAGTTTTTGTCACTCTAACAAGTTTATCACTAGATATAAGTTTACAGAAAATTTAAGTTTGAACAATTATTCGTTATTATTTCTGGTCGTCCTTGATTTAGTCTAGCCGCTCTTTACTTTTAGTTGAAAAATGCCCTCTTGTGGAAAAAAAGTTTTTTGTCACTCTAACAAGTTTATCACTAGATATAAGTTTACAAAAAATTTAAGTTTGGACAATTATTCGGTATTACTTCCGGTCATCCTTGATTTAGTCTAGCTGCTCTTTACTTTTAGTTGAAAAATGCCCTCTTGTGGAAAAAAAAAGTTTTTGTCACTAACAATTTTATCACTAGATATAAGTTTGCCGAAAATTTAAGTTTGAACAATTATTCATTATAATTTCTGGTCGTCCTTGATTTAGTCTAGCTGCTCTTTACTTTTAGTTGAAAAGTGTCCTCTTGTGGAAAAAAAAAGTTTTTGTCACTCTAACAAGTTTATCACTAGATATAAGTTTACAGAAAATTTAAGTTTGAACAATTATTCGTTATTATTTCTGGTCGTCCTTGATTTAGTCTAGCCGCTCTTTACTTTTAGTTGAAAAATGCCCTCTTGTGGAAAAAAAAGTTGTTGTCACTCTAACAAGTTTATCACTAGATATAAGTTTACAGAAAATTTAAGTTTGAACAATTATTCGTTATTATTTCTGGTCATCCTTGATTTAGTCTAGCTGCTCTTTACTTTTAGATGAAAAATGCCCTCTTATGGGAAAAAAAAGTTTTTGTCACTCTAACATGTTTATCATTTGACATAAGTTTACAGAAAATTTAAGTTTGAACAATTACTCATTATTATTTCTGGTCGTCCATGATTTAGACTAATTGCTCTTTACTTTTAGTTGAAAAATACCCTCTTGTGGAAAAATTTTTTTTTGTCACTCTAACAAGTTTATCATTAGGCATAAGTTTACAGAAAATTTAAGTTTGAACAATTATTCGTTATTATTTCCGGTCGTCCTTGATTTAGTCTAAAAGCTCTTTACTTTTAGTTGAAAAATGCCCTCTTGTGGAAAAAAAAGTTGTTGTCACTCTAACAAGTTTATCACTAGATATAAGTTTACAGAAAATTTAAGTTTGAACAATTATTCGTTATTATTTCTGCTCATCTTTGATTTAGTCTAGTAGCTCTTTACTTTTAGTTGAAAAAAATTCCCTCTTGTGGAAAAAAGTTTTTGTCACTCTAACAAGTTTATCACTAGACACAAGTTTACAGAAAATTTAAGTTTGAACGATTATTTGTTATTATTTCTGGTCGTCCTTGATTTAGTCTAACAGCTCTTAACTTTTAGTTGAAAAATGCTCTCTTGTGAAAAAAAAAGTTTTTGTCACTAACAAGTTTATCATTAGACATAAGTTTACAGAAAATTTTAGTTTGAACAATTATTCGTTATTATTTCTGCTCATCTTTGATTTAGTCTAGCTGCTTTTTAGTTTTAGTTGAAAAAATGCCCTCTTGTGGAAAAAAAGTTTTTTTCACTCTAACAAGTTCATCAATAGATATAAGTTTGCAGAAAATTTAAGTTTGAACAATTATTCGTTATTATTTCTGGTCGTCCTTGATTTAGTCTAGCTGCTCTTTACTTTTAGTTGAAAAATGCCCTCTTGTGGAAAAAAGTTTTTGTCACTTTAACAAGTTTATCACTAGATATAAGTTTGCAGAAAATTTAAGTTTGAACAATTATTCGTTATTATTTCTGGTCGTCCTTGATTTAGTCTAGCTGCTCTTTACTTTTAGTTGAAAATGTCCTCTTGTGGAAAAAAAGTTTTTGTCACTCTAACAAATTTATCACTAGATATAAGTTTACAGAAAATTTAAGTTTGAACAATTATTCGTTATTATTTCTGGTCGTCCTTGATTTAGTCTAGCTGCTCTTTACTTTTAGTTGGAAAATGCCCTCTTTTTGAAAAAAAGTTTTTGTCACTCTAACAAGTTTATCACTAGATATAAGTTTACAGAAAATTTAAGTTTGAACAATTATTCGTTATTATTTCTGGTCATCCTTGATTTAGTCTAGCTGCTCTTTACTTTTAGTTAAAAATGCCCTCTTATGGAAAAAAAGTTTTTGTCACTCTAACAAGTTTATCATTAGACATCAGTTTACAGAAAATTTAAGTTTGAACAATTATTCATTATTATTTCTGGTCGTCCATGATTTAGACTAACTGCTCTTTGTTTTTAGTTGAAAAATGCCCTCTTGTGGAAAAAAAAGTTTTTGTCACTCTAACAAGTTTATCATTAGACATTAGTTTACAGAAAATTTAAGTTTGAACAATTTTTCGTTATTATTTCCGGTCGTCCTTGATTAGTGTAACAGGTCTTTACTTTTAGTTGAAAAATGCCCTCTTGTGGAAAAAAAGTTTTTGTCACTCTAACAAGTTTATCATTAGACATAAGTTTACAGAAAATTTAAGTTTGAACAATTATTTTTATTGTTTCTGCTCATCTTTGATTTATTCTAGTAGCTCTTTACTTTTAGTTGAAAAAATGCCCTCTTGTGGAAAAAAGTTTTTGTCACTCTAACAAGTTTATCACTAGACATAAGTTTACAGAAAATTTAAGTTTGAAAAATTATTCGTTATTATTTCTGGTCGTCCTTGATTTCGTCTAACAGCTCTTTACTTTTAGTTGAAAAATGCTCTCTTGTGAAAAAAAAAGTTTTTGTCACTCTAACAAGTTTATCATTAGACATAAGTTTACAGAAAATTTAAGTTGGAACAATTATTCGTTATTATTTCTGCTCATCTTTGATTTAGTCTAGCTGCTTTTTACTTTTAGTTGAAAAAATGCCCTCTTGTGGAAAAAGAGTTTTTGTCACTCTAACAAGTTCTTCAATAGATATAAGTTTGCAGAAAATTTAAGTTTGAACAATTATTCGTTATTATTTCTGCTCATCTTCGATTTACTCTAACAGCTCTTTACTTTTAGTTGAAAAAATGCCCTCTTGTGAAAAAAAAGTTTTTGTCACTCTAACAAGTTTCTCATTATACATACGTTTAAAATGTTGAAACGGACACATATTATTCAATATATGAAACAATAGCTCCCCTCCTCAATTTTTGTTCGTTTTGAAATTTAATGCAACTCCTTACTTTCAGCTGAAATAATTTAATTTATTTAATTTCTTCCATTTGAAAATAGACTTAAATTTCTAATCTTTTTTCAGGTCACTCTGAAATCTCTCTTCCATTGAAATTTTTTCCAGAAATTGAAACCCGCTGAAAATTTCCAAGAACCATTCTCCCACAACATTGTTTAAATTTAATTTATTTTCCATCATAGTGTTCTCAATCTTTTTTTAGGATGTGTGGCGTGTGTGGGGGCTCACTCTTGAGGAGGAAGAGGAGCTTCTAGCTACGTGTACTGAAATTGATACAAGTGAGATTACACTTGAGGAGGAGGATCAGCTTCTCTGCACATGTATATCAGAGGATCTTTTGAGGAGTGGGCCTTCGGGTCGAATGTGTCAGATCGAAGATGTCGGACAACTGAGAACCAGTTTACCGACGCTTCGAGTACGTCACGATTTATTTGAGGAGGTGGTATACACTCAATCTCAGGAGAAACCCTCTCTCATAGATATTATGGTAGTGGAGGAAGAAGACGAGGTTCAAATAATTGAAGCTGATATAATATACATGAAAACTTTAATAAATATTGATATAGCAAAAGAATAAATATTTGAAGAATGATTTATTTTTATCTTTGATAGAAACACTTGATTGATGATCGATATCATTCTAAAGGCTGATCTATTCAATCTGAACTGTTCATGCACAGAAGTCTCTGATGACATCCTTACTCTATTTATATATATATATATATATATAACTAATATGTGAAAATTAAGATGGTACAATCAAATTTATTGTATGATTATAATATAAAACTCATTATACATATCAATAATTAGATTTATCTTTAAATCATATATGAGAACTCTTCCACCATGGTTTTCGTTGTTTAAAATCCTTTTCATACAATGACCTCTTATTTTGTCTCTTAAATGATGAAACAATAGCTCCCCTCCTCAATTTTTGTTCGTTTTGAAATTTAATGCAACTCCTTACTTTCAGCTGAAATAATTTAATTTATTTAATTTCTTCCATTTGAAAATAGACTTAAATTTCTAATCTTTTTTCAGGTCACTCTTGAAATCTCTCTTCCATTGAAATTTTTTCCAGAAATTGAAACCCGCTGAAAATTTCCAAGAACCATTCTCCCACAACATTGTTTAAATTTTAATTTATATTTCCATCATAGTGTTCTCAATCTTTTTTAGGATGTGTGGCGTGTGTGGGGGCTCACTCTTGAGGAGGAAGAGGAGCTTCTAGCTACGTGTACTGAAATTGATACAAGTGAGATTACACTTGAGGAGGAGGATCAGCTTCTCTGCACATGTATATCAGAGGATCTTTTGAGGAGTGGGCCTTCGGGTCGAATGTGTCAGATCGAAGATGTCGGACAACTGAGAACCAGTTTACCGACGCTTCGAGTACGTCACGATTTATTTGAGGAGGTGGTATACACTCAATCTCAGGAGAAACCCTCTCTCATAGATATTATGGTAGTGGAGGAAGAAGACGAGGTTCAAATAATTGAAGCTGATATAATATACATGAAAACTTTAATAAATATTGATATAGCAAAAGAATAAATATTTGAAGAATGATTTATTTTTATCTTTGATAGAACACTTGATTGATGATCGATATCATTCTAAAGGCTGATCTATTCAATCTGAACTGTTCATGCACAGAAGTCTCTGATGACATCCTTACTCTATTTATATATATATATATATATATAACTAATATGTGAAAATTAAGATGGTACAATCAAATTTATTGTATGATTATAATATAAAACTCATTATACATATCAATAATTAGATTTATCTTTAAATCATATATGAGAACTCTTCCACCATGGTTTTCGTTGTTTAAAATCCTTTTCATACAATGACCTCTTATTTTGTCTCTTAAATGGCCACTTTTTCTCTTCTCTTAGAACATATTCATCATAATATTCAGAGTTATATCTTGCTTTATACACATTTTTCATTGGGTTTTCACTGCTGTCTTTTACGCTATATAGACATCCCTCTTTTCCCAGTCTCTTCAGTTGATCTTCCTTTTCTGTCATATCAAACCTTGTTTTATGTGAGCTTACTTGCAATCGATATAAATTTCTTTCCATATCACATGTAATTTTTCTTCTCATTCCCTCTAGATTCTTCTCATCTATCTCTGCCTCTATGCTGTCTGAACAAACAGTAGGTTCATGAGAATGTTCAAAATCATGAAAATGACCTTTACAAATAGAACAGTTGCAATAAAAGGATATTTCTAACTCAACTTGTTCACTCATGTTATCACACTGCTAACAAAGAACTTAGTGATTTCTCACTCCTTTGAATTCTATTGACAGACTAATAAAAACTATAGCAAAAATCCTTTCCTTATATTTTCTGCAATCCTCCGCCGCTAATATGTAACCACCCCTCAGATTGGCTTAGAAGGAAACACGTGATTTGTTTCGCGTTATCGGATCAATAAAATTCCCAATTGATTACGCAATCAAGTTCTTGGAAATCCACTTCCCCTTCGATTACGCAATCAATTTCTCAGAAATCCACTTCCCCTAGGGAGGCTATGCCCATATATGGTGCCCCGTCACGAGCTCATGAGGTTAGGATAGGTTACGCAATCAATTTCTCGGAAACGTGTTCTCCCTAGGGATTCCATACCCATATACGGTGCCCCCGTCGGACTGACAGCACAGGTGTTCTCCCTAGGGTCTCTCTGCCCATATATGGTGCCCTGTCACGAGTAGTAGGGTCCTCTCTACTACTTAACTCATCAATAATATTCTTTGTTGTATCCATTGTGTCACAATACTTTCTGATAATTTAATCACAATGCATGTCCGTTATATATGAAATCTCAAGGGCGAATTGTGATGTAATGGGGGAAACCATATGTAAGCGACCCTCTGATTGGCTTAGAATGTGATGTAATCTACTCTCTGATTGGCTTAGAAGGAGACACGTGATTCTGTTTCCTATTCCTGGATCATAACATTCTCCCTAGCGTGCACCTGGACGAACAAAAACAACAACAACAACAGATAAATCGACCTTGGAAATTTAGTTCCCCTAGATCAATACATTCCCCTAGCGATTATGTAAATCATCCCCAGTGTCATTACACTTGGCCAAACAACAACAACAACAACAACAACAACAACAACAACAAATAAATCGACCTTGACATCATCCATCAGATATTAATAAACCACGAATAAATGGAGTCCCGTTCGGCGTTATAGTCAATTGTAGATGATAGCATGGTGTTCGTTCAGTATTCTATGCCCATAAATGGAGCCCCGTCATGAGTCCTAGATCAATAAAATTCCCAATCGATTACGCAATCAAGTTCTCGGAAATCCACTTCCCCTTCGATTACGCAAACAATTTCTCAGAAATCCATTTCCCCTAGGGAGGCTATGCCCATATATGGTGCCCCGTCACGAGCTCATGAGGTTAGGCTAGGTTACGCAATCAATTTCTTGGAAGCGTGTTCTCCCTGGGGATTCCATGCCAATATATGGTGTCCCCGTTTGACTGACAGCACAGGTGTTCTCTCTAGGGACTCTATGCCCATATATGGAGCCCCCCAGTATCAATAGGGTCATTTCTACTAACATGAATTGATTGTTTGAACAAATTAATCGTTCAACAAACAGGACGGCACTGTTTTCAAACATACATCACTCATCATTACTAATCAAACAGATCGTGCTAACGAACTGTAAGTAAAGAGCGACCCGAATCAATAGTAACCGAAACTCTAAAAAACAGAATTTTGATACCAATATATGCATCAAAAGAATCAAATTTTTATGCTGATTAAAAATATACAAGCTTCATCAAGTTTAGTATTATCCATCAAAAGTTACGAGACTGAGCAAATGTGTCTCATTTTCAAAAAAAGTGGGAAACACCCCGTAAAAATCATAGAATCTTAATTAAAATCACACCATCAGTTTCAACGTATCAGAGAACTCCACTGTGGAGGTCTTAATTTTCCATCTGCAAAAATGTGGAATTTTTTTATTTTTTTTGGGCTAGAAGAAAGATCACGGATGCGTCTTTATTTGTTTTTTGCCTTGTTTTTTCCAGGGAGGATCGTATCGACCCATTGGTATTAGAATATCTGAAGATGACTCATTCGAATGGAAATTAAAAGTTTTATTGTACTTTTTAAGTGACCTAAAAATTGGAGGGCAACTGGCCCCCTCCCACGCTCATTTTTTCCTCGGAGTCACCGGATCAAAATTTTTCAGATAGCCATTTTGTTCAGCATAGTCAAAAAAACTACTAAATATGTCTTTGAGGATGACTTAATCCACCACGGTCCCTCGGGGAAGGGCTGAAAGTTATGAACTTTGCCCTTTGTCATGTAAGAACAAACAACAGCCCATAGTAACCAAAACTTAAAAAACGTGTTTTGAAAAAAAAAATGCCTTTTGAAACAAAATTGCCATGTGACATTGATTCAGGAATAGTAACTGTTATTTTGTTTCGTCTTAAAAGTAAAAGTTTATTGCGAAAAGAAACTTATAGTGATTTCGAAAAAAAGCCTGACACCCCTCAAAAATTACGTCAGGTCAAAATGAAAAGTCAACCATTGGAATCAGTATGGTTGAAAATATTTTATAGGGAATTGCAGTCCCCCTCATTGAAAAACAAGGAAAATCACTTTTTTGAATCGGTAGCAGTGATCTGTCTCCCTTTTTCCTGTTTTTTTCCCCAGACCTAGCGGGCTACCAGAACATAATAGAGATTCTTAATGGCTCATTCAAAAGCAATTTCTAATATTTACATGCTTTTTATGAATTCCGCTATCTGCAAGTGCCATATGGCACTAAAAAGGCACTTGCTGGGCCATTTCTCAAGGGATGGCACTAGCAGGCTACATGAACATCGTAGACAGATTTTTATAGCTCACATAAAAGATATTGCTCATATCTACGTTCTTCCCATGAAATTCACCATCTGCAAGTTCCAAATGGCACTAAAATGGCATATTTGGTGCAATGTCTCAAGTGGAAAAGTTTCTGGCTAATGGGCTAGCAGAACTTATAAGAGTTATGTTCAATGGCTTATTTCAAGCTATTGCTCATATCTACGTGCTTTTTAAAATTAATTCTACCATTCGTAATTGTGATATAGCATTGAAAACAACACTTTTGGTGCCACTTCTTAAGCGGGAAACCTCTGAAGTACAAATCAGGTACTATTATAATAGTTGTTCCAGAACCCTTAACTGGAGGCTAACAAGAACCCCTCCCATACATTCCCCCTAGCACCTCCCTTACTAAATTTCATAAATCTTCCGCTCATCATTAAGCTACTAAAACATAAACAGGCTACCACACCATCGTAGATAGATGTTTAATGGCTCAATTAAAAGCTATTGCTTATATTTACTAGGTTTTACAAATTCTACCACCCATTAGATTTCAATGATTTAAATGTTAACTAGTTTATGAGGGGAATTTGCAATGAACTCTCTTTGTCATGGTTGAAGCATTAGCTGCAACCTACTAAAGAGCGAACCACAGCCCATAGTAACTAAAGTTAAAAAACCTTAAAAGGGTTTTTTCTTCTTTTTTTCCAGGCCTAGCGGGTTACTAGAACATCATAGAGAGATGCTTGAGAGCTCATCAAAAAGCTATTTCTCATATGTACTTGGTTTATATAAATTCCGTCATCTGCATGTGTCAAATGGCAATACAAAAGGCACTTTTTATGCCGTTTCGTAAGGGGTGGGGCTAGCAGGCTACCAGAACATTATACATAGATTTTTGGTAACTCATATAAAAAATATTGCTCATATCTGCGTTCTTCCTGTAAATTCTACCATCTGCATGTTTCAAATGGCACTAAATACGGCACTTTTGGTCCCATGTCTAAGGTGTAAAAACGGGGGCTTCCGGAACTTTTTAGAGTGATGTTTAATGGCTCATTTGAAAACTTTTGCCCATATATACGTGGTTTTATCAATTCTTTCATTCATACGTGAGCACTGACAACAACACTTTTGGTGCCACTTTCTAAGTAGAAAATCTTGGCAGTATAAAACAGTATCATTGTAATAATTATGGTCCAAACCCTTAACTGGAGGTTTGCAAGCACACCTCCCTCATGTTCCTCAGTAGTAAGGCAATAGGCACCGCGAAACTTACAAGGAAACCTACGCCTGAGGCACGAATATACAGTGAAGTTTCACGATACAAGAATATACAGTGTAGTTTGACGAGTATATCAAACAGTTCGTGGTAACGAACAGTAAGTAAGGAGTGACCCGGCTCAATGGTAACCGAAACTCTAAAAAACGGTATTTTGATACCAATAGATACATCAAAGGAATCGAATTTTAATGCTGATTTCAAACATATAAGTTTCATCAAGTTTATTCCTACTCATCAAAAGTTACGCGCCTGAGAAAATTTGGCTGATTTTAGAAAAAAGGAGGAACGACCCCCTAAAAGTTATAGAAACTTAATGAAAATCACACCATCATATTCCGAGTATCAGAGAACCCTACTGTAGAGGTTTCAAGCTCGTATCTACAAAAATGTGCAATTTTGCATTTTTTGCCAGAAGAAAGATCACGGGTGCGTGTGTATTTGTTTTTTTTCCCAGGGGTGATCGTATCGACCCAGTGGTCCTAGAATATCGTGAGAGGGTTCTTTGGAATGGAAATTAAAAGTTCTAGTGCCCTTTTTAAGTGACCAAAAAAAATCGAGGGAAACTAGGCCCCTTCCCACGCTCATTTTTTCTCAAAGTCACCTGATAAAAATTTTGAGATAGCCATTTTGTTCAGCATGTTCGAAAATATTATAAGTATGTATTTTAGGATGACTTAATCCTCCAAAGTTCCGGGGAGGAGGGCTGAAAGTTATGAACTTTACCCAATGTTAACATATAGTATTGGTTATTGGGAAATATACAGTGCAGGCATTTTCAGGGGAGATTTTTCCTGTTAGTGGGGGGGGGGGGTCGGGGGTTATGTTGGAGGATCTTTCCATGAAGGAAGTTTTCATGTGGGAAGGGACATTGCTATGAAGGGGACGCCGGACTTCCCAGCATTATTTAAAAAAAAATCAGAAATTAAATATAAAAAAACAAGTTTTTCAACTGCAACAGCAGGAACATCAAAACTATAGCGAACAGAAAATATTACATATATGATTGGGTTCACCCCCTAGTCAATACCTCACTCTTTAAGCCAGAGATTTTTTAGTACTCTCATAAGAGCTATTTATTCTAATTAACGGCCTTTGTGATTAAGCGGTCATTTTTAAAGAATTGGAACAAAATTCGAACTTTCGCTTAAAGAGCAAGGTATTGACAAAGGGGTGAACCCCCTAATATATGTATTAAAAATATATGAATATAGAAGTTCGTTACGTAAGTTAATTCGTAAGTTACGTATATTTATTACTAATAAAAACGTTCGTAAATAAAATGAAACAAGTTTCGAGAAAGCCATTTAACCAAATAAAAGTAAATTAACATGAAAATTTTGTTTTAATTATTCATGTACTGTGAGCCAAGATCAAAGCCTGCATTTATTCAAAAACGTTCAAAAATTAAATAAAAAAACAAGTTTTTTTAACTGAAAGTAAGGAGCGACATTAAAACTTAAAACGAACAGAAATTATTTCGTATATGAAAGGGGCTGTCCCCTCCTCAACGCCTTGCTCTTTAGGCTAAAGTTTGACTTTCTCACAACTCTATTTTTTAAAACAATAAAAAAATTTAGCGTAAAGAGCGAGGCGTTGAGGAGGAGACAGCCCCTTTCATATACGGAATAATTTTTGTTTGTTTTAAGTTTTAATGTCGCTCCTTACTTTCAGTTAAAAAACTTGTTTTTTTTTATTTAATTGCAAAAAGCGACCAATCCTTTTATATTATAGACTTATAAACCGATCAAACATGTTTTAAAACTATGGTTGAGATTGTATAATGCAATCAGATTGGTTTAGACGATACATGCTTTACCAAGTTCATTCATCCATCGTCATAACGCGTTTTTTTTCCTGGTTCAATATTCAAAATTGCTTATATTGCGTATTCAAAAGGTTTATTGCGCCTTCTGTAAAAAAAAGGTCAAAAAGTAATAAGCGCTAGGCTGTAGGTACCTTGCATCGTGTCTAGAATTGATTGGCATATGGTGTTAAATCATTTTGCGTAAAAGCTAACTCTAATTGCAAAAAAAGGGATAGCATTTGCGAATTGGACTCTTTGAACGATATTAATTTTTGATTGAATAATAGGGATGTGAATGATCCTAATTAGTGATCGGATTGTATGAAGGTGGAGAAAAAGGGTTAAACTGATTATCAGTTAAGGTAACCCTCGGGGTTGTTAACTCATGGCTTATTTATTATAAATTTGGAATACAATCAATCTATGAAAATGGTTAACAATGATAAAATGGTATTGTGACTTAACCTAGCTTTACTTCTTCGATGTGTTCTGTATAATACACAAGTGGCGTTTGAACACTGTTGTCAATTTAAAATAGAGTCTAACGTTATGGTATACTAAAAAAGTTGATACTAAGAGAGGTGTAGATGGCAAGAAAAGAATTTTAATAAAGAAATTCAGAACAACCCATAGAAATCCTTACAAATCAAGTAGTGAGGTGTTTATAAGTACGAACCGTCAAGGATCATAAGCACCAATGAGCCTAACCACCAGGGACCACAACCCCAAAAGGTCCCCTGTCCCCAAAATCCAAGAGGGCCCCCTCTCCTCCAACTTTTTGGCCCCCTCCCCCCCATTTTTAAAAAAAATTGAAGTTTTTTTTTACTTTTTTTTATTTATTTTTTTAACATGATATATTTTTTCAAATTTTTTTACAGCTTTTAGAGTGACATGGAACATACTTAAAACATAAAAAATTCACATTTAATATTTTCCAACTTCAAAATGGGAATGATATAGATTTGTGTGCCACGCCTTTTACTTTTAGAAAAATAATGTATGTAGTGACCATTTTTTTGACATTTTTTTCGACTTTTTTTTACATCTAAATCATATCAGAAAAATAGAATGACACTTTTGGTTTAAATTGTAAAACATATTCATGTGCATACCCATACTCCTATTGATGAGGACTGATAGTTCTCATTCAATATTTTTTCATGAAAAACAAACTATGTTTTTTTAACTAAATTTATTTTGGACTTCGAAATTATTCAACTTTTTTTCAATTTTTTTTACATCTCTAAATCATATCAGAAAAATAGAATGACACTTTTGATTTAAATTTTTGTCTCTCTCACTATGTATGTGCCGTCTCGGGGTACATTCTTTTTGTCTGTGTCTTTTTAGGTTTTTGTGTCTGAATCTACGTATTTGTATGTGTTTTTGTCTCTCTCACTATTTTTTCCTGCGTGTCTGTGCGGGTATTTGCCTATGCCAATGCATGCCTTTCTCGGTTTGTGTGTCTGAATCTAAGTATTTGTAAGTGTTTTTTGTCTATTTTACTCTTTTTGCCACGTGTCTGGGTGGGTGTTTGCTTATTCCAATGCATGTCTTTCTCGGTTTGTGTGACTGAATCTACGTATTTGTATGTATTTTTATCTCTCTCACTCTTTTTGCCTGTGTGTCTGGGCAGGTGTTTGCTTATTCCAATGCACGTCTTTCTCGGTTTGTGTGTCTGAATCTACGTATTTGTGTGTGTTTTTGTCTCTCTCACTCTTTTTGCCTGCGTGTTTGTATGTAATATTCTACATAGCATTATTTCATTAAAAATATATTATGCATTACATTGTTATGTGTTCATTATTTTTAGACTATGCTAGCATATCAAACGTTTAGAATGTCTATTAAAACATCGAAGATGTAAGAAAAGGGATTTGCATACATCTATTGTCTGACACATGGGATAACATTGACAAAATCTAGGTATCAGAATGAATAAATTTCTTATCAACATCCGTTGTTGGATATGTCATTATGAAAAAATTCTAAGTAAGTAAGTAACAAACTCTTTCTGGAATTCACCTCTTGGATACACAATACAGATATTCAATTTAGGAAATTATGAAAAAAATTGAACAAAATCTTTATTAACATTTTTTATCGATTGAATTCGCTTCCTGGGCAGACAATACAGCAATTGCACAAAATATAAGTATCAGAGTGATTAAATTCTATGGTGTTTGCTTATTCCAATGCATGCGTTTCTCGGTTTGTGCGTCTGAATCTAAGTATTTGTATGTGTTTTTTGTCTATCTCACTCTTTTTTCCACGTGTCTGGGCGGGTGTTTGCTTATTCAAATGCATGTCTTTCTCGGTTTGTGTGACTGAATCTACGTATTTGTATGTGTTTTTGTCTCTCTCACTCTTTTTGCCTGTATGTTTGTATTAATATTCTACATAGCTTTATTTCATTAAAAATATATTATGCATTAAATTGTTATGTGTTCATTATTTTTAGAGTATGCTAGCATATCAAACGTTAAGAATGTCTATTAAAGCATCGGAGATGTAAAAAAAGGAATTTGCATACATCTGTTGTCAGACACATGGGATAAAATTGACAAAATCTAGGTATCAGAATGAATAAATTCTTTATCAACATCCGTTGTTGGATATGTCATTATGAAAAAATTCTAAGTAAGTAAGTAACAAACTCTTTCTTGAATTCACCTCTTGGATTCACAATACAGAAATTTAATTCAGGAAATTATGAAAAAAATGGATTCACAATACAGAAATTTAATTCAGGAAATTATGAAAAAAATTGAACAAATTCTTTATGAACAATCTTTATCGATTGAATTCGCTTCCTAGACAATACACCAATTTCACAAAATCTAAGTATCAGAGTGATTAAATTCTATATCAACATCCATTTCTCGGATATATTGGATAAAATTGACAAAATACATGTGTTAGAGCGAATAATTTTTTTTCTCAACATCTTTTGTCAGATACATCGGTTAAATTGCCAGAATCTAAGTGTCAGAGTGAATAAATTTTTTTATCAACAGCCTTTGTCAGATACATCGGATAAAATTGACAAAATCTAAGTACCATAGTGAATAAATGCTTTATCAACATCCTTTGTCGGATAAAATTGACATAATATAAGTACTAAACTGATTAAATTCTATATCAACATCCTTTTCTTGGATACATAGGTTAAATTGACGTAATCTAAGTGTTAGAGTGAATAATTTTTTTTTCAACATCTTTTTCCAGACACATCGGATAAGTGTCAGAGTGAATAAGCTTTTTCTATCAACATCCTTTGTCAGATACATCGAACAAAATTGAAAAAATTCTAGATATCAGAGTTAATAAATGCTTTAATAACATCCTTTATCGGATATGTCCGATAAAATTGACAAAATCTAAGTATCAGAGTGATAAAATTCTATTTCAACATCCTTTTCTCGGATACATAGGACAAAATTGACAAAATCTAAGTGTTAGAGTGAACAAATTTTTTTATCAACAGTCTTTGTCAGATACATCGGATAAAATTGACAAAATCTAAGTACCATAGTGAATAAATGCTTTATCAACATCCTTTGTCGGATAAAATTGACAAAATATAAGTATAAGACTGATTAAATTCTATATCAACATCCTTTTCTTGGATACATAGGTTAAATTGACGTAATCTAAGTGTTAGAGTCGATATTTTTTTTTTATCAACATCTTTTTCCAGACACATCGGATAAAATTGACAAAATCTAAGTCTCAGAGTGAATAAGTTTTTTTATCAACATCCTTTGTCAGATACATCGAATAAAATTGAAAAAATCTAGATATCAGAGTGAATAAATGCTTTAATAACATCCTTTATCGGATATGTCCGATAAAATTGACAAAATCTAAGTATCAGAGTGATAAAATTCTATTTCAACATCCTTTTCTCGGATACATAGGACAAAATTGACAAAATCTAAGTGTTAGAGTGAATAAATTTTTTTTATCTACATCCTTTGCCAGATACATCGGATAAAATTGACAAAATCTGTGTCAGAGTGAATATTTTTTTTTTCTTATCAACATCCTTTGTCAGAAACATCGACTAAGATTGACAAAATGTAAATATCAGAGTAAATAAATACTTTATCAACATCCTTTATCGGATATGTCGGATAAAATTGACAAAATCTAAGTATCAGAGTGATTAAATTTCATATCAACATCCCTTTCTCGGATACATGGGATAAAATTGACAAAATCTAAGTATCAGACTGAATAAATGCTTTATCAACATCATTTGTCGGGTATAATGGATAAAATTGACAAAATCTAAGTATCAGATTGATTAAATTTCCTATCAACATCCATTTCTCGAATACATGGGATAAAATTGACAAAAGCTATGTGTCAGAATGAATATTTTTTTTTATCAACATCTTTTGTCAGATACAACGAATATAATTGACAAAATTTAAATATCAGAGTGAATAAATGCTTTATCAGCATCCTTTGACGGATATGTTGGATAAAATTGACAAAAGCTAAGTGTCAAAGTGAATGAATTTTTTTTATCAACATCTTTTGTCAGATACATCAAATATAATTGACAAAATCTAAGTATCAGAGTGAAGAAATGCTTTATCAGCATCCTTCGTCAGATTTCTCGTATAAAATCTAAGTATCGGAGTGATTAAATTCTATATCAACACCCCTTTCTCGGATACATGGGATAAAATTGACAAAATCTAAGTATCAGAGTGAATAATTTTTTGATCAACATCTTTTATCACTTACAATGAATATAATTGACAAAATCTAAATATCAGAGTGAATAAATGCTTTATCAGAATCCTTTGTCGGATATGTTGGATAAAATTGACAAAATCTAAGTGTCAGAGTGAATAAATGCTTTATCAGCATCCTTTGTCGGATATGTCAGATAAAATTGACAAAATCTAAGTGTTAGAGTGAATAAATTTTTTTTATCAACCTCCTCTGTCAGATACATCGGATAAAATTGACAAAATCTAAGTATCAGATTGAATAAATGCTATGTCAACATCATTTGTCAAATATGTCGAATAAAATTGACAAAATCTATGTACAAGAGTGAAAAAATTAATTATCAATATCCTTTGTCAGATATGTCGGATAAAATTGACAAAATCTAAGTATCAGATTGAATAAATGCTTTATCAACATCCCTTTCTTTGAAACATGGGATAAAATTGACAAAATCTAACTACCAGTGAATAAATTCATTATCAACATCCTTTGTCGGGTATGTCGGATAAAATTGACAAAATCTAAGTATCAGAGTGATTAAATTCCATATCAACATCCCTTTCTCGAATACATGGGATAAAATTGACAAAATCTAAATCAGAGTGAATAAATGCTATATAAAATTCCTTTAAATGCATTATCAACATCATGTGTCGGGTATATCGGATAAAATTGACAAAATCTAAGTATCAGATTGATTAAATTCTATATCAACATCCCTTTTACGAATATATGGGATAAAATTGACAAAATCTAAGTTTTAGACTGAATAATTTTTTTTTTACAAATATCTTCTGTCAGATACATTGGGTAAAATTGACAAAATCTAAGTATCAGAGTTATTAGATTCTATATCAACATCCCTTTCTCGGATACATGGGATAAAATTGACAAAATCTAAGTATCAGAATGAATAAATGCTTTATAAACATCCTTTAAATGCATTATTAACATAATATGTCAGATACATCGAATAAAAATTACAAAATCTAGGTTTATTTTTTTTTGACTTGACTTGACTTTTATTTTCAACTAATAATACATCATACTTAACTGGCACTTACAACACATTTTTTGAATAACATTATCAACAAATATAGAAATGGTAAGAACGTATGACGTTTTATTAAGCCACTATTGTGACTTGAGCGGCCCGTCACACAATCTTTTATCATAAACCAAAACTCATTCACTCTTTCTACTCTTTTCATACCATTCATAAGTATCAGAATGAATAAATTCGTTTTCAAAGTTTTTATCGGATACATCAGATAAACACTCATAAAATCCAAGTTCATAATTCAGGTTCACTTAGAGTGGCGCCAGTATAAGTGAATTTGAATTAACCTAACTTTTTGCATATCTCTCTCACTATGACTGTATGTCTGAGCGGGTGTGCTGTCATTTATAACCGGTCTAACCTAAATTCAACGTAGCTACGTATGAAGTCAAAATGAATAGAACTTGGATTTTATGACTGTCATCTGATGTATCCGATAAAAACTTTGAAAACGAATTTATTCATTCTGATACTTAGATTTTATCAATTTTATCCGATGTATCTGACATATGATGTTGATAATGCATTTAAAGCATGTTGATAAAGCATTTATTCACTCTGATACTTAGATTTTGTCAATTTTATCTGATAAAGCATTTATTCATTATGATATTTAGGTTTTGTCAATTATATTCGTTGTATCTGACAAAAGATGTTGATAAGAAAAAAAAATTATTCACTCTGAAACTTAGATTTTGTCAATTTTATCCCATGTATTCGAGAAATGGATGTTGATATAGAATTTAATCAATCTGATACCTAGATTTTGTCAATTTTATCCGATATACCTGACAAATGATGTTGATAAAGCATTTATTCACTCTGATCCTTAGATTTTGTCAATTTTATCCCATGTATCCGAGAAAGTGATGTTGATATGGAATTTAATCACTTTGATACTTAGATTTTAATCACTCTGATACTTAGACTTTGTCAATTTTATACTGACATATCCGATAAAGGATGTTGATAAAGTATTTATTCAATTTGATATTTAAATTTTCTCAATTTTATTCGATGTATCTGACAAAGGATGTTGATAAGAAAAAAAAATTATTCACTCTGAAACTTAGATTTTGTCAATTTTATCCGATGTATCTGGCAAAGGATGTAGATAAAAAAATTATTCACTCTAACACTTAGATTTTGTCAATTTAATCCTATGTAGCCGAGAAAAGGATGTTGATATAGAATTTAATCACTGTAATACTTAGATTTTGTCAATTTTATCCGACATATCCGAAAAGGATGTTAAAGCATTTATTCACTTTGATATCTAGATTTTGTCAATTTTATTCGATGTATCTAACAAAGGATGTTGATAATAAAAAACTTATTCACTCCGACACTTAGATTTTGTCAATTTTATCCCATGTAGCCGAGAAAGCGATGTTGATAAAGCATTTATTCAATCTGATACTTAGATTTTTTCAATTTTATTCGACATATTCAACAAAGGATGTTGATAAGGAATCTATTCACTCTGGTACTTAGATTTTGTCAATTTTATCTGACATATTCGACAAATCATGTTGATAAAGCATTTATTCAACCTGATACTTAGATTTTGTCAATTTTATCCAACATATCCGACAAAGGATGCTGATAAAACATTTATTCACTCTGATACTTAGATTTTGTCAATTTATCCCATGTATCCGAGAAAGGGATGTTGATATGGAATTTAATCACTCTGATACTTAGATTTTAATCACTCTGATACTTAGACTTTGTCAATTTTATCCGACATATCCGATAAAGGATGTTGATAAAGTATTATTCAATTTAATATTTACATTTTGTCAATTTTATTCGATGTATCTGACAATGGATGTTGATAAGAAAAAAAAATTATTCACTCTGAAACTTAGATTTCGTCAATTTTATCCGATGTATCTGGCAAAGGATGTAGATAAAAAGAATTTATTCACTCTAACACTTAGATTTCGTCAATTTAGTCCTATGTAGCCGAGGAAAGGATGTTGATATAGAATTTAATCACTATGATACTTAGATTTTGTCAATTTTATCCGACATATCCGATAAAGGATACTGTTAAAGCATTTATTCACTCTGATATCTAGATTTTGTCAATTTTATTAGATGTATCTAAAAAATGATGTTGATAAAAAAAAACTTATTCACTCTGACACTTAGATTTTGTCAATTTTATCCCATGTAGCCGAGAAAGGGATGTTGATAAAGCATTTATTCAATCTGATACTTAGATTTTATCAATTTTATTCGAAATATTTGGCAAAGGATGTTGATAATGAATCTATTCACTCTGGTACTTATATTTTGTCAATTTTATCCGACATATTCGACAAATCATGTTGATAAAGCGTTTATTCAATCGGATACTTAGATTTTGTCAATATTATCCGATGTATCTGACAGAGGATGTTGATAAAAAAAAATTTATTCACTCTGACACTTAGATTTTGTCAATTTCATCCAACATATCCGACAAAGGATGCTCATAAAGCATTTATTCACTCTGACACTTAGATTTTGTCAATTTCATCCAACATATCCGACAAAGGATGCTGATAAAGCATTTATTCACTCTGATATTTAGATTTTGTCAATTATCTTCGTTGTAAGTGATAAAAGATGTTGAAAAAAAAATTATTCACTCCGATACTTAGATTTTGTCAATTTTATCCCACGTATCCGAGAAAGGGGTGTTGATATAGAATTTAGACACTCTGATACTTAGATTTTTTTCCGAGATATCCAATAAAGGATGCTGATAAAGCATTTATTCACTCTGATACTTAGATTTTGTCAATTATATTTGATGTATCTGACAAAAGATGTTGATAAAAAATATTCATTCACTCTGACACTTGGATTTTGTCAATTTTATCCAACATATCCGTCAAAGGATGCTGATAAAGCATTTATTCACTCTGATATTTAGGTTTTGTCAATTATATTCGTTTTATCTGACAAAAGATGTTGATAAAAAAAATTACTCACTCTGAAACTTAGCTTTTGTCAATTTTATCCCATTTATTCGAGAAATGGATGTTAATATAGAATTTAATCAATCTGATACTTAGATTTTGTCAATTTTATCCGATATACCCGACAAATGATGTTGATAAAGCATTTGTTTACTCTGATACTTAGATTTTGTCAATTTTATCCCATGTACCCGAGAAAGGGATGTTGATATGGAATTTTATCACTCTGATACTTAGATTTTAATCACTCTGATACTTAGACTTTGTCAATTTTATCCGACATATCCGATAAAGGATGTTGATAAAGTATTTATTCAATCTGATATTTACATTTTTTCAATTTTATTCGATGTATCTAACAATGGATGTTTATAAAAAAAAACTTATTTACTCTGACACTTAGATTTTGTCAATTTTATCCGATGTGTCTGGCAAAAGATGTTGATAAAAAAAATATTCACTCTAACATTTAGATTTTGTCAATTTTATCCTATGTAGCCGAGAAAAGGATTTTGATATAGAATCTAGTCACTCTGATACTTAGATTTTGTCAATTTTATCCGACATATCGAATAAAGGATGTTGTTAAAGCATTTATTCACTCTGATATCTAGATTTTGTCAATTTTATCCGACATATCCAATAAAGGATGTTGATAAAGTATTTATTCAATCTGATATTTACATTTTTTCAATTTTATTCGATGTATCTAACAATGGATGTTTATAAAAAAAAACTTATTTACTCTGACACTTAGATTTTGTCAATTTTATCCGATGTGTCTGGCAAAAGATGTTGATAAAAAAAATATTCACTCTAACACTTAGATTACGCCAATTTTATCCTATGTATCCGAGAAAAGGATGTTGATATAGAATTTATTCACTCTGGTACTTAGATTTTGTTAATTTTATCCGATGTATCTAACAATGGATGTTTATAAAAAAAAACTTATTTACTCTGACACTTAGATTTTGTCAATTTTATCCGATGTGTCTGGCAAAAGATGTTGATAAAAAAAATATTCACTCTAACACATAGATTTTGTCAATTTTATCCTATATATCCGAGAAATGGATGTTGATATAGAATTTAATCACTCTGATGCTTAGATTTTGTGAAATTGCTGTATTGTCTGTCCAGGAAGCGAATTCAATCGATAAAGAATGTTAATAAGGAATTTGTTCAATTTTTGTCATAATTTCCTGAATTAAATTTCTGTATTGGGTACCCAAGAGGTAAATTCAAGAAAGAGTTTGTTACTTACTTACTTACAATTTTTTCATAATGACATATCCAACAACGGATGTTGATAAACAAATTATTTATTCTGATACCTAGATTTTGTCAGTGTTATCCCATGTGTCTGACAATGGATGTATGCAAAATCCTTTTCTTACATCTCCATGTTTTAATTGACATTCTAAACGTTTGATATGCTAGCATACTCTTTAAATAATGAACACATAACAATGTAATGCATAACATATTTTTAATGAAACCATGCTATGTAGAATATTAATTCAAACACACAGGAAAAAGAGTGAGAGAGACAAAAACACATACAAATACTTAGATTCAGACACACAAACCGAGAAAGACATGCATTGTAATAAGCAAACACCCGCCCAGACACACAGGCGAAAAGAGTGAGGGAAATAAAAACACATACAAATACGTAGATTCAGTCACACAAACGAGAAAGACATGCATTGGAATAAGCAAACACCCGCCCAGACACGTGGCAAAAAGAGTGAGATAGACAAAAAACACACGCAAATACTTAGATTCAGACACACAAACCGAGAAAGGCATGCATTGGAATAAGCAAACACCATAGAATTTAATCACTCTGATACTTAGATATTGTGAAATTGCTGTATTGTCTGTCCAGGAAGCGAATTCAATCGATAAAGAATGTTAATAAAGAATTTGTTCAATATTTTTCAAAATTTCCTGAATTAAATTTCTGTATTGTGTATCCAAGAGGTGAATTCAAGAAAAAGTTTGCTACTTACTTACTTACAATTTTTTCATAATGACAAATCCAACAACGGATGTTGATAAAGAATTTATTCATTCTGATACCTAGATTTTGTCAATGTTATCCCATGTGTCTGACAATAGATGCATACAAATTCCTTTTCTTACATCTCCGATGATTTTAATAGACATTCTAAACGTTTGATAAGCTAGTATACTCTAAAAATAATGAAACACATAACAATGTAATGCATAATATATTTTTAATGAAATAATGCTATGTAGAATATTAATAAAAACCCACAGGCAAACAGAGTGGGAGGGACAAAAACACATACAAATACGTAGATTCAGACACACAAACCGAGAAAGACATGCATTGGAATAAGCAAACACCCACCCAGACACACAGGCAAAAAGAGTGAGAGAGACAAAAACACATACATATACGTAGATTCAGTCACACAAACCGAGAAAGACATGCATTGGAATAAGCAAACACCCGCACAGACACGTGGCAAAAAGAGTGAGATAGACAAAAAACACATACAAATACTTAGATTCAGACACACAAACCGAGAAAGGCATGCATTGGTATTAGCAAACACCCGCCCAGACACACAGGCAAAAATAGTGAGAGAGACAAAAACACATACATATACGTAGATTCAGACACAAAAACCGAAAAAGACACAGACAAAAAGAGTGTACCCCGCGACGGCACATACACAGTAAGAGAGACAAAAATTAAATCAAAAGTTTCATTCTATTTTTCTGATTTGATTTAGAGACGTAAAAAAAAGTTGAAAAAAATTTGAATAATTTCGAAGTCCAAAAAAAATTTAGTTAAAAAAATAGTTTGTTTTTCATGAAAAAATATTGAATGAGAACTATCAGTCGTCATCAATAGGAGTATGGGTATGCACATGAATATGTTTTAAAATTTAAATCAAGAGTATCATTCTATTTTTCTGATATGATTTAGAGATGTAAAAAAAAGTTGAAAAAAATGAAAAAAAAATGATTACTACAAACATTATTTTTCTAATAGTAAAAGTCGCGTCACACATATCTATATCATTCCCATTTTGAAGTTGGAATATGTAAATGTGCATTTCTTATGTTTTAAGTATGTTTCATGTCATTCTGAGAGATGTAAAAAAAAGTTGAAAAAATATATCATTTTAAAAAAATAAATAAAAAAAGTTAAAAAAATAAATAAAAAAATTGGGGGGGGGGCAAAAAAGTTGGAGGAGAGAGGCCCCCTTAGAGTTTGGGGATAGGGGACCTTTGGGAGTTGAGGTTCCTGGTGGTTAGGGTCATTGGTGCTTATGATCCTTGACGGTTCGTACTCATAAACACCTCACTACTTGATTTGTAAGGATTTCTATGGATTGTTCTGAATTTCTTTATTAAAATTCTTTTCTTGTCATCTACATCTCTCTTAGTATAAACTTTTTCAGTATACTATAACGTTAGACTCTATTTTAAATTGACAACACTTTTCAAAAGGCACTTGTGTATTATACAGAGCACATCGAAGAAGTAAAGCTAGGTCAAGTCACAAGACCATTTTATCATTGTTAACCATTTTCATAGATTGATGGTATTCCAAATTTATAATAAATAAGCTATGAGTTAACAACCCCGAGGGTTACCTTAACTGATAATCAGTTCAACCCTTTTTCTCGACCTTTATACAATCCGATCACTAATTAGGATCATTCACATCCCTATTATTCAATCAAAAATTAATATCGTCCCACAGAGTCCAATTCGCAAATGCTATACCCTTTTTTGCAATTAGAGTTAGCTTTTACGCAAAATGATTTAACACCATATGCCAATCAATTCTAGACACGATGCAAGGTACCTTCAGCCTAGAGCGTTTTACTGTTTGACATTTTTTCAGAAGGCGCAATAAACCTTTTGAATACGCAATATAAGGAATTTTGAATATTGAACCAGGAAAGAAAAAAAAACGGCTATGATGATGGATGAACGAACTTGGTAAAGCATGTATCGTCTAAACCAGTCTGATTGCATTTTACATTCTCAACCATAGTTTTAAAACATGTTTGATCGCTTTATAGGTCTATAATATAAAAGGATTGGTCGCTTTTTGCAATGTACTCGTCAAACTACACTGTATGTTCTTGTAATCGTGAAACTGCACTGTATATTTGTGCCTCAGGCGTAAGTTTCCTTGTAAGTTTCGCGGTGCCTATTGCCTTACTACTTTCCTCCTCTAAGCCCTTATTAAGCTACGCAATTAAAGTCCTACAAACAATAATATATTAAATTACATTATTAAAGGCGTGGATCTGTTAGTACAGCACTGGACTACACATTAGATTATCATGTGTTCGATTCCGGCATGGATTTTTTTTTCAATCATGATTTGTCCCTTCCTTAGATTACTTTTCAGAAAATTCACTATTTTTGCAAATGGTATGCACTTATTTTTTAAAGTATATCCCGGGAAGGCTTATTTTATACCTATTACTCATATTTACGTTCTTTTTATCAATTTTATCAACCATATGTGCCATATAGCATTAAAAATGGCACTTTTGGTGCCACTTCTTAATTGAAAGAGTTTGGAAGCTTAAAACCGCAGCATTGTAATGATGTTGGTCTAAAGCCCTTAACTGGAGGCTTAAAAGAACCCTCACACATACTCCCCCTCCAGACCTTCTTAGTAGGTTTCATAAATCGCCTAAAACATCTTTAAAGTGAAAGATTATTTCGAAAACTAAAACTAAAAACTTCTCAACTAGAAATCAACCAAAAATTTAGCTTGAATGATCAACATTTTTGAATTTAACCTTCAAACTTCAATCTGCGATGAAGCCTGTGTGCTAGTTTTAATGGCAGAAATTAAAGGGAAAGAACGTCCTTGTGTCCTTAGTTTTTGCTTCTGCCTAAGTTTTGAAAAAACCTTTATTGGTTATTTCATTGCAAAACGCACGTTTTTTATTTGAAAAAAAATGGAGGGAAATAACCCAAAGTGCACTTTGTGGGAATGTGCTATCAAGTCAAATTTATAAAAAGCGATTAGGTATAAATATAAGGTTTTAAATGAGCCGTTAAACAGCTTTCTTTTGTTACGGTAGCCTTCTAGTTTCTGCTAGTCAATAGGTGATTTATAAAGCCCTGTCTTCACTACGGCTTTTTCAGGCAAAATCGGCCGAGTAAAAGCAGCTTATTTTTCTTCAAAGAACAAACTGTCCTGAAAAATATATGTTGCTTTGTGAAGTATGTATAATAAGCTTTATGTTATAGACTAAAAAGTTTTCGCAGCTGTCAAGGTTGTCTACAATATTATCTAGAGGTGTCTTACCTTCCCTAGATCCGTAAACTAGAAATTATATTAAAAATAAGTTTTCAACTCAAACTAAGGAGTGACATTAAAACTCAAAACAAAACATACATTACTCCGAATAAATAAAAAAGATAATGGAAGCGTTGTTTTTACATTAAATTTTAATCAAAAACGAACAAAGAGCAATTTTAAAAACCAAAGTTTTTCCGAGGGAAGTAAAGAGCAAAATTGAAAAGTTGAAATGGAACCATTGTACCATTTTAAGCGAACTTAAAATGGACAAAAATTGTTACTTCACAGCCTATCAAATATATATCAATAAAATTAATGCAGATAAACAAACTAATTATGTTTCGCTATGTTTCTAGAATTATGGAAAACTAGCACTTTACTGAAAACACAAAATACTATAGGAGTTTTGGTACAATAATAGCAAACCAATTAAAGACACTTTTTACAGAATAAAAAAATTATCAATCAGTTTTCGGAGCAATCCCTTTCAAGATAAAGCAACAATCAGTTTTAAGATTGTTGCTTTATTTTTTTGCGTTTAATATGGTATCACTTCTGCACAATGGCTCAGTTCAATGACTGGCTCTGGTTTTGGTTCTGAAAAGGAGAGGTCATGATTATTTTGTAGACAAGTTCGAAGTAAAACCGATTTGAAAGTATTAGGACTATAGACTAGCTTTAGAATTTGTATCATATCTTGAAATTCACTGCTGTACAGAGATAAATAACCAGTTTTCCTGAGTTCATATTATGTCTTGTTTTATCCTCACTTCAAGTAATACTAAAGCATGTTTTTTGCATATTACTCACTGTTGGTATTATAGCTGGCGAGACCAAAATACAACCTGATAAATCAATCCAATATTTCTGTATGCTGTTCAGTTACTTTGCGGCTATTAAAAAAATATTTAATTTCAAAATGGTGTTTTTAACATGATTTTAATTGTATACTGAAAGTTACTGATGTCCAACTGGTGTAAAACTATGGAAAGCTTTACAGATAAGTTTATTGTTGTCAGACTACATACTCACTTTTGACTTCAAAACGAATATTCCTGTTTCTTATGCTTGACTTTTTTGTTTTCAGTAAAGCACTAGTTTTCTATAATCCTAGAAACATATACTTTGCTTTTTAGTTCCCTCGGAAAAACTTTTTTTTTAAATTATTTACATATAGGCCTAGTATTGGCTATTGAGAAGTATACAGACGTTTTGAGGGGGGGTGGGGGTTATTTGGGGGTCGGGGGCAGTACTCTACCTTGGAGAAAATTTCCATGGAGGAATTTATAAAGGGGAAGAGAATTTTCCCTGAAGGGGGCACCGGATATCCCCGCGTTATTTAAAAACGATCAGAAATTTAGTACAAAACAGACACGTTTTTCAACTGGAAGTAAGAAGCAACGTTTAAAACTTAAAAGGAACAGAAATTATTACGTATATGAGGGGGGTTTGCCCCCTCTTTAGTACCTCGCTCTTTATGCTAAATCTTTTTTAGTGCTTTCAAAAGAGCTATTTATTCTAATTAAACTGTCTTTGTCAATCGGGGATCATTCTTAGAGAACTAAAGAGCGGCGTAAAGAGCGAGGCATTGAAGAGGGGCCAAACCCCTCATATACGTAATAATTTCTGTTCATTTTAAGTTTTAATGTTACTCCTTACTTTCAGTTGAAAAAACTTGTTTTTTTTTTATTTAATAACTTCAAGGCACAGACACACCTTAAACTTTAAATGTTTTAAACACTGCAGGATAACAAACATTGCAGGACCTCTGTATTATATTAAATAAAAAAATGAGTTTTTTCTACAGAAAGTAAGGAGCAAAATTAAAAATTAAAACGAACACAAATTATTACGTATATTAGGGGTTTGCCCCCTAGTCAATGCCTCTCTCTTTACGCTAAAGTTCGAATTTTTTTTCGAATCACAAATCCCTGAATCACAAAAGCCCTTTAATTAGACTAGATAGCGCTTTTGAAAGTACTAAAAAAAACTTTAGAGTAAAGAGCGAGGTATTGACTACAGCGCAAACCCCCCTCATTTATGTAATAATTTCTATTTGTTTTAAGTTTTAATGTTGCTCCTTACTTTCAGTTGAATAAAACTTGTTTTTTATTTAAATTAGGATCGTGCTGGGAAATCCAGCACCCCTTCAAAGAAATGTCCCTTCCCCCAAGGAAACTTTGTCTATAAAAGACAAAGATAAATAAAAAAGATAAATATCCTCCCACGTAACCCCATCCTCCTAACCCCACCAGAAAAAATCCCTCCTGAAAACGTCTCTATACTTCCCACTAACCAATTCTATATGTAAACAATATGCAAAGTTCATAACTTACAGCCCTTCCCCAAGGAACTGTGAGGGATTAAGAGCAGTATCCCATATCTGCTTTTTATGACATGCACTCCCTTTTTCCATAGAATTACCATGACAGCCCTCTGACGTCACGAAATCCATATCAGTTTCCCAAAGAATTCCCAAGACAGCCCTCTGACGTCACGACAAACCCTCGCGCTTTAAACGGTCAGACAGAAAAAATAGCTTAGGATTTTAAAAACATCCATAGCAGATTAACATGGGATTTCTGTGACACGCCCTCTGACGTCACGACACACCCTCGCGCTTGAAATAGCATGAGATCTCTCGCTTCAAATCCCTCACACCTGTGCAATACGGTCCCTGCTTCTAGCGGTCGGCTGGTAAGATTCCCACGACACACCCCTCTGGATTCCGATGAGATCAGACGACAAATCCTATTTTAAACCGTCAGGTCTTATATGGATGACACAGTTTTATGTAACCTAAAGTCAGGACCCGTGAGTAACCCCCGCTTGTAACTTAATGACATCGCAAACCTTATGTGAGGTAGCGTAATGACAGCGCAACCATCACTTTCAGATAATCCCTTTTTGGTATTTATTTTTTGACTGAAACGTTCAAAGCGTGTTTTCTTTCTTTTAACTTAATGGCGGTACACACTTTATGTAAGGTCAGGGCAAAATTTACACAAAGACGGCGCACTTTTATGTAATTAATTAAAAAAAAACTTTCCGAAAAATAAGTTTTTCAAAGAAAAGTAAAGGCCATTTTAAACTTAACCTCAGGAGATACAAATACCTGTTAAAATTCAAACTCAAAACGACCAGAAATTACTATTAAAGAATAAATGAAATCCAAAACGAACAGAAATTAAATAAACAATCATAGCAAAAAAACATACAACAAGTAATAATATAAATGAATAAATAGATCTAAAAGCGAGTAATGCTTAGATTGAATATGAAAATCTAGCTTCAAACGAAAACAAATATTTTGCTAAAAAGCATTTAAGGTTTTTATCGAAGGCGTTGTCGTAAAAACTTCAAAAAAGGGTCATTTGATTGGAAATTCAAAGGGCTAGTACTGTTTTTAATAGTCGAAAGTGATTTGAGGATAACTACCCCCCCCCCCTACGCCCATTATTCCCCAAACACATCCAATCCAACTTTTGAGATAGCCATTTTGTTCAGTGTAGCTGATTTCCAGATAGAAAATATGTTTTTGAGGAGGAAACTCCCCAGAACCTTCAGGGCAAGGGTTTTTAAGATATGCCCTGGGGGCATATAAGGTTTTTATAGAAGGCGTTGTCGTAGAACCTTCTAAAAAAGGGTCATTCGATTGGAAATTCAAAGGGATAGTGCCCTTTTTAATAGTCAAAAGTGATTGGAGGGCAACTAGCCCCCCCCCCCTACGCCCATCATTTCCCCAAACACATCCAATCAAACTTTTCAGATAGCAATTTTGTTCAGTGTAGCTGATTTCCAGATAGAAAATATGTTTTTGAGGAAGACACTCCCCCACAACCCTCGGCAAGAGTTCTAAGTTATGCCCTGGGGGCATATAAGGTTTTTATAAAAGGCTTGGTCGTAGAAACTTCAAAACAGGCTCATTCTATTGGAAATTAAAAGGCTAGTGCCATTTTTAATAGTCGAAAGTGATTGGAGGGCAGCTAGCCCCCCCCATGCCCATCATTTCCCCAAACACATCCAATCAAACTTTTGAGATAGCCATTTTGTTCAGTGTAGCTGATTTTCAGATATAAAATATGTTTTTGAGGAGGAAACTCCCCCAGAACCTTCAGGGCAAGGGTTTTAAGATATGCTCTGGGGGGCATATAAGGTATTTTATAGAAGGCGTTGTCGTAGAACCTTCAAAAGAGGTTTATTCGATTGGAATTTCAAAGGGATAGTGCCCTTTTTAATAGTCAAAAGTGATTGGAGGGCAACTAGCCCCCCCCCCCTACGCCCATCAATTCCCCAAACACATCCAATCAAACTTTTCAGATAGCAATTTTGTTCAGTGTAGCTGATTTCCAGATAGAAAATTTGTTTTTGAGGGAAGACACTCCCCCACAACCCTCGGCAAGAGTTTTAAGTTATGCCCTGGGGGCATATAAGATTTTATAGAAGGCGTTATTGTAGAAACTTCAAAACAGGCACATTCAATTGAAAATTCAAAGGGCTAGTGGCCTTTTAATAGTCGAAAGTGATTTGAGGGCAACTAACCCCCCCCCCTCCCTACGTCCATTATTCCCCAAACACATCCAATCAAAATTTTGAGATAGCCATTTGTTCAGCGTAGTTGATTTCCATATAGAAAATATGTTTTTGATGAGGACAATCCCCCACAACCCTCAGGGCAAGGGTTTTAAGTTATGCCCTGGGGGCATATAAGGTTTTTATAGAAGGCGGTGTCGTAGAAACTTCAAAAAAAAATCTCATTCGATTGGAAACTCCGAGGGCTAGTGCCGTTTGTAATAGTCGAAAGTGATTTGAGGGCAACTAACCCCCCTCTCACGCCCACCTTTCCCCCAAACACATAAATAACGCCAACTTCAAAATCACCAAAACTTCTATCTTCTCTTCTTTCTTCCGCCAGTGCCTGTACTTACACCACTTGGCTCAGGATTCGTCGTCATCTACACGTCTCTACCGTAGAACCACCATGGTCTCTATCGTATGGTATTCGCATTAGGTTTTGAAAGTTGAAGTCCCCAAGATTCGTAGAAAATGATCGTGTGCAGCACAATCAAAAATACAAATCTTCTCGCTCTCACGAATTTAGATTTGAGAGGAGCAGAGAATCAGATTCTGGCACATTCGATGATGCCAGCCATCAAGAAAAAATGGCTGCACTAGCCTCTTAATTACCATCTGTGGAAACAACCAACCCCACATGTCAATTAAAAATGTAAATTGCCCCTTGGCATAATTTCAAACAATCCAAGGCCGAAAATACAACGGCCTCTGAAAATGATAGAGGTTCAGGAAAATGAAGTAAAAATCTGAGCGAACCCTGAATCGCTTTTTTCTGGGTCTTGTCCCCTAAAATAATCGAATGAATAATGCTCGGCGATGAGGGATGAAGATAATATTGAAGACTGGAAAGACCAGGCTTCAGTAAAGGGATCAGAACTTGTCCGCCAGTTGTGCATTGAGAAAAAGGGCTATCTTTCACGTCTTCCTGCAGGGGATCTTCTCCAAGGGACTCCTCCCCCTGATAAAGGAATAAACCCTATTTTTAGTTGAAAAAACAGGTCTCAGATTTCTTCCCAATTTTCTTCAATCCAACCCAAAATTCAGTATCTCCCAATCTTTCCGTAACTCGTTGTTGACAAGTCAATTCTATGTCATGATTATCTGTAGTTTCTCTTAATATGTCATGGGTCTTCTCCTCCCTCCTAAGTTTTTTCGTCTTATTGTATTTTGTTAATTTTCACCGTGGGTCTTGGACCTCTTTGTCCCTCCTATTATTTATGTTAGCTAGGCATAGCCCAGATAATTTTTATTTTTTGCCACTCCAGGCTGAATCTCCAAATGTTGTCTCTTTTTTGTATTTATTTGTTCTATTTCACTTCTCTCAATTTTTTCCATCGTGCAAAATAAATCATCATTAGGTTTGAATTGGACTCCGGTGTCCAGCATCTTTGACTGCATTTCTTCATTGTTGCTCCGTTTAATATCTCTTTTCTCCCTCTTAGTTTCGCATTTTTTTTTTATGAACATCTCTCGTTAAATTGAAATGGGTTTTGTATATTTTGATCATCATTCTCATTAGTGGGCGGCACAGCCTCCCTTTTTTTTCTTGGTCTCGTGTCACCGCATTTACTTTTTTAATCATGGAGGTTGCTTTTAGTGCAAGAAAATTTTCGATATTTCCGAAATCTCACCCTAATAAAACGTCTACTGTAAGAGTAGGTACAACCCCTACTTTTAATCCTTTTTAACCGTATTTCCCTCTTTATTGGCGATTTCTATTATGACCTGAGCTGTCGGATATTTATGTTTTGCTCCATAGTAGCATAGCGCTGCCATTTTATTTTCATAGTTTATGAGTAGAAAGCTATCTATAACTCCCACCGGGGCTCCTTATTTGGGCATAGAGTCCTAAGGGAGATGGATTTCTGAGAAATTGATTGCATAATCAAAGTGTGTCAATGACCTCTTTTTTCAAGGTCGATTTGTTTGTTGTTTCTAGGTGTAATAACTCCGGGACGAAGGTTGCACATGAGCATTGAATTCTAACGGGAACAATGTTATTGATCTAGGACTCGAGGGGAAGTGAATTTCCGAGAACTTGATTGTGTAATCGATCGTGAATGTCAAGGTGTCCAAAAATAGGAAACAGCATTTGTTGTTGTTGTTGTTGTTGTAAGTGCATGCTCGAGGCGAATGTTATGAGTTTCCAGGAATAGGAAACAGTTAGATCACGTGTTTCCTTCTCAGCCAATCAGAGGGCTTGCTTACATAACAATTCGCCCTTGAGATTTCGTATATAACGGACATGCATTGTTATTAAATTATCAGAAACTATTGTGAAACAATGGATATAACAACAGACATAATTGATGAGCTTGAAGCATTGGCAACCTCAATTTACCATGTAAGTTCCGTTTTAATTTTTATTTTCAAAATAAAATTATTTTCCATGGTCACCCTCCAGTATATCTAAGTCCCCCCTCCCCACCACAATACAAAACACCTCCATGCTATCTTTATACTCGATAGAAAACATAAAATATGTTCTTTTTACCTTCAAAAACCTAACCCCTCCCCATTGTTTTACAATGATAATTCTCATAATAGAAACAATTTTCTTTTAGTTAAATTTATACAATTTTAAGCATTCTATATCCTAGCTAAAAGCGACCACTGACTTTCGTCAATTCTTAAAGCATTATGCCGTTCTGTTTTGACATAAGGCACCGTGCAACTTATAAATAGTTTTTGACACCCCTTTTCCTGTTTTGTTCTATCATTAGCGGTTAGTGGTTAGGCCAAGTCTAGGATATCAATGATTTTTACGTAATTCTGTGTTTTTGTCTGGAATAGCGGAATTGTCTGCAAAATTAGCGATAGATATTTAGGACATTGGAATTCAAGGTAAGAGCGAAACAAGTTATATCCCCAAAATAATAATTGCTATTTATGACATTGCTGAAAAGAGGGGGGTGGGGGGGGGAAGGGGATTGTTTTTCTCCATCAAATTAAAACGGTTTCATGCAGACAATTGCAATTTATTAAGCGCAGGCCTATGCAATCTCTATTTGCTGGAGAACCGGTGAAATCTCGTTATTTTCAAATTAAGGTCTAACAATATATTTAGGACATTGGCGAAAGGGGGGGGCCATGCCCCAATTCTATCGCCATCATTTTAAAATGAAAAACAAAACTGTTTCTTCGCGTTAGGGTAGTAAGAGGACCGAGGGTTTCTAAGAAAAAAAAGATATCTTTATTATGTGTACATTTACATCCAAGAATGTAATTTAGGCCTATAAGCTGCTAGGCTAACAATCTTTTTTCTCTTTTAAAGACCTATAGACGGGAAACATTTAAAAAAATTTTCTCAGCAAGGTAAAAAATAGGGGCATTTCTTGCAAATTTTTACCTATTGCTTTGCTTTTGGCGTAGGGGGGCTTTCTTAGTGATAAATGCTTTTCTAGACAAAATTATGGATAGTTTGGGTGGGGATACTAATTTTCCTTCTGTAAAAAGGGGGAAATTATTTTCCACACTAAATTTTTTCTCTTCCTTTTTAAGGCCAATTATGAAGAATGTGTGCCCCCTCCATCTAAGAGAGCAAGAGAGGGTGAGGCAGCCCCATCAGTGCCATCCCCTATGCAGTCTGGGCATAAACCAAAAAAGAGAATGGGCCATAAGGACGGAGAACCCTGCTGTCTCATCTGTGCAAGCCCATGACATCGCTGGCTCGACTGCACAAGTCCGTACCGTCACAGGCCCTACTGCACAAGCCGCAGCCCAATCTGCGCAAAGAACATAGCGCCACCGCCCCGTCCGCCCTCCAACACACGCTACCTGGACCATCCGGCACCCAAGTGCAGCCAGGATTTGCAAATGTGAGCATTTTTCCTACCTATGTTATAGAAATATATATCCATTTCTTCCAATGTCTTTTAGTCTTTTTTTTCACTATTTTTCAACACTGTGTAAAAGTGTATCTCAGAGATATTTAAATATTGACCCCTCACCCCCAACCATTATTTTAAATTTCTCTGCTCCCCCCTCCCTCAGAGATATCTAAATATAATGTAATTTTTTTGCTTGTCAAACCGCTCTTTTTCTAATCTTTGCTATTTTCTCTGTAGGCATCTTCGCTATCTCATAATAATATTTTTAGGTAATTTCTAGTTTACTACTATCTCTCTCCACTATGAAACTCAAAATGCTATTTTCGCCGTGAATATTATAGTTTTAATTTTTGACATAAAGCTCCGCACAAGCATATAAATAGATCTGTTTCGCCCCTTTTCCTGTTTGTTCTATCATTAGCGGTTAGTGGTTAGTAGTTTTAATTTTTGGCATAAAGCTCCGCACAAGCACATAAGTAGATCTGTTTCACCCCTTTTCCTGTTTTGTTCTATCATTAGCGGTTAGTGGTTAGGCCAAGTCTAGGATTTCAATGCTTTTTACGTAATTCTGTGTTTATTTCAGAAAATAGCGGAATTGTCTGCAAAATTAGCGATAGATATTTAGGACATTGGAATTCTATGCAAGAGCGAAACAAGTTATATCCCCAAAAATAATAATTGTTATTTATGACATTGCTGAAAAGGTGGGGGGGGGGGTTGTTTTTCTCCCGTCAAGTTAAAACGGTTTCATGCAGACAATTGCAATAATTAAGCACATGCCTATGCAATCTCTATTTGCTGGAGAAACCGGTGAAATCTCGTTATTTTCAAATTAAGGTCTAACAATATATTTAGGGACATTTGTGAAAGGGGGGAGGGTAACATGCCACAATTCTATCACCGCCTCATTGTAAAGGGAAAAAAAAAAACTGTTTCTGCACGTGAAAAGTATGGGGCCGGGAATTTCGCTAAGAAAAAGATAGCTTTTTACACCGTGACGGCCGGGAAGCGCTGGTGGGCTCGAGAAGCGCCGGGGGAAGCGCTGCGGGAAGCGCTGCGGGAAGCACTGCGGGAAAGCACCGCGATGGCTGGCTCGGAGGGGGGAGCATTAAATAGTGGAAATTGGGAGGGGAGTTGTTTGAACAAAATCAAATGTCAATTTTATGTAAAGCGGCGTTTTAGATTGTAAATATCTTATATTAAGTTGGAAATTGGAACTTTCAGTTGAATTAACCAAATCCTACTATGTGCATACTGCTACTACTACTACTACTAAGCGCGTTTTAAATAATAATCCAAATTTAAACAGAAGGGTTGATTTGAACACTTTGAAAATAAGCTATTTTTCATTTATAGATTGGAGCATTGGTCCCTTATTCATTGTCACCATCGTCCTCATCAGCTGGTGAAGGAGAGGACGCCATCGGTGGACTTCCACAGCAATTCACCATGGAGTGGTATCGTTAATGAGCAAATACCTGATAATATTGATGATTTTTTAAATGTAGATTATAGCGCAGTTGGGCAGGGAGACTTGAGTCAAAATATACTACAGCTTTTAAATGATTTTACAAATGAATTAACGGGGAACCCTCCTCCTCCTCCTCCAGCCTCCAATACCCTAACGAATCCACTTCAAACAACTGAAGTGGAACATTCGCATACCCCAAATATTGTTGAAACAACTTGGAGGAGGGAGTGTTGATGATTACAGTTTTAAAAAAGGACACAGTTTTAAAATATAATCCAGATCTATAAGGTTGTCAAGGTGTCCAGCGGATTTGTTTTGAAAACAGGTCAAAAATGTTTCAGGTATGCTTTCTCATATCAGCATTCGAGCCTCTAGCACGTGACGCTACCAAGACGAATTTAGACGATTGGGCTGTACATGGGAAGGACGGGTCCAATTTCCCACTGTAGATTTTCTCTGTTTAGAAGAAAATACCCAGTAAACGCTACGATCTATTGATATTTTTGAAAGGGCTAATGCCCATTTAAATATCGGCGTTACTGTGGTTAAGTATGAAACTGAATTTGAAGATGGGGTTCGTTTAAAAAAGAAGGCATTTATACTTTAATAGCAAAATATTTGTTTTCGTTTTAAGCTAGATTTTCATATTCAATCTAAGCATTAATCCCTTCAAGATCTATTTATTCATTTATATTATTACTTGTTGTATGCTTTTTGCTATGATTGTTTATTTAATTTCAGTTCGTTTTGGGTTTCATTTATTCTTTAATAGTAATTTCTGGTCGTTTTTGAGTTTGAATTTTAACAGGTATTTGTATCTCCTGAGGTTAAGTTTTAAAATGGCCTTTACTTTTCTTTGAAAAACTTATTTTTCGGAAAAGTTTTTTTTAATTAATTTTTGTTCGTTTTTGATTGCAAAAAGTTTCAAGTTTTTTTGGCATGGGGGAGGGGGCTTACTGTCCGATTATTTTGACTTAAAAAAACGGATCTAGAACTTTCAATTTAAATCGAAGAGGCTTTTATCAAAGTCTATACGATTACCTCTTTGATAAAAACCTTATATATGAACAATAGACAGCTTGCATAACTTGTGGACAGCAATTGACAACAATGAATGTATTGAAAAATAGCTCTAATAAGGGAGTTTAGACCACTTCACTTGCTGACACAAATGGATCACGGCTGTTTGGTATTGACCTTAATAAGAATTTGTGTGCCAAAGCAATTTTGCATCTATCACAGAGTATGTATTTTAACCTTATAATTGGATAATTATAATAGATTTCCTATGTGTTATTCCCATACAAAATCCCTTCCCATAAGTTATAAACCCCCCCTTAATAAGTTATGCCCCAGGGCATAACTTACAACGCCTACCCTGGGCCCTGGTGGGCTGTGTCGACACCGGAGTTTTTGTTATCAGAACTTTGAACTATTTTAACAAAATCTCCATCTCAAAATTTTTATCTGATGCATTGAGGGCGTGTAGGAGGGAGAGGGGCTAGTTGCCCTTCAATCTCTTTTTGCTCTTAAAAAGTGAACAAGAACTTTCAATCTCCAATCAAACGAGCCCTCTCTAAAGTTTATACGAGCACCCTTCCATAAGATATAATATGAAGGATTCGGAGAATCCTTAAATTACAAACCCTTGCCCTGAGGGCTTTGGGGGAGTTGTAATCCTCAAAGACCTAATTTCCAGAACTTAAAACTACGTTAATAAAATGGCTGTCTTAAATTTTGATTGGATGTGTTTGGGGAAAAGGTGGGCGTGAGAGGGGGGTTAGTTGCCCTCAAATCACTTTTGACTATTACAAACGGCACTAGTCCTCGGAGTTTCCAATCGAATGAGATTTTTTTGAAGTTTCTACGACACCGCCTTCTATAAAAACCTTATATGCCCCCAGGGCATAACTTAAAACCCTTGCCCTGAGGGTTGTGGGGGATTGTCCTCCTCAAAAACATATTTTCTATATGGAAATCAACTACGCTGAACAAAATGGCTATCTCAAAATTTTGATTGGATGTGTTTGGGGGAATAATGGGCGTAGGGGGGGGGGGGTCAGTTGCCCTCAAATCACTTTCGACTATTAAAAAGGCCACTAGCCCTTTGAATTTTCAATTGAATGTGCAGGTTTTGAAGTTTCTACAATAACGACTTCTATAAAATCATATATGCCCCCAGGGCATAACTTAAAACTCTTGCCGAGGGTTGTGGGGGAGTGTCTTCCTCAAAAACAAATTTTCTATCTGGAAATCAGCTACACTGAACAAAATTGCTATCTGAAAAGTTTGATTGGATGTGTTTGGGGAAATGATGGGCTTAGGGGGGGGGGGGGCTAGTTGCCCTCCAATCACTTTTGACTATTAAAAAGGGCACTATCCCTTTGAATTTCCAATCGAATAAACCTTTTTTGAAGGTTCTACGACAACGCCTTCTATAAAAAACCTTATATGCCCCCAGGGCATATCTGAAAACCCTTGCCCTGAAGGTTCTGGGTGAGTGTCCTCCTCAAAAACATATTTTCTATCTGAAAATCAGCTACACTGAACAAAATGGCTATCTCAAAAGTTTGATTGGATATGTTTGGGGAAATGATGGGCATAGGGGGGGGGGGTGGGGGCTAGCTGCCCTCCAATCACTTTCGACTATTAAAAATGGCACTAGCCTTTTAATTTCCAATAGAATGAGCCTGTTTTGAAGTTTCTACGACCACGCCTTTTATAAAAACCTTATATGCCCCCAGGGCATATCTTAAAACCCTTGCCCTGAAGGTTCTGGGGGAGTTTCCTCCTCAAAAACATATTTTCTATCTGGAAATCAGCTACACTGAACAAAATTCCTATCTCAAAAGTTGGATTGGATGTGTTTTGGGAAATGATGGGCAGGGGGGGGGCTAGTTGCGCTCTAATCACTTTCGACTATTAAAAAGGGTACTAGCCCTTTTAATTTCCAATCGAATGAGCCTGTTTTGAAGTTTCTGGATTATATTTTAAAACTTTGTCCCTATGCCCCCCTCTTAAAATAAAATCTTTCTTAAATTTACAAATATTCACACTTAAATTTTCAATAAATAAAACCACAGACCCACTCCCATTTTCATTAAAGTTCTCAAGATGCGCTATAATTTGGCCTATCCACTCCGAAAAAACACCCTCAAAATTTTCTAAATTCGAATAAATCAAACGCATCTCAGAATGTATATAGTGGTGGTAAACTTCGCTTTTCCCCTCATTTAAATAAAACACCTTTAAAACAATAGAAACCTTAATTGAATCCCTCCCCAACAATTGAATTTGGTTCTCTAGCAGTGCACGAATTTTATCTACATAAACATGCACAATTTCTACGGGATCAAACACAAATTCCCCCCCCCCCCCATAAGTGAATCCAACGGATCCCCAAAAGTCGCAGTGTAAACAACTATTGCATTTAAAATTGTGTTGGACATCTGAAATTCGGGAAATGGTGTAAATTGGACATTAGCCCCCTCCACCTCTTGTATATCATCAACACTCCCTCCTCCAAGTTGTTCAACAATATTTGGGGTATGCGAATGTTCCACTTCAGTTGTTTGAAGTGGATTCGTTAGGGTATTGGAGGCTGGAGGAGGAGGAGGAGGGTTCCCCGTTAATTCATTTGTGAAATCATTTAAAAGCTGTAGTGTATTTTGACTCAAGTCCCCCTGCCCAACTGCGCTATAATCTACATTTAAAAAATCATCAATATTATCAGGTATTTGCTCATTAACGATACCACTCCATGGTGAATTGCTGTGGAAGTCCACCGATGCGTCCTCTCCTTCACCAGCTGATGAGGACGATGGTGACAATGAATAAGGGACCAATGCTCCAATCTATAAATGAAAAAATAGCTTATTTTCAAAGTGTTTCAAATCAACCCTTCTGTTTAAATTTGGATTATTATTTAAAACGCGCTTAGTAGTAGTAGTAGTAGCAGTATGCACATAGTAGGATTTGGTTAATTCAACTGAAAGTTCCAATTTCCAACTTAATATAAGATATTTACAATCTAAAACGCCGCTTTACATAAAATTGACAATTTGATTTTGTTCAAACAACTCCCCTCCCAATTTCCACTATTTAATGCTCCCCCCTCCGAGCCAGCCATCGCGGTGCTTTCCCGCAGTGCTTCCCGCAGCGCTTCCCGCAGCGCTTCCCCCGGCGCTTCTCGAGCCCACCAGCGCTTCCCGGCCGTCACGGTGTAAAAAGCTATCTTTTTCTTAGCGAAATTCCCGGCCCCATACTTTTCACGTGCAGAAACAGTTTTTTTTCACTTTACAATGAGGCGGTGATAGAATTGTGGCATGTTACCCTCCCCCCTTTCACAAATGTCCTAAATATATTGTTAGACCTTAATTTGAAAATAACGAGATTTCACCGGTTCTCCAGCAAATAGAGATTGCATAGGCATGTGCTTAATTATTGCAATTGTCTGCATGAAACCGTTTTAACTTGACGGGAGAAAAACAACCCCCCCCCCCACCTTTTCAGCAATGTCATAAATAACAATTATTATTTTTGGGGATATAACTTGTTTCGCTCTTGCATAGAATTCCAATGTCCTAAATATCTATCGCTAATTTTGCAGACAATTCCGCTATTTCTGAAATAAACACAGAATTACGTAAAAAGCATTGAAATCCTAGACTTGGCCTAACCACTAACCGCTAATGATAGAACAAAAACAGGAAAAGGGGTGAAACAGATCTACTTATATGCTTGTGCGGAGCTTTATGCCAAAAATTAAAACTACTAACCACTAACCGCTAATGATAGAACAAAACAGGAAAAGGGGCGAAACAGATCTATTTATATGCTTGTGCGGAGCTTTATGTCAAAAATTAAAACTATAATATTCACGGCGAAAAATAGCATTTTGAGTTTCATAGTGGAGAGAGATAGTAGTAAACTAGAAATTACCTAAAAATATTATTATGAGATAGCGAAGATGCCTACAGAGAAAATAGCAAAGATTAGAAAAAGAGCGGTTTGACAAGCAAAAAAATTACATTATATTTAGATATCTCTGAGGGAGGGGGGAGCAGAGAAATTTAAAATAATGGTTGGGGGTGAGGGGTCAATATTTAAATATCTCTGAGATACACTTTTACACAGTGTTGAAAAATAGTGAAAAGAAAAGACTAAAAAACATTGGAAAAAATAGATATATATTTCTATAAGATAGGTAGGAAAAATGCTCACATTTGCAAATCCTGGCTGCACTTGGGTGCCGGATGGTCCAGGTAGCGTGTGTTGGAGGGCGGACGGGGCGGTGGCGCTATGTTCTTGCGCAGATTGGGCTGCGGCTTGTGCAGTAGGGCCTGTGACGGTACGGACTTGTGCAGTCGAGCCAGCGATGTCATGGGCTTGCACAGATGAGACAGCAGGGTTCTCCGTCCTTATGGCCCATTCTCTTTTTGGTTTATGCCCAGACTGCATAGGGGATGGCACTGATGGGGCTGCCTCACCCTCTCTTGCTCTCTTAGATGGAGGGGGCACACATTCTTCATAATTGGCCTTAAAAAGGAAGAGAAAAAATTTAGTGTGGAAAATAATTTCCCCCTTTTTACAGAGGGAAAATTAGTATCCCCACCCAAACTATCCATAATTTTGTCTAGAAAAGCATTTATCACTAAGAAAGCCCCCCTACGCCAAAAGCAAAGCAATAGGTAAAATTTGCAAGAAATGCCCCTATATTTACCTTGCTGAGAAAATTTTTTAAATGTTTCCCGTCTATAGGTCTTTAAAAGAGAAAAAAGATTGTTAGCCTAGCAGCTTATAGGCCTAAATTACATTCTTGGATGTAAATGTACACATAATAAAGATATCTTTTTTTTCTTAGAAACCCTCGGTCCTCTTACTACCCTAACGCGAAGAAACAGTTTTGTTTTTCATTTTAAAATGATGGCGATAGAATTGGGGCATGGCCCCCCCCCTTTCGCCAATGTCCTAAATATATTGTTAGACCTTAATTTGAAAATAACAAGATTTCACCGGTTCTCCAGCAAATAGAGATTGCATAGGCCTGCGCTTAATAAATTGCAATTGTCTGCATGAAACCGTTTTAATTTGATGGAGAAAAACAATCCCCCTCCCCCCCCCACCCCCCTCTTTTCAGCAATGTCATAAATAGCAATTATTATTTTTGGGGATATAACTTGTTTCGCTCTTACCTTGAATTCCAATGTCCTAAATATCTATCGCTAATTTTGCAGACAATTCCGCTATTCCAGACAAAAACACAGAATTACGTAAAAATCATTGATATCCTAGACTTGGCCTAACCACTAACCGCTAATGATAGAACAAAACAGGAAAAGGGGTGTCAAAAACTATTTATAAGTTGCACGGTGCCTTATGTCAAAACAGAACGGCATAATGCTTTAAGAATTGACGAAAGTCAGTGGTCGCTTTTAGCTAGGATATAGAATGCTTAAAATTGTATAAATTTAACTAAAAGAAAATTGTTTCTATTATGAGAATTATCATTGTAAAACAATGGGGAGGGGTTAGGTTTTTGAAGGTAAAAAGAACATATTTTATGTTTTCTATCGAGTATAAAGATAGCATGGAGGTGTTTTGTATTGTGGTGGGGAGGGGGGACTTAGATATACTGGAGGGTGACCATGGAAAATAATTTTATTTTGAAAATAAAAATTAAAACGGAACTTACATGGTAAATTGAGGTTGCCAATGCTTCAAGCTCATCAATTATGTCTGTTGTTATATCCATTGTTTCACAATAGTTTCTGATAATTTAATAACAATGCATGTCCGTTATATACGAAATCTCAAGGGCGAATTGTTATGTAAGCAAGCCCTCTGATTGGCTGAGAAGGAAACACGTGATCTAACTGTTTCCTATTCCTGGAAACTCATAACATTCGCCTCGAGCATGCACTTACAACAACAACAACAACAACAAATGCTGTTTCCTATTTTTGGACACCTTGACATTCACGATCGATTACACAATCAAGTTCTCGGAAATTCACTTCCCCCTCGAGTCCTAGATCAATAACATTGTTCCCGTTAGAATTCAATGCTCATGTGCAACCTTCGTCCCGGAGTTATTACACCTAGAAACAACAAACAAATCGACCTTGAAAAAAGAGGTCATTGACACACTTTGATTATGCAATCAATTTCTCAGAAATCCATCTCCCTTAGGACTCTATGCCCAAATAAGGAGCCCCGGTGGGAGTTATAGATAGCTTTCTACTCATAAACTATGAAAATAAAATGGCAGCGCTATGCTACTATGGAGCAAAACATAAATATCCGACAGCTCAGGTCATAATAGAAATCGCCAATAAAGAGGGAAATACGGTTAAAAAGGAATTAAAAGTAGGGGTTGTACCTACTCTTACAGTAGACGTTTTATTAGGGTGAGATTTCGGAAAATATCGAAAATTTTCTTGCACTAAAAGCAACCTCCATGATTAAAAAAGTAAATGCGGTGACACGAGACCAAGAAAAAAAAGGGAGGCTGTGCCGCCCACTAATGAGAATGATGATCAAAATATACAAAACCCATTTCAATTTAACGAGAGATGTTCATAAAAAAAAATGCGAAACTAAGAGGGAGAAAAGAGATATTAAACGGAGCAACAATGAAGAAATGCAGTCAAAGATGCTGGACACCGGAGTCCAATTCAAACCTAATGATGATTTATTTTGCACGATGGAAAAAATTGAGAGAAGTGAAATAGAACAAATAAATACAAAAAAGAGACAACATTTGGAGATTCAGCCTGGAGTGGCAAAAAATAAAAATTATCTGGGCTATGCCTAGCTAACATAAATAATAGGAGGGACAAAGAGGTCCAAAACCCACGGTGAAAATTAACAAAATACAATAAGACGAAAAAACTTAGGAGGGAGGAGAAGACCCATGACATATTAAGAGAAACTACAGATAATCATGACATAGAATTGACTTGTCAACAACGAGTTACGGAAAGATTGGGAGATACTGAATTTTGGGTTGGATTGAAGAAAATTGGGAAGAAATCTGAGACCTGTTTTTTCAACTAAAAATAGGGTTTATTCCTTTATCAGGGGGAGGAGTCCCTTGGAGAAGATCCCCTGCAGGAAGACGTGAAAGATAGCCCTTTTTCTCAATGCACAACTGGCGGACAAGTTCTGATCCCTTTACTGAAGCCTGGTCTTTCCAGTCTTCAATATTATCTTCATCCCTCATCGCCGAGCATTATTCATTCGATTATTTTAGGGGACAAGACCCAGAAAAAAGCGATTCAGGGTTCGCTCAGATTTTTACTTCATTTTCCTGAACCTCTATCATTTTCAGAGGCCGTTGTATTTTCGGCCTTGGATTGTTTGAAATTATGCCAAGGGGCAATTTACATTTTAATTGACATGTGGGGTTGTTTCCACAGATGGTAATTAAGAGGCTAGTGCAGCCATTTTTTCTTGATGGCTGGCATCATCGAATGTGCCAGAATCTGATTCTCTGCTCCTCTCAAATCTAAATTCGTGAGAGCGAGAAGATTTGTATTTTTGATTGTGCTGCACACGATCATTTTCTACGAATCTTGGGGACTTCAACTTTCAAAACCTAATGCGAATACCATACGATAGAGACCATGGTGGTTCTACGGTAGAGACGTGTAGATGACGACGAATCCTGAGCCAAGTGGTGTAAGTACAGGCACTGGCGGAAGAAAGAAGAGAAGATAGAAGTTTGGTGATTTTGAAGTTGGCGTTATTTATTTTATGTCTTAGTTTCCAGCCAATCCACCGGAGTAGCGGCCATTTGTCTTAGGAGGGAGGTGTTGGGGCCGTTGGTTCTAGTTTTTTTCAGATAAATGCCCTTCCCAGATTCTTTTCTTTTGAGTCTCTTAATTGTTCTCTTTTCCCCTAGTAATAATTATTAATTTTTCCTTAATTTTGGCTGCGTCATTTTTTTCCTTCTTTAACTGCGTAGTTTGTTAAACAAACCACGAGGCTTTAATTACACAGTTAGGGATTATTCACCATAACTAAAAATCTACTTTCAGAGAACAAGTTGTCGGGGGGTGAAAGAATGGAATAAAGCCGATTCATTTGAAGTAAGACAGTAATTCGTAAGCATTTGGATTGGCTGGAAAAATCCACCTACCTCCTACCACAGGCACGCGGTTGAGTGATCTGAGGGAAAATTAGAAGTATGAGTTATCAGTTCAGTTATATGCGTGATTGAATACAGTAAGCTTTTTTTAATACTATATGGTCTTTGACTTTTTAGCCTAGGTAGAGTCCAAGGAGATAGTTAGAAATATTAGTGATAACCCAGGGTGGGTACCCTTGGCCTTAAAGTGGCCTCTTTGACCATTCGATCACGTTATCGTATCCTAAGGCAGGGTATACTGTAAATTGGGTACTGACATACCTGATATTTACAGAACCGTTGGGGTTGCGCGGGTATCCCACCAATATTTGGCGCCGCCAGGGGCTTTCCCCTCTAGTACGTGGTGTAGCACCATTTTTGCACCAATAAGTGGCGACACCCTTTCTTACCACTCGAATAACAAAATTCCACATTTTTGCAGATAGGAGCTTGAAACATCTACAGTAGGGTTTTTGGTTACACTGAATCTCGTGGTTTGATTTTCATTAAGATTCTATCACTTTTAATGGGTGTTTCCCCCTTTTTTCGAAAATAAGGTAAATATTTTCAGGCTCGTAACTTTTGATGGGTAAAACTAAACTTGATGAAGCTTATATATTTGAAATCAGCATACAAAATCGATTCTTTTGATGTATCTTTTGGTATCAAAGTTTAGTTTATTGGACTTTCGGTTACTTTTGAGCCGGATCGCAAAGTATGTTGCTTCCTAGTAGGCAGGTCTTTTCATTTTATAGTTAAAAGCCATAACTTACGACGGTGCATCCTGGGTATGTCCCACCAGATTCCTGGGTACGTGCCACTATATGGAAATATTTATTTGTCTGTTACTATTAACGAGTTGGTCATATTATCAATACTTTAGTCGAAAGGGTCAAGATCAGCACACGCAAAATTCAAAAACAAAAAGAAAAGTTGAGAAAATTTTGTTAATTGTGCTCTTACAATTTCTAGTACATATTTATCAAATGATTTGCTTGGAGAGGGATGTACCTTTACTTTTAAGGTTATGGGAGGGATCAGTTATATTTGAAAAGATTATATGAGTCAAAGCCTGTCAAGTATATGTCTACTACAAGCCAATAATAAAGCAACATTTTTGAATAGCCACAGGTATAGGGAGGAGGCAGTGCTGAGCCTTTTTTCAATTGGAGTTTGAACAAAACTATTCTTCACTGCTATAAGTTTGTTTTGTTGTGTAATCTGATCATCAAAAGTTTACTCTAAAAGGTTTAAATTTTTTGTCAACCAAAGAAAAGACCAAACAAGTAACATTCAAATGGGTGTAAGTCCATTAATTAGACGGTGAAAACGGATACAAAATTCTGGATATTTCCATCACATATAGAGCGATCATCATCAACAGAATCCTGGTCGAAATATCCAGACTTTTCTATCTGTTTTCACTGTCTAATAAATGGACTTATCCCATTTGAATGTTTATTTGGTCGTCATAGTTAGACAATGTGGTCTTGGAAAAAAAAATACCTAATTTAAGGTATTACGTCGAAAAGTAACAGGTGTGTTAATAGAAACGTTACTGTCAGAAAACAGGAAATATATGAACATAATATATCTTAAATAGCTAAAATACCTAATTTAAAAATATACCTAATTTAAGGTATTACGTCGAAAAGTAACAGGTGTGTTAATAGAAACCTTACTGTCAGAAAACAGGAAATAAATGAACATAATGTATCTTAAATAGCTAAACTACCAGGATTTAAACATTCAGAGAAAATCAAAGTGTGACATATTTCCTTCAATTTAACTGTTTTAATAAGAAATTCAAATTTTAGAAAGGAAGCACATAAAATAATGAGCTCAAGTAGTTCATAAACTTCACAAAAGACAACAATGTGCTTTGAAGTACCCCCCTCTTACCCTCTTCTACTGATACAAAAAATGTAAGGCGAATGCAGGTTTCGCAACATTAAATACTACATCATTTTGGTGCAAGGCTTTTCTACAAGACTCTGCCGTACCAAAATTTGGTAACCCCCCTTCCTTTTTCCGCCAACGAACGTTTTTGGGATACCCATCAATAATGTTTCGGCTACAAACTACATTTTTGAATAATCTGTTTTACTTGAGTGTTAAGAATGTTGATTCCGTAAAAAAAAAAAAAAATAATGTTGTTTTCCGTATCTAGTGAAATTACAAAACTGAAGATATGCCATATCTTCTGTGCTTGATGAATTGTTACTTGCTCCTCAGATAATTCCTTTGTAAAAAAAAGGAACAACGTTTTTCTGTAAACCTTAGCCGTCACAAAATTTGGTACCCCCCCCCTCTTCCCCAAATAACCTCTTTTGGGCACCCACATATAATTTTTCATGGCCAAATTATATGTTTTTTTTTAACAATTCAGTAGTTAATTGTAACGGTCGTGGTTTTCTATTTATTGTGTATTCCTATTTTCTATCTTCAATTTACTTCTAGCAACTCGTCTGGTATCCTTGTTTGCTATCAATTTAGGAGCCGACTTCTATTTCCAATCTTGTCTAAAAGTCAGGGGAGGAGAATCTTATGGACTGTAAAAACATTTTTATGAAATGGTTTTCTGCAATCCAGTCTTTATACGCCCTTCATTGACTTCGGAGAATCAGGAAAAACAAGATTAGAATTAAACGGTCTATACCTTATAAGATTTGGCCTATCAAATCTTAAGCGAATATAGCTCAAAAATAGAAAAATACGACAAGCTTAGAATAAGACAAAACTTTGACACTACAAAATATTTATCTGACTGCCAGATATTGGTAGTATAATGAAAAAAACAATGCCTTTGTATGTCTAAATATTATATTTGTGTCTCTTTTGAATAAGAATTCAAAAACTTGTTCTTCTGTCAGGATCATTATCAATATATTCAAGGGAGATGTCCAAGGTTGAGGGGATGGTGACAACCTTCCAGTGGTGACAACCCTCAAAGAGTTTCTATTCGCCTTAATTTTTCACTAAACTGGCAATATAAAATATGACATATATCCCTCTTCATATATCATTTAAACCTTAACATTCATAAAACTCAAACATCTGTCAGAAATTGTGTTAAAAATAAATAGAGAACAGCCCAATTACAAAAAGAAGTGATTCAACGGTCCTAGCAGGTTGGAAGAGGGCTTACTTGAACGGAAATTATAAATTCTAGTGTTCTTTTTTAAGTCACCGAAAGTATTGGAGGGCAACTAGTCATCCTTCTATGCCCTTTTTCCCCAATGGTATTTGATTGAAATTTTGAGATAGCCATTTGATTCAGCATAGTTGAATGATCCAATAACTTTGTCTCTAGGGATGACATGACCCCCCATAGCCCCTCGAGAAAGGGGTTTACGCTGTAGAATTTGCCCATTTGTTACATATAGTATTTGTGTTGGAAATCTACAGATTTTCTTATGGGGGAACTTTCCATTGGGGGGAGAGAATTTTCGATCGAGAAGGGAGGGAATTGCTGGCATGGTTTGCATAACGATCAGAAGTTAAATTAAAAAAAAGTCAAATAAAAACAAGAAGAATTTTTCAGAAGGGATTCCATCCTTTCAGTTGAAAAATCGTGTTTTTTAGTAAATGATAGCATTCTTTTTTTTTAAATAATGGCCAGAAAAAAACTTGTTACGTGCAAAAGTTACTAAAAATAAACTGCTTCACTCTTATTTCTACCAATTTAATTATTGCTTGCGGGCATTACTGCTGCCAAATGCATCAGTCACTTTTACTATAAACTAATCTTACATTTTCTATACCTTTTGGTAAAGACTTATAATGCAAAACAAGTTTAGTCTTTAGCGTAGATGATTAATCTGGCTATATCTTCATTCCTCTCTTTGGAACTCAGAAACCAAGAATGTGACAACAGCTGGGGCCGCCAAGAGCGGGGAGGGGCAAGTGCCACCTAGACATTTGCTTTTACTCAGATTTATGGAAATATTTCTCATTTTTTCTGTTTAAACGTATCTTTTACCGCCCTATTCGTTTCCCAGAGGCACCATTACCCACCTAGTGTCATCTTGCCAGTTGCACTGAATCTACATAAAAGTAAGAACTAGAGGTACAAAATGCAAAATCCATAAATTGACAAAAATAATTTGAGATAAGCTATTGCATGAATCAATAAAGCCTTTGAAGCTATAAATGACATGAATTTCAGAAACATGAGCAATGCTTGATTACTACTACTACTAACAACTCACTGCAGCATCAAGCCACCTGATGCCAACACAGCTATGCACGCTTATTCTCAATGTAAATTGATTCAGTCTCCTATTTTGAACCGTCATAAGAAGCTCCAGTTTCCGTTCAATCCCTTAATTGTTTCCTTTAAATGTCTTCTTAATTTTTTACAACTTTGTAGAACATTAGAGATGGTATATTCTTTACCTTAAGAAAAATACCATGTTCCCTGGCACATACTAAACGCTTATTGGCACATCGCAATACATTTATTGAAAATAACAAAAATAATGGTTTCTGTTGAAAAGTCATGATTACTACCCTGGCCGAAGGGTCGAAATGAAGATCAACGAACATGAAATAAAGTTGCTAAATTCAAGTGGCACTATGTTCCACTTAGACCTAGACAACTTAATTTGTTTTATATAACTGCAGAGGGCCATTCATACCCAACCACATCATCCGAAAATAATTCACTAATTTCAAAAATGCGCTACACCAACAGAGGTGCAATGCCATTACAACATGTAGGTGTAGACGTGTGTAATGCTTGGCACAACTATATAAGACAATCAGTTCTGCTAAGTCCGTTTCGCAAAAAGTTTTTTTTTGTTTTGTTTTTTTATCATTTTGTTTAATTTTTTTGTTTAATGTTCTGTGAATAAGGTATGTGTCCTGTTCGACGTGATAATTTTGTAAAGTGATTTATTTCTTTTTTTTAATTTCCGTATTGGCCGTTTATAGCCTCTGGCAAGTTGGAAGTACGGGAGCATGTATATTTGTTGTTTTATTGTGGTTGTAATTCAAGTCAAGCCACGTTCATAATATTGGATTTGCAATATCTTGCATTTCATCTAACTTTTAAGGAAATGTCCTTACCTGATTCATTCTAAAATGTTCTTTTGTGGGGATGAAATCTATGGCTATGACACCAGACTAGTTGAAATAGGTTCTGAGATCACCCTGGCTGCATTTGACATACAGATGTGACCGTAAATGTATGAAATTGGTGAAAGTGAACGAGAACTTTAGTAGTAATGTATCTAGTGAAATGAATTACACATTGAATTACACAAGAATATGCAGTGTCGTTTGACGTACGCATTGTAAAAAGCGACCAATCCTTTACCTACAAAGTGGCCAAGCATGTTTTGAAACTGTAGTCAAGGTTGAATAAGATAATTAAACTGGTTTTTTGTTATTGATATGAATTGCACAAGAATGTGCAGATAAATTCCACATGTCCATAACAGTTGTTTCGATTAGAAAGTTAATGAGACGGTCATTTTATGTAAGCGTGTGCATTTACTAAAGGGGGTAATTGTTATAGAGAAAAAAGAGGCGTTGGATGGAAGGGGGTGCCCCTCACATTAATATTCGGAATAAATTTCAAGTGTAGGTAATAGTTGAAACTTTATAAAACAATGGATATTTCACATGGAAAATAAACCCATTTTGTTTTGGGGGAGATGGCTTGCTATTTTTGACTTTTCTGAGCCGGATTTCTTAGCTTTTTATAGGTGTGTGTTGTCTGAAACCTATAATTTGGGATGTGTGGTTTGCTATTTTTGACTTTTCTTAGCTGGATTTCTTAGCCTTTCATAGGTGTGAGTTGTCATAAAATTATGATTTGGGATGTGTAGTTTGCTATTTGGGCTTTTCAGAGCTAGGATTCTTAGTCTCTCATAGGTGTTTGTTGTCTGAAACCTATAGTTTGGGATGAGTAGTTTGCTATTCCAGGCTTTTATGAGCTAGGTTTCATAGTATTTCGTAGGTGTGTGTTGTCTGAAACTTATGTTTTGAGATATGTAAATTACTATTCCGGGTTTTTCTGAGCTAGATTTCTTAGTCTTTCGTTGATGTGTGTTGTCTGAAACCTATGATTTGGGGTGGGTGGGTTGCTATTTTTGACTTTTCTGAGCTGGATTTCTTAGTCTTTCATAGGTGTGTGTTGTCTGAAACCTATGATTTGGGATGGGTGGTTTGCTATTTTTGACTTTTCTGAGCTGGATTTCTTACCCTTTCATAGGTGTGTGTTGTCAGAAAATTATGATTTGGGATGTGTAGTTTGCTATTTGGACTTTTCAGAGCTAGGATTCTTAGTCTCTCCTAGGCGTTTGTTGTCTGAAACCTATAGTTTGGGATGAGTAGTTTGCTATTCCAGGCTTTTATGAGCTAGGTTTCCTAGTATTTCGTAGGTGTGTGTTGTCTGAAACTTATGTTTTGAGATATGTAAATTACTATTTCGGGCTTTTCTAAGAAGGATTTCTTAGTCTTTCGTTGATGTGTGTTGTCTGAAACCTATGATGTGGGGTGGGTGGGTTGCTATTTTTAACTTTTCTGAGCTGGATTTCTTAGTCTTTCATAGGTGCGTGTTGTCTGAAACCTATGATTTGGGATGGGTAGTTTGCTACTTTTGACTTTCCTGAGCTAGATTTCTTACCCTTTCATAGGTATGTGTTGTCAGAAAATTATGATTTGGGATGTGTAGTTTTCTATTTGGACTTTTCAGAGCTAGGATTCTTAGTCTCTCATAGGCGTTTGTTGGCTGAAACCTATAATTTGGGATGAGTAGTTTGCTATTTCAGGCTTTTATGAGCTAGGTTTCCTAGTATTTCGTAGGTGTGTGTTGTCTGAAACTTATGATTTGGGATATGTAAATTACTATTTCGGGCTTTTCTGAGCTAGATTTCTTAGTCTTTCGTTGGTGTGTGTTGTCTGAAACCTATGATTTGGGATGGGTGGATTGCTATTTTTGACTTTTCTGAGCTGGATTTCTTAGCCTTTCATAGGTGTGTGTTGTCTGAAACCTATGATTTGGAATGGGTGGTTTGCCATTTTTGACTTTTCTGAGCTGGATTTCTTAGCCTTTCATAGATGTGTGTTGTCAGAAAATTATGATTTGGGATGTGTAGTTTGCTATTTGGACTTTTCAGAGCTAGGATTCTTAGTCTCTCATAGGCGTTTGTTGTCTGAAACCCATAGTTTGGGATGAGTAGTTTGCTATTTCAGGCTTTTATGAGCTAGGTTTCCTAGTATTTCGTAGGTGTGTGTTGTCTGAAACTTATGATTTGGGATATGTAAATTACTATTTCGGGCTTTTCTGAGCTAGATTTCTTAGTCTTTCGTTGGTGTGTGTTGTCTGAAACCTATGATTTGTGATGTGTGGGTTGCTATTTTTGACTTTTCTGAGTTGGATTTCTTAGCCTTTCATAGGTGTGTGTTGTCTGAAACCTATGATTTGGGATGGGTGGTTTGCTATTTTTGACTTTTCTGAGCTAGATTTCTTAGCCTTTCATAGGTGTGTGTTGTCAGAAAATTATGATTTGGGATGTGTAGTTTGCTTTTTGGAATTTTCAAAGCTAGGATTCATAGTCCCTCATAGGTGTTTGTTGTCTGAAACCTATAGTTTGGGATGAGTAGTTTGCTATTTCAGGCTTTTCTGAGCTAAGGTTTCTTAGTATTTCGTAGGTGTGTGTTGTCTGAAACTTATGATTTGGGGTGTGTAATTTGCTATTTCCGTCTTTTCATAGCCAGATTTCTTAGTATTTTGTAGGTGTGTGTTGTCTGAAACTTATGATTTGGGATGGTTAATTTGCTATTTCCGGCTTTTATTAGCTAGGTTTCCTAGTCGTTCGTAGGTATGTGTTGTCTGAAACCTATAAAAATAAACTGTTTCCGTAAAATCTGAGCTAATAAGGGTTTTTGACCGTAAACTCTAGTTTTGTGTAAGAAAATTATGGAAAATACATTTCGTTGACTCATAGGTCAAACTTAAGCCCAGTTATGGATCGAAAAATAAACTATTTCTATAAAATCTGAGCTAATAAGGATTTTGACCGTAAACTCTAGTTTTCTGTAAGAAAATTATGGAAAATACAATTCTCTGGTTCAAATATGAAAATTAAGTCCAGTTATAAATCGAAAAATAAACTATTTCTGTAAAATCTGAGTTAATAGGGGTTTTTGACCGTAAAATCTAGTTTTTTGTAAGAAAATTATGGAGAATACAATTCTCTGGTTCAAATGTGAAACTTAAGTCCAGTTATGGATCGAAAAATAAACTATTTCTATAAAATCTGAGCTAATAAGGGTTTTTGACCGTAAACTCTAGTTTTTTGTAAGAAAATTATTGAAAATACAATTCTCTGGTTCAAATGTGAAACTTAAGTCTATTTTTGGATCGAAAAATTAAACTATTTCCGTAAAATCTGAGCTAATAAGGGTTTTTGACCGTAAACTCTAGTTTCTTGTAAGAAAGTTATGGCAAATACAATTTTCTAGTTCAAATGTGAAACTTAAGTCCAGTTTTGGATACTCATATTGATGAGGACTGATAGTTCTAATTCAATATTTTTTTCATAAAAACAAGCTATTTTTTTTTAAACCTCGAAATTATTCAACTTCATTTATTTTTTTTATACGTATCTTATAATGACAAAATATGCTTACGGCTCTAACAATTGTACTCTATGATTGGTCAGCGACACGATGTGGCTTTCCCACTGGTATTCTATGTCTGGTTATCGACACTACCTAGTCTATTGCACGTATTAAATCAGTATTTTTTACGCAGTGGAATGATAAACAAATAAGTAATATCTTTTAAAAAAAAGTGAAGATGGAGCATTTTAATAAAGTGTGTTCACATAACAAGGTTATTGTAGCATTGAATGCCAACAAGGAGAAGTATTTAAACTATGAAACAAGTACAACTGGTAGCACTATTGGAAATGTATGTATGCATTGTCATGACAGTAAGGAATTAAATTTCTTTGGAATACCGAAAAAATTCAACTCTTATGTTGGTGGTTATGCGAGATTGAGATCTCCAGAGATGATTGCACTCAAAGAGAATGCCAACATAAAAATAATCGTTGATGATAGAGGACAACTCCAAAATACTGTTGCAGGTAACACATTACCTACTGATACATCCAATCGTCACCTTTCGGGTATTAGCATTCAACGGAAGATCAATAAAAGAAAGGCCTACTCTTCTACTAATATCGTAAACCATATCTTGTCTACGTGCCGAAACTGTTACCTGTGTAAAAATAATGTGATAATAGACAGTGAAATTGCCAGAAAAATAAAAAGGGCATTGTCAGAAAATATCACTATGGAATATAAAAATGAATCGATGAAAAACAAAGCACCAGCAAACGTTACTGCCATTGGTCAAACAGTCAATGAACCAAATAATACCAAAGACGAAAAGCATATTGAGTATTGATGAGACACCAGTAAAAATTGTGTATGACTCAAAATGGAATAATGATTATTCTACTGATTACGAACTAAGAGAAGACAATAGCTATAATATCAAGAGAGAACATGGTGAACTATTTTATGGAACAGATTCAAAATGTCCAAAGTTAATCATTGATATTAATAATGTATCATAATATATTTTTTGTATTAATATTCTACATAACATTATTTCATTAAAAATATATTATGCATTACTTTGTTATGTGTTCATTATTTTTAGAGTAAGCTAGCATATCAAACGTTTAGAATGTCTAATAAAACGTCGGAGATGTAAGAAAAGGAATTTGCATACATCTATTGTCAGACACATGGGATAACATTGACAATATCTTGGTATCAGAATGAATAAATGTTTTATCAACATCCGTTATTGGATATGTCATTATGAAAAATTGTAAGTAAGAAAGTAACAAACTCTTTCTTGAATTCACCTCTTGGATACACAATACAGAAATTTAATTAAGGAAATTATGAAAAAAATTGTAAGTAAGTAACAAACTCTTTCTTGGAGTCACCTCTTGGATACACAATACAGAAATTTCATTTAAGAAATTATCAAAAAATTGTAAGTAAGTAGCAAATTCTTTCTTGAATTCGCCTCCTGGATAAATAAAAAAGACATTTCATTCAAGAAATTATGACAAAATTCTAAGTAAGTAACAAACTCTTTCTTCAATTCACCTCTTGGATACACAATGCAGAAATTTCATTTAAGAAATTATGAAAAATTTTTAAGCAAGTAACAAACTCTTTCCTGAAGTCACCTCTTGGATACACAATGCAGAAATTTCATTTAAGAAACTATGAAAAAATTGTAAGTAAGTAAGTAACAAATTCTTTCTTGAAGTCACCTCTTGGATACACAATACAGAAATTTCATTAAAGAAATTATGAAAAATTGTAAGTAAGTAGCAAATTCTTTCTTGAATTCGACTGCTGGATAAACAAAAAGACATTTCTTTCAAGAAACTATGACAAAATTCTAAGTAAGTAACAAACTCTTTATTGTTTTCACGACTTAGATACACGATGTAGATATTTCATTCAAGAAATTATGAAAAAATTCTCAGTAATTAACAATTTCTTACATGCTCGAGGTTACGTGCGCGCACGTGACCTCGTCTAAATTAAACTTTAAAAATGAAATAAAGCTATTTCGACTCTGCATGTCTCTCTCACTATGTATGCGCCGTTGCGGTGTGTAACCAATCACCAATCAAGTTATCGTATATTGAGCAACCTCCGCTGTCTCTGATTGGCCCCTAAAAAATGGGTGTTGTCTAAAAAACCAGTCTGGTTGAACACGTGGAGTTGAAACAAACTTGTGTGGGGAATCCTCGTTCGTACTACTCACTTTTTTGCAATGTGTAGGAACCAGTGGGGAATCCCCGCTCGTTTGGAAAGGTACCAAGGAAAGGCAAGCTAATAGCATGTATATTCAGAACGTGTTTAATTACGTGTAGAGGTCCCATAGAATGAAATTTCTGTATTGTGCATGCAAACGACGAATTCAAGAATGAGTTTGATACTTAATTAGAATTTTTTCATAATTTCTTGAATGAAATGTCTTTTTTTTTGTATCCAAGAGGTGAAATCAATAAATAGTTTGTTACTTACTTTCCATTTTTTTATAATTTCTTTAATGAAATTTCCGTATTGTGTATCCAAGAGGGGACTTCAAGAAAGAGATTGTTACTTACCTAGAATTTTCTCATAATTTCTTGAATGAAATTTCCGTATCGTATTGCGTATCCAAGAGGGGACTTCAAGAAAGGGATTGTTACTTACTTTGAATTTGCTCATAATTTCTTGAATGAAATTTCCGTATTGGGTATCCAAGAGGTGTATTCAAGAAAGAGTTTGTTACTTACTTACAATTTTTTTATAATTTCTTGAATGAAATATCTCTATTGTGCATCCAGGAGGATAATTTTAAGAAACAACTTGCTATTTACTTACAATTTTTCATAATTTCTTGAGTGAAATAGCTGTATTGTCTGTCCAGGAAGCGATTTCAAGAAAGAGTTTGTTTGCAATGTTTTTCATAATTTCCTGAATTAAATTTCTGTATTGTGCATCCCAAGGGCGAATTCAAGAAAGGGTTTGTTACTTACTTAGAATTTTGTCATAATTTCTTGAATGAAATGACTTTTTTGTTTATCCAAGAGGAAAATTCAAGAAAGAATTTGTTACTTACTTACCTACAATTTTTTCATAGTTTTTTAAATGAAGTTTCTGCATTGTGTATCCAAGAGGTGACTTCAGGAAAGAGTTTGTTACTTGCTTACAATTTTTTCATAATTTATTGAATGAAATTTCCGTATTGTATATCCAAGAGGTGAAAACAATAAAGAGTTTGTTACTTACTTGCTATTTTTTCATAATTTCTTGAATGAAGTATCTGTATTGTGTATCCAAGAGGTGAAATCAATAAAGAGTTTGTTACTAACTTACAGTTTTTCATAATTTCTTGAATGAAATTTCCGTATTGTGTATCCAAGAGGGGACTTCAAGAAAGAAATTGTTACTTACTGAGAATTTTTTCATAATTTCTTGAATGAAATTTGTACATCTTGTATCTAAGTCGTGAAAACAATAAAGAGTTTGTTACTTACTTAGAATTTTGTCATGATTTCTTGAACGAAATTGTTTTTTTGTTTATCCAGCAGGCGAATTCAAGAAAGAATTTGCTACTTATTTACAATTATTTGATAATTTCTTAAATGAAATTTCTGCATTGTGTATCCAAGAGGTGACTTCAAGAAAGAATTTGTTACTTACTTACTTACAACTTTTTCATAGTTTTTTAAATGAAGCTTCTGCATTATGTATCCAAGAGGTGACTTCAGGAAAGAGTTTGGTACTTGCTTACAATTTTTTCATAATTTCTTAAATGAAATTTCTGCATTGTGTATCCAAGAGGTGACTTGAAGAAAGAGTTTGTTACTTAATTAGAATTTTGTCATAATTTCTTGAATGAAATGTCTTTTTTATTTATCCAGGAGGCGAATTCAAGAAAGAATTTGCTACTTATTTACAATTATTTGATAATTTCTTAAATGAAATTTCTGCATTGTGTATCCAAGAGGTGACTCCAAGAAAGAGTTTGTTACTTACTTACAATTTTTTTTTTCATAATTTCCTTCATTAAATTTCTGTATTGTGTATCCAAGAGGTGAATTCAAGAAAGAGTTTGTTACTTACTTACTTACAATTTTTCATAATGACATATCGAATAACGGATGTTGATAAATAATTTATTCATACTGATACCAAGATTTTGTCAATGTTACCCCATGTGTCTGACAATAGATGTATGCAAATTCCTTTTCTTACATCTCCGACGTCTTATTAGACATTCTAAACGTTTGATATGCTAGCTTACTCTAAAAATAATGAACACATAACAATGTAATGCATAATATATTTTTAATAAAATAATGCTATGTAGAATATTAATACAAAAAATATATTATGATACATTATTAATATCAATGATTAGCTTTGGACATTTTGAATCTGTTCCATAAAACAGTTCACCATGTTCTCTCTATATAATAGCTATTGTCTTCTCTTAGTTCGTAATCAGTAGAATAATCATTATTCCATTTTGAGTCATACACAATTTTTACTGGTGTCTCATCAATACTCAATATGCTTTTCGTCTTTGGTATTATTTGGTTCATTGACTGTTTGATCAATGGCAGTAACGTTTGCTGGTGCTTTGTTTTTCATCGATTCATCTTTATATTCCATAGCGATATTTTCTGACAATGCCCTTTTTATTTTTTTGGAAATTTCACTGTCTACATTATTTTTACACAGGTAACAGTTTCGGCACGTAGACAAGATATGGTTTACGATATTAGTAGAAGAGTAGGCCTTTCTTTTATTGATCTTCCGTTGAATGCTAATACCCGAAAGGTGACGATTGGATGTATCAGTAGGTAATGTGTTACCTGCAACAGTAGCAAGGAGTTGTCCTCTATCATCAACGATTATTTTTATGTTGGCATTCTCTTTGAGTGCAATCATCTTTGGAGATCTCAATCTCGCATAACCACCAACATAAGCGTTGAATTTTTTTGGTATTCCAAAGAAATTTAATTCCTTACTGTCATGACAATGCATGCATACATTTCCAATAGTGCTACCACTTGTGCTTATTTCATAGTTTAAATACTTCTCCTTGTTGGCATTCAATGCTACAATAACCTTGTCATGTGAAAACACTTTATTAAAATGCTCCATCTTCACTTTTTTTTTAAAGATATGACATATGTGTTTATCCTTCCACTGCGTAAAAAATACTGATTTAATACGTGCAATAGACTAGGTAGTGTCGATAACCAGACATAGAATACCAGTGGGAAAGCCACATCGTCTCTCTGACCAATCATAGAGTACAATTGTTAGAGCCGTAAGCATATTTTGTCATTTTAAGATACGTACAAAAAAAAATAAATGAAGTTGAATAATTTTGAGGTTTTAATAAAAATAGTTTGTTTTTACGACAAAAATATTGAATTAGAACTATCAGTCCTCATCATTATGAGTATCCAAAACTGGACTTAAGTTTCACATTTGAACTAGAGAATTGTATTTGCCATAATTTTCTTACAAGAAACTAGAGTTTACGGTCAAAAACCCTTATTAGCTCAGATTTTACGGAAATAGTTTTATTTTTCGATCCAAAAATAGACTTAAGTTTCACATTTGAACCAGAGAATTGTATTTTCCATAATTTTCTTACAAAAAAATAGAGTTTACGGTCAAAAAACCCTTATTAGCTCAGATTTTACAGAAATAGTTTATTTTTCGATCCATAACTGGGCTTAAGTTTCACATTTGAACCAGAGAATTGTATTTTCCATAATTTTCTTACAAAATAAAACTAGAGTTTACGGTCAAAAACCCCTATTAACTCAGATTTTACAGAAATAGTTTATTTTTCGATTCATAACAGAACTTAAGTTTCACATTTGAACCAGAGAATTGTATTTTCCATAATTTTCTTACAAAAAAATAGAGTTTACGGTCAAAAAACCCTTATTAGCTCAGATTTTATAGAAATAGTTTTATTTTTCGATCCATAACTGGACTTAAGTTTGACCTATGAGTCAACTAAATATATTTTCCATAATTTTCTTACACAAAACTAGAGTTTACGGTCAAAAACCCTTATTAGCTCAGATTTTACGGAAATAGTTTATTTTTATAGGTTTCAGACAACACATACCTACGAAAGACTAAGAAACCTAGCTAATAAAAGCCGGAAATAGCAAATTAACCATCCCAAATCAAAAGTTTCAGACAACAAACACCTACGAAATACTAAGAAATCTGGCTCTGAAAAGTCGGAAATAGCAAATTACACACCCCAAATCATAAGTTTCAGACAACACACACCTACGAAATACTAAGAAACCTTAACTCAGAAAAGCCTGAAATAGCAAACTACTCATCCCAAACAATAGGTTTCAGACAACAAACACCTATGAGGGACTATGAATCCTAGCTTTAAAATTCCAAAAACCAAACTACACATCCTAAATCATAATTTTCTGACAACACACACCTATGAAAGGCTAAGATATCCAGCTCAGAAAAGTCAAAAGTAGCAAACCACCCATCCCAAATCATAGGTTTCAGACAACACACACCTATGAAAGGCTAAGAAATCCAGCTCAGAAAAGTCAAAAATAGCAACCCACACATCCCAAATCATAGGTTTCAGACAACACAAAACCAACGAAAGACTAAGAAATCTAGCTCAGAAAAGCCCGAAATAGTAATTTACATATCCCAAATCATAAGTTTCAGACAACACACACCTACGAAATACTAGGAAACCTAGCTCATAAAAGCCTGAAATAGCAAACTACACATCCCAAACTATAGGTTTCAGACAACAAACACCTATGAGAAACTAAGAATCCTAGCTCTGAAAAGTCCAAATAGCAAACTACACATCCCAAATCATAATTTTCTGACAACACACACCTATGAAAGGCTAAGATATCCAGCTCAGAAAAGTCAAAAATAGCAAACCACCCATCCCAAATCATAGGTTTCAGACAACACAATCCATTGAAAGACTAAGAAATCCAGCTCAGAAAAGTCAAAAACAGCAACCCGCCCACCCCAAATCATAGGTTTCAGACAACACACATCAACGAAAGACTAAGAAATCTAGCTCAGAAAAGCCCGAAATAAAAATTTACATATCTCAAAACATAAGTTTCAGACAACACACACCTACGAAATACTAGGAAACCTAGCTCAAAAAATCCTGAAATAGCAAACTACTCATCCCAAACTATAGGTTTCAGACAACAAACGCCTATGAGAGACTAAGAATCCTAGCTCTGAAAAGTCCAAATAGCAAACTACACATCTCAAATCATAATTTTCTGACAACACACACCTATGAAAGGGTAAGAAATCCAGCTCAGAAAAGTCAAAAATAGCAAACCACCCATCCCAAATCATAGGTTTCAGACAACACACACCTATGAAAGGCCAAGATATCCAGCTCAGAAAAGTCACAAATAGCAAACCACCCATCCCAAATCATAGGTTTCAGACAACACACACCTATGAAAGGCTAAGAAATCCAGCTCAGAAAAGTCAAAAATAGCAAGCCATCTCCCCCAAAACAAAATGGGTTTATTTTCCATGTGAAATATCCATTATTTTATAAAGTTTCAACTATTACCTACACTTGAAATTTATTCCGAATATTAATATGAGGGGCACCCCCTTCCATCCAACTCCTCTTTTTTTCTCTACAACAATTACCCCCTTTAGTAAATGCACACGCGTACATAAAATGACCGTCTCATTAACTTTCTAATCGAAACAGCTGTTATGGACATGTGGAATTTATCTGCACATTCTTGTGCAATTCATATAAATAACAAAAAAACAGTCTAATTATCTTATACAGCCTTGACTATAGTTTCAAAACATGCTTGGCCACTTTGTAGGTAAAGGATTGGTCGCTTTTTATAATGCGTACGTCAAACGACACTGCATATTCTTGTGTAATTCTATGTGTAATTCATTTCAATAGATACATTACTACTAACTTTCAATATCAAATGAACCCTCTCCGAAGTTTACACAAGCATTCCTTCCATAAGAACAGTATATGCCCCTAGAGCATTACTTACAACACCCGCCTCGGGGCCTTGGGGGGGGGGGGGGCGTGTCGAAACAGAAGTTTTTCTTATCTGACCTTTGAACTATTTTAATGAAATGACTATTTTAATAATTTTATCGGAAAGGCTTGGGGAAACAGGGTATGTGTGGGGGGGAAGCTAGTTCCCCTCGAATATCTTTCGACTCTTAAAAAGTGAACTAGAACTTTGAATTTCCAATTAAATTACCCCTCTCTGAAGTTTATACGAGTATCTCTTTCATAAGAACCCTATATGCCCCCAGGACAATACTTACAACGCCTACCCCCTGGGTCCTGGGGGGGGGGTAGTGTTAAAACTGGAGTTTTTGTTATCTAATTTTTGAACAATTTAAAAAAAATTGGCTATCTGAAAATTTGTAGCGGTTGGGTTTGGTGAAAAAAGGGCATGCGGGGGCTAGTTGCCCTTAAATCTCTTCACTCTTAAAAAGTGAACTGGAACTTTCAATTTACAATCAAATGAGACCTCTATGAAGTTTATACGAGCATCCCTTTCATAAGAACCATATATGCCATTATGGCATAACCTAGAACGCCATCTCCCGGGCCCTGGGGGGTTGTATTGACACCGGAGTTTTTCTTATCTGACCTTTGAACTATTTTTTTTAACAACATTTCTATCTC
>CM051260.1:11321240-11398740 GCA_027921565.1 Artemia sinica | reverse complement strand
ATTATAAATTATTCTTTGAACCTAGTCACAAAATTATGGCCGCAGATTCTTTCAATATGAGGTTGAACTCTCAGAGAAACATTGCGGGAAAGTCTATGATTTTACTGATTTCATCGGTTGTTTAACAAGAGCCAACAGGAAAGCGGGCAAAGTCTTCATCACTGCCGAAGACTTTGTTGAATGGCAAGATTATACTTTGAAATCAAACAAAAAAAAAGTGACACAGTATGCCTTACCTGAGGGGTTTAGTAAAAAAAAAAAAAACAGCGGAAAGAGGACACACCATTCTTTTCTTTTCTACTGAGTATGAAGGTACTAGTGTGGAGACAATGAACTTTATACAGGCAAAATGCTTAAAGAAGTTCCTGGCACCAAGAAATAGAGAGAAATTCCATTGTTTCGATAAAGGAGAGAAGAAAGAGAGAAACTCTTTCTGTTCATACCACTCACTGGGGTACTAAACGAACTTTTTAGAGTCAGATTAGCTGGACTTAATCAGCAACTTTGATTAAAAGAATAGCGATTCTGTGACATAAATCTCTATGTCACAGAAAAAATACTCCTTCACTGTTAATACTTTCTGTGCTGTTCAATTATTCATCTGATCTGATTTTTTGTGTTCGCAATATTTATTAAATGAATATTGTTTAGTAATAATAAATTTGTGTCTTTTAACCTGAGTAATTTGGACATTAAGAGCCTTAACTCCATTGATGGGAATTAGCACTTTTAGATATGTATATGTACTACCGAGCACTGCTAAGGTAAAAGGCCATAAATCCATTTTCTTCTAAATATAAATGTTTATGCTTTTTTAAAGGCACAAATAAATTTATGCAGTTCAATTTATCATTCCTAAATGTAAAGCTACATTGAAAGTGAAAGAGTCTTGATGCCAGCTGGAGCAATAGTTTTGCTTGAATCTCGAAAAGTTTGAATTTTTGTATCTAAGGCCTTCTTCTTTTTGGATCTACGGCAGCATAGATATGTGGAAGTCTTTGCTGAAATATATGGTTTGTTTGTTTTTTGTTTTACTCATTGACTGGAAATTATCCTCGTTTAGTTTTGTCTTGCTTTTCATTTTTGTCTTTTTGGAGACTCCCAGAAAACATTAGAAGGCCAATAGCATCCTTGTCACCTTCGAAATGGTTTGCTTATGTTCAGAGCCACAAATACTGGTAAAGCTAACATTTTGGTGATGATAAAAGGAATATAGATAATAATGCTTATTTTTGCCTAAAAAAAAATGTGTTTTAAAATAAGAGCATATATAGAGTAACATTATCATAGAGTAAAGAGTAACAGTAAATACAATAGATAAAGTGTTTAACAGTAGAGTATACTGTAAAATATAAAACAGTTTGAGGTGACGAACTGTAAGAAAGGAGTGACACTGCTCAATAGCAGCCAAAACTCTAAAAAATGGAATTTGATGTAAGTAGATATATGAAATGAATCGGCTTATTCTGTTGATTCCAAATATATATGATTCATTAAGTTTAGTATTACCTATCAGAAGCTCCGAGCCTGAGAAAGTTTGCCTGATTTTCAAAAAAGAGAGAAATACCCCTAAAAGAAAAGGAATCCTAATGAAAATCTCACCATCAGATTCAAAGTATCCAAAAACCCTATAGCAGAAGTTTCAAGCTCCCATCGTCAAAAGTGTGGATTTTGTATTTTTTGCCAGAAGAAAGTTCACGGATGCACGTTAATTTGTTGTTTTTTTTTTGTTTTTTTTTTCTTTTTTTTTCCCTGTGGTGATCGCATCAAACCAATAGTCCTAGAATGTGGGAAAAAGGGTCATTCGAAAGAAAATAAAAAATTCTAATGCCCTTTTTAAGTGACCAAAAAGATTGGAGGGCAACTAGCCCCCCTCCCATCCCCATTTTCCTCAAATTCGTCCAATCAGAATTTTGAGATAGCCATTTTGTTCAACATAGCTGAAAAAACAGTAACTACGCCTTTGGGGATAACCTGACCCCCCAGAATCTCCAGGGAAAGGTCTGTAAGTCCTGAAATATGCCCATTATTTAAGTATAGTATTTATTATTACAAGTACACAAAGATTTCTAAGGGGAGGGGTGAATTTTTTTGAAGAAAATTTTTTCATGGGGTTGATTTTCCGTGGAAAGGGAAATTTCTGGGGGTGAACTTCCCAGTGGGAAATTTTACACTGGGAGGATTTGACAGAATTCTTACACGAAATTCTATTTATTTCTCTTGCTTTCTCTTTGCCCACTCATTTTTGTATATGTAGAAGTTACGGGAGTAGTGTACTATTATAGTAGTGTGCAATGACGTGTTTTTTTTGCAAATGTAAATGCAGATGACGTAGGTTTTTTTGCGAATTTGAATGTCTAATGCCCAAACGGGTTTTGAGGGTCAATGACACTTGTTTTGGTTCTAAAAACCTTCGTAATGCAACGACAGCCTCATTATTTTGTACGTAATATGACTGAGCACACTGGTTTTTCCAGTTGCTATGCGTTAAGATCTTTGTTTCTGGGAGGTCTTGGCACCATTCCGACAACACATATAGCACAATTATTTGAGACGGTTGCTAGGCAGTTTCCAATTTAGAGTGGAGAACCCTTTCATTTGCGATAGGAACCAGCCTAAGTCCTCAGGGCATTCTCCATGGCATACAGGTGGCTGTTACGTTTCACTGAGCACAATTTAACAGGTACTAGGTCTTTTTTAGTCTCTAAGTAGTTTCCATTAAATTTATGAAATATTTGTTTGATATAAATAATTTCTTAGACCACACTGCTTTTCCATTTACGAACAATTGAGCCAGAAAAAACGTGTTTTAATTTTGATAAAGCAGTGAAACAAAAATAAAAACAAATAAACACTTTAATTAAAAAATATTCCGAATATTTAGGACCCATGTCTGGGAGCCTTTTTCAACGGGGAAAAAAACAACGAAAAAAACGAAAAAATGTCTTTTAAATAACACACATAGAAAGGCAATAACTGAACACACGAAGAAGAAAAAAACAAGTATAAATAAATAAGTAATAAACAAACTCACATAATAAACAAAACTTCCAGCACTGGGGTTTTAACGCAAGAAACAAAAGCGAATGTCTATATTGATACCATGTGTCACTCTCCTCTTACAATAAGTGTAAAAATGGAAATATATTAAACAAAACTTTCAGCAATAGCGTTTTAACGCAAGAAACAAAAGCGAATCTTTTGTTCTTCACTTTTGTTTCTTGCGTTAAAACACCAGAGCTGGAATTTGTGGTTAATATATTTCCATTTATGCACTGACTGTCAGAGGAGAGTGACACATGATATCAATATAAACATTCGCTTTTGTTTCTTTGTTAAAACGCCAGTGCTGGAAGTTTTATTAAATATATGAGTTTGTTTCTTACTTATTTATTTATATTTGTTTTTTTTCTTCTTTGTGTGCTTAGTTGTTGCATTTCTGTATGTTATTTTTTTTTAAAAACATTTTTTCGTTTTCGCTGTTTTTTTGTTGAGAAAGGCTCCCGGACGTGGGGTCGAAATATTCGGAATATTTTTAATTTAAGTGTTTATTTGTTTATGTTTTTTGTTTCACTGCTTTATTAAAATTAAAACCCGCTTTTTCTAGCTTCATTTTGCGAATTTGTTTGATGTAGGAATAGAACAAAATCCCGAGATTTCCTATAGTAAAAGCACGATTTGTTAGTCAACTGAACCAATAAGTTATTATTATTATGATGTTCTTAGGAATACATTCTAAGCAATAGGTTTAATGCAAGGGAACTTCGCTCCGTATGAATCAATTAACATGGAATTTTGAGAGAGAACTTATGATCATTAATGCCTCCACTAGCCTAGAATCCCCTCCAGTCAACCTTCGAAAGGCCCCATGCCCATCTACCACCCTCCAGGGCCCCAATGTCAATAAATTTCATGCTAGTGAACATTTGTCCCCTATGAATAAATTACTATAGGATTTCTTTAGAGGGAACTTATGGTCATCCTTGCCCCCCTCCAGCGTCCCAATGCCCCCTTAAAGAAATTAATATTCTCCCCCCTCCCTCCCCACTCCTTATGAACATGGAGATTTTAAACTTTCTTTCTAGATTTTAAATGACATTGGGTATACTTGTAACAAAAATTCGGTTCAAATTTTTATAGAGTATGAATTATAGTAAAATCATTTCTGGTATTACTACTATTACTACTAACAACTCACCGCAGCACCAAGCCGCCTGAGGCAAATACAGCTACGAACGCTCCTCCTCCACCCCAATCTATTCAAAGCCTCCCTTTTTACACCTGCCCACGAAGTTCCCATTTCCTTTAAATCTTTCTTTATGACGTCCTCCCACCCCAGACGGGGACGACCTGCTTTCCGTTTAGCCCTAGACGGTTGGCTAAAAAGAACAATCTTCGGAAATCTGTCATCCTTCATCCGCACAACGTGCCCTAGTCACCTCAACCTTTCTTTCATTATAGCCCTAGAGAGGGATATTGAACCACATTTTTCGTATAGCCTATAGTTTGAAATACGGTTGGTCAGCCGGGTACCCAGAACAATCCTTAAGGAATTTCTCTGGAAAACATCAAGCAAATCTTCATCCATTTTTTGGAGCGTCCATGCTTCAGAGCCATATTTGACCACTGTCATCACTGTAGCTTCTAATACTCTAATCTAGGTTTGCAGACTTATCTTCCTATTCTTCCAAACTTTATTTAAGCGTAAAAAATACACCCTACTACTACTAATACTAACAACTCACCGCAGCACCAAGCCGCCTGAGGCCAACAAAGCTACGCACGCTCCTCCTCCACCCCAATCTATTCAAAGCCTCCCTTTTTAAACCCACCCACAAAGTTCCCATTTCCTTTAAATCTTTCTTTATGACGTCCTCCCACCCCACCCGGGGACGACCTGCTTTCCGTTTAGCCCTAGATGGTTGGCCAAAAAGAACAATCTTTGGCAATCTGTCATCCTTCATCCGCACAACGTGCCCTAGTCACCTCAACCTTTCTTTCATTATAGCACTAGAGAGCGGTATTGAACCACATTTTTCTTAAGGCCTATTGTTTGAAATACGGTCAGTCAGTCGGGTACTCAGAACAATCCTTAAGCAATTTCTCTGGAAAACATCTAGCAAATCTTCATCCACTTTTCGGAGTGTCCATGCTTCAGAGCCATATTTGACAACTGTCATCACTGTAGCTTCTAATATTCTAATGTTGGTTTGCAGACTTATCTTCCTATTCTTCCAGAATTTTTTTTTAACTGTGAAAAAACACCCTGGGCCTTGGCTATTCTATATTTAACATCTTCACTGCTCCAACCATCTTTACTAATAATACTTCCAAGGTAAGTGAAGCTGCCCACCTGATCAATCTTTTCATTACCCAACGTCACCTTTTCATCTTCACTTATTCCTAGCCTTAGTGACTTAGTCTTCCTAACATTAATTTTCAAACCAATTCAAGTTCATTTTGAATTTCTTTCGTGAAATGCAAGAATTGGAATATTTCAGTAGTGTCTTGTCGTGGTTTACCTTGTCACAGCTACATTCTCATAATTTTTCAAAGTTCATCTTGAATTTCTGTCGTGAAATGCAAGAGTTGGAATATTTCAGTAGTGTTTTGTTGTGCTTTACCTTGTCACAGTTACATTCTCTTGATTTTTCGAAGTTCATTTTGAATTTCTGTCGTGAAATGCAAGAGTTGGAATATTTCAGTAGTGTTTTGTTGTGCTTTACCTTGTCACAGTTACATTCTGTTGATTTTCATAGTTCATTTTGAATTTCTTTCATTGAAATGCAAGAGTTGGAATATTTCAGTAGTGTTTTGTTGTGCTTTACCTTGTCATAGTTACATTCTCTTAATTTTTCAAAGTTCATTTTGAATTTCTTTCGTGAAATGCAAGAATTGGAATATTTCAGTAGTGTCTTGTCGTGGTTTACCTTGTCACAGCTACATTCTCATGATTTTTCAAAATTCATTTTGTTCAGTAGTGTTTTGTTGTGCTTTACCTTGTCACAGTTACATTCTCTTAATTTTTCAAAGTTCATTTTGAATTTCTTTCGTGAAATGCAAGAATTGGAATATTTCAGTAGTGTCTTGTCGTGGTTTACCTTGTCACAGCTACATTCTCATGATTTTTCAAAGTTCATTTTGGATTTCTTTCCTTGAAATGCAAGAGTTGGAATATTTCAGTAGTGACTTGTTGTGCTTTACCTTGTCACAGTTACATTCTCTTGATTTTTCGAAGTTCATTTTGAATTTCTGTCGTGAAATGCAAGAGTTGGAATATTTCAGTAGTGTTTTGTTGTGCTTTACCTTGTCACAGTTACATTCTGTTGATTTTCATAGTTCATTTTGAATTTCTTTCATTGAAATGCAAGAGTTGGAATATTTCAGTAGTGTTTTGTTGTGCTTTACCTTGTCACAGTTACATTCTCTTAATTTTTCAAAGTTCATTTTGAATTTCTTTCGTGAAATGCAAGAATTGGAATATTTCAGTAGTGTCTTGTCGTGGTTTACCTTGTCACAGCTACATTCTCATGATTTTTCAAAGTTCATTTTGAATTTCTGTCGTGAAATGCAAGAGTTGGAATATTTCAGTAGTGACTTGTTGTGCTTTACCTTGTCACAGTTACATTCTCTTGATTTTTCGAATTTCATTTTGAATTTCTGTCGTGAAATGCAAGAGTTGGAATATTTCAGTAGTGTTTTGTTGTGCTTTACCTTGTCACAGTTACATTCTGTTCATTTTCATAGTTCATTTTGAATTTCTTTCATTGAAATGCAAGAGTTGGAATATTTCAGTAGTGTTTTGTTGTGCTTTACCTTGTCATAGTTACATTCTCTTAATTTTTCAAAGTTCATTTTGAATTTCTTTCGTGAAATGCAAGAATTGGAATATTTCAGTAGTGTCTTGTCGTGGTTTACCTTGTCACAGCTACATTCTCATGATTTTTCAAAATTCATTTTGTTCAGTAGTGTTTTGTTGCGCTTTACCTTGTCACAGTTACATTCTCTTAATTTTTCAAAGTTCATTTTGAATTTCTTTCGTGAAATGCAAGAATTGGAATATTTCAGTAGTGTCTTGTCGTGGTTTACCTTGTCACAGCTACATTCTCATGATTTTTCAAAGTTCATTTTGAATTTCTGTCGTGAAATGCAAGAGTTGGAATATTTCAGTAGTGACTTGTTGTGCTTTACCTTGTCACAGTTACATTCTCTTGATTTTTCGAATTTCATTTTGAATTTCTGTCGTGAAATGCAAGAGTTGGAATATTTCAGTAGTGTTTTGTTGTGCTTTACCTTGTCACAGTTACATTCTGTTGATTTTCATAGTTCATTTTGAATTTCTTTCATTGAAATGCAAGAGTTGGAATATTTCAGTAGTGTTTTGTTGTGCTTTACTTTGTCACAGTTACATTCTTTTAATTTTTCAAAGTTCATTTTGAATTTCTTTCGTGAAATGCAAGAATTAGAATATCGTTTCTTCAACTGAAAGTAAGGAGCAACATCAAAACTTAAACCTTGGATACACAATACAGATACTTTATTCAAGAAATTATGAAAAAATCGCAAGTAAGTAACAAACTCTTTCTTGAATTCCCCATTTGGATGCACAATACAGAAATTTAATTCAAGAAATTATGGAAAAAAAATGTAAGTAAGTAAGTAACAAACTCCATGCTTTTTCTGCATCAATTGTCGGATATGTTGAATAAAATATGCAAAGTTGACATAGCTTTATTTCATTTTTTAAGGTTAATTTAGACGAGGTTACATGCGCGCACGTAACCTCGTCTAAATTTACCTTAAAAAATGAAATAAAGCTGTTTAATCATGTTACCTAACACACAGTACAGCAATTTGATATGCATAGCCTGCTGCCAGGAACCAGTGGAGGGATCCTTGCTCGTAATTGCTAATCACCTTAACCCTTTTATCCATCGTCAAGTACATGCTCCAAAAATATTTTATTCAGAGATTTCACGTTAAAAAATTATCCAACCACTAATTACCCCTTTTTTGTAAATGTCTATCAAACGCCAAGGAACGTAATCTCACCAAACACGTCAAACTGTTTCAACAGACTTCAAAAATGGAACTGTGGATAACACATGGGTGATTGACAGCTTTCCCTAAAAAACCTTTCCTAATAACTAGTCTGGTAATCTGCCATGGAAAGGTGCCATGGAAGGGAATTCCTATAGGGGCATGCAAATAACATGGAGATTGCTATACCCGTGAGCAAAGTATAAGTTAACATACTACTTATGATGCGCAATAGCGATGCCTAAGTAAAGATTAATGTGGGCACAATATATTATTTTTTTAGGTCTTAGACCAGAGCACTTCGTACAGAAGGATTTGTCGTAGAAAATTCGAAAACGACTCATTCAATTGCAAATTGAAAGGGCTAGTGCCCTTTTTAATAGTCAAAAATAATTGGAGGGTAACTAACCTACCACCCACGCCCACCATTTCCCAAACACATCCAATCAAAATTTTGAGACAGCTATTTTGTTCTACGTAGTTGAAAGGTCCGGAAATTATGTCTTTGACGATGACAATCCCCCTCAGCTCTGGAACACATAAGGATGGGAGAAGCTATGCCCCAGGGACATAGAAGGTTGTTATGGAAGGGGTGGTCGTGCGAACCTTAGAAGAGGCTCATTTGATTGAAAATATATATCTCTAGTTCCGGTTTAAAATTAAAACATGATGGAGAGCAGCTAGCCCCCCCCCCTCCTTGAAATCCTCTTTTCGCGAAAAGCATTCAATTGAAATATAAGATAAGATAAGAAATTTAACTAAGATAGATAAGAGAGGACAAGAGAGTTGTCTGCAAGAGCCGTGGTACCCGCTGGGATTGCCCCTTAAGCTGCGGGGACAAGGCAAACAGCATCCAACGCTTTGCTTAGTTCTCTCATAAGTGAATTTGCTTCTAGCCATCAGTAAAACCTACGCTGTAAAATACGGTCTGTGATTTGGGACTTGTCGTACTCATGTTGCTGCGTATTTGCGATAGCCGGTAAGCTCATTTGGAATCCCGTGTTAAACTTTTTGTCACATGCAGTAAAAATTGTAAAAAGCCATGATGAAGTTGCGAAGAGAGCAGCCCAGTTTAAAAAAAAAAAAAAAAAAAAAAAAAAAAAAAAAAAAAAAAAAAAAAAAAAAAAAAAACACGTTATGAAAGCAAAAGAGATCTTATGGACAGAAGCGAACTGTCTTGCTCGAATGTCCACAAAGATTGCTATGAGTGACAATTTTTTGGAAATGATAAACTGTTACAGACTTGTGATGACGATAAGGTTGCTCTCCCTACTTTTGGATTTTGAGCCAGAAGAAGTCCCCTCGATCCCAGGCGAAAGTTCAGTGATTGTTATACGCAAGATTATGGAAATGTGTAACAAATTATATATTTTGATGGACAAAACTTCTCGAAAAGTAAACCTGTAAATGCTGAAATCCTTTCTGAATATGTCTCCAAACCATCCTATGCCGTGATTGCCAAAAATGTACCAAGTCAAACTCAAAACCAGCAGAAATTAACATAAGTTGGGCGCAAAACCCCTGTGCCTTCCCAAGGCCAGAACAAAATTTGCACTTTACTGAAAAAATACAAATGAATGTGCATTGTCAGTTTAATATATATATACTGATATTTAGTAATCAAAATGTTAAAATGATTTGACTTATTAAAGTTATAAAAGTAAAAACATTTATATTTTTTTCAGTAAAGTGCAAATTTTGTTCTGGCCTTGGGAAGGCATAGGGGTTTTGCGCCCAACTTATGTTAATTTCTGCTCGTTTTGAGCTTGACCCGGTTATTTATTGTAATTTCTGTTCGTTTTGGGTTTCGTTTATTTATCGATGCTGTTTTGTGGTAGTTTCACGCTTGGTATATTATTTGGTTTTATTTTTTGTCATTTTGGTTTTATGGAGTTCTTTACTTTTTTTTGAAAAACTTATTTTGTGAAAAAAAAGTTTTTTAAATTAATTTCTGTTCGTTTTATATTGACATAGTCTTTTCAGGGAAAAAGAAAATAATACTTTAAATCTTTTCGTTTTTTAAGACTTTATATTTTGGCCAGCTATTTGTATGCTGGAGAAAAATTTTCTGCTATTTTTAACAACATATAGGCTACCCTTTTAAAAATCTGGACACAAATAGTTCTGTTTAATTTAGTTCCATACCTCCTCTAGTTGACCTGAAATGGAAAACTTGATACCGTTCGAAAAAAAATCTGTTTACTTTCTTTGATAGCTTGGATACATTTACGCTATTTTGATTTGGCTAAATTTTAAGAGCAGAAATGGGAGGGTTGGCGTGGGAGGGTGGGAGGGGAAGGGGGATTAGTAGCCCTTAAATCACTTTCGACTATTAAAAAGGGCATCAGCCCTTTCTATTTTCAATCGAATGGGCCCTTTTCTAAGTTCCCACGACAACTCCTTCGATACGAAGTGCCCTGATCTAAACAACAACAACAACAAAAAATAATACATTATACCTACTTCGATATTTACTATAAAAATGTCAAGCCTTCCAATCACTTTCGACTATTAAAAAGGGCACTAGGCCTTTCGATTTCCATTCAAATAAGCCCTTTTGGAAACGACAACGCTTTCTATAAACACCTTATATGCCCCCAGGGCATAAATTACACTCCTTACCCTAAGGTCTGTTAGAGTGGTTGTCATCCTCTAAGACCGAATTTCCAGAACTTACAACTACGTTAAACAAGATGGCTATCTCAAAATTTTGATTGGATGTGTTTGGGCAAATGGTGGGCCCGAGAGGGGTGCGTGTCGCCTTCCAATCACTTTCGACTATTAAAAAGGGCACAAGCCACTCCAATTTCCAATCGAATGAGCGCTTTTTGAAGTTTCTACGACAACTTCTTCGATACGAAGTGCCCTGCTCTAAAGGAAATGATTAATAAATAATACATTGTGCCAACATCGCTCGTTTATGTCCCCAGGGCATAACTTAAAACCCTTGCCCTGAGGTTTGTGAGGGAGTGTCCTCCTCTCTACTTAGTCATCCTTTATGTAAAACCTCTTTACTTTAGGCTTCTTAATTATTTAAAAGAATTGACAGTGCTTGTTTAGGCCAAAAACTACCGCAGTTCCTAATGAAATCGAGATTAAATATAAATAAGTCAAGTCGAAATATATTGAAGTACGTAAAAAATACTGAAGTATGTTTTGGTTTCCATTTTAAGGCAAAAAATGAAACAGAGATGATACAACCCGGGTCAAATGATCATAAAATTCGTAATAGTAGAAGAAACATAAAAACGGGTAAAACCATTGATTAAGATAGTGAGCAACTAAATAATTATGGTCCAGATACTATAGTTATTTTAAACAAATATAGGCCTACATCCGAGAACGGCATATCAGAAAAAATTATATTATTAAAAAGTATTTTATGTTTTCCTATTTTGGCTATGTTCATAACTATATTTGATTGAAAATATAACATTTTCCCCACTATGATTCCCTTCCAACATCACTGGTAAAAAGATCCCTCTTGACTTTTAGACCTTAGAGGGCTGTAATTTGTTACCTTACTGATGAGGTTCCAATCAAGCTCTGAAGCTTCAAACCAATGTGACACAAAGGATTCTTACCCAATTTGCCGCTTTTTGAGCCTGGAAAATTGGTTTATCTCAGAGCGGATGATTTCTCCATGGGGAGTGAAAGTGAATTTCTACTTCTGAGGAATGTAAATACCAGGTCAGCTTTCTCTCTCTCTTTATTAAATAACATAAAAATCTGGCAATCGTGCATCATTTTCAATCGATTTGCAGCATGGATATTCAGTGAGAAACAAAGAATCAGACAGGGATAAAAGGTCAAATAGACTTAGTTCATTTGCCATGACCTTATTTTAAATAACTTTAGCTTGCCCTTTAGGAGTCTCCATAAAGGATCTAAAAGCAAATAAGGAATTTATTGGAAACAAATAGAATTCTTTTTTAGGAATATATTTCCAAATCTTTCTCGGGAAGTCTTTTGGACCAGTTATAGGGAAGAAAAAGCAACCTTCCTCCAAGCCTATGTGCAGGGTCTCTTTATCAGATACCGCAATAACCATGAAATTGATCTGCATCATATCTTATCAATCTGCACCATATCTACATATAAACCCTATCGATCTTCACCATAAAGATTCAGTGACAAACAAAGAATCAGGCTTATAAAAGGTCAAATAAATATAGTTTTCTTGCCATAAAATTATTTTAAACATCTTACAAATAACTTCACATTTCCCGCAAGCAATCTTCACAAAAAATCCAAAAGCTAATAAGAAATTTTTGGAAACAAACAGAGTGTCTTTTTGGCAGTATATTTTCAAATTTTTCTGGGGAAGTTTTTTGGGCCAGTCTTAGGGAAAAAGATGCTGATCCTGTTGCCTCTGTCTGTAGGCTCTCTCTAATAAATAACGTAAAAATCTGGAAGTTGTGGAACATCTTAATCGATCCGTGGCATAGAGATTCAGAAACAAACAAAAATCAGATTGGAAAAAACTCATGTGTAGGAAAAAGTTCTGAAACCAAACGAGGAGGATTTTTAGCCAGTGAAAAACCACAACAACGAAAATATAAAATATAAAATTAGAAGTTTAATGTAAATATAAAATGTAAATATAAATGTAAATATAAAAATTCTTGAAAAAAAAACAACAGTATAAATATTTAAATGTAACTTGTGTTTCAGAGTAGGCCAGCAAGACAAAAACATGATGGCTTAAAAAGATTGTACAGAAAGATATCTATACAAAACAAAAAAAAAGACACTACTTTCCAAGATAATTTCGGAGACCACACTGCCTTTCCATGACGATAAATAAAAGTTCAAATAGGGATAAAATCCTTTTAATAGATAGTGTTTTTTATAACAGTGATAGAAATTCACAAAAATACCAGATATTTCGGTCACATATACAGTGACCGTCATCAGTAGACCGTCATCAATATGTGACCGAAATATCTGGTATTTTTGTGAATTTCTATCACTGTTATAAAAAAACACTGTCTATTAAAAGGATTTTATCCCTATTTGAACTTTCATTTATCGTTACTTTCCAAGAATTCCGTAGCATAAAGTGTGCTTTAAAATCATTGGTCAACGTCTATGGCATATATTTAATAGCCAGTCATATTATTTCTTACGTATATGTCAGACAGAAGAGCTGAATAACACCGCTTTTAAAGACCCTCATTTAGTTGTTGTATGTGCCTTTCTGGAACTTCAAACCACTAAAAAGAACTGAAGGTTAAATTTTAACAGGTTTTTATCTGTGATTATTTAAAAAAAAGTTTTTCAACTGAAAGTAAGGAGCAACATTAAAACTTAAAGTGAACAGAAATTATTACGTATATGAGGGGATTGCTCCTTCTCAACACCTCGGTCTTTACGCTAAGGTTTCTTAGTACTTTAAAAAAAAATCCTTATTAGTATTCTAATTAAACAAACAGTCTTTCGCGAGTCGTTTAAAGAATTGGGACAGAATTCAAACTTCAGCGTAAAGAGTGAGGTATTGAGAACGAAAAACCTCATCATATACGCAATAATTTCTCTTCGTCTTATGTTTTAATATTGCTCCTTACTTTTAGTCGAAAACCTTGTTGTTTCTTATTTATTTCTGATCGGTTTTTAAGTAATGCCAGGAAATCTGGCTACACCTCCAAGGATAAATCCCTCTTCCCACGGATTTATTCTCAAGACAATTCAATTCTGGTGAAAATGTATTCCGGACAATTACCCCTAACATCTCTATGCGTAGAATTGATTTGGCAATGAGAAAGCAAGCCATGAGGAGAATTTCGTATAGAAATTTTGGAAAATTCTACTTGTGTAATATTTTCCCTGAATAATTCACCGCCGAGAAAATTTCCTCCCCATAAAAAATTATCCCGGTGGAAAATCCCACAAGCAGATAATTCGCCCCCTCCTAAAAATGTGTGCATACTTCCCAATAACAAAAATTATACGTAAACAATGGACAACTTTTGTAACTTATAGAACTTTCCCCATGGGCTTGGGGGGGGGGGAGTCACGATATCTCCAAGGGCATAGTTATTCGGCCTTTCAAGTTTGCTGGATAAAATGATTATTCAAAATTTAGATAGGACCATTTTGAGTAAAAGGGGCGTGGGATGGGGTCTAGTTGCCCTCAAATTTTTTGGTCACTTAAAAATAGCACTAGAACATTTAATTTTCGTTCAAATGAGCCCTCTCACGACATTCTAGGACCACTGGGTCAATACGAACACCCCTGTGAAAAACAAACAAACAAAAAATAAATAAATAAATAAACACGCATCCGTGATCTTTCTTCTGGCCAAAAATACAAAATTCTACATTTTTCAGAAAGGAGCTTGAAAACTCTACAATAGGGTTCTCCGATACGCTGAATGTGATGGTGTATATTTTCATTAAGATTCTATGACTTCTAGGGGGGTTCCTCTTTTTTGAAAATCAGGCAAATTTTTTCAGGCTTGTATCCTTTGATGGGGAAAACTAAACTTTATCAAACTTGCATATTTGAAATCAGCATAAAAATTTGATTCTGTTTATCTATCTACTGGTATCAAAACTTCGTTTTTAGACTTTCGGTTACTATTGAGCCGGGTCGCTCCTTACTTACAGTTCGTTACTACGAACTGTTTGAAAATTTAATTCAGTAAAAACACAAGCAATTTCTTAGTTATGACAGTTTTAACAAATATTCCCTCTATTTCTTACTAAAATGATGTTTTGGAGTAGGGGTTCCATGATGAGAATCGAAGTTCTACTTAGTAGCCAATTTTATGACACTCAGTCAAAAAAGTGATTCGCTTTTGTTTCAGATTAATTGAAATTAATATCCACAAAAGAAATTTTTCAAAAAAAGTAAAGAGCTATATTAAACCAAACATGAACAGATATAATGCCAAATACTAATTGAAGCATAAGACGAACATAAATTACAAAAAAAAAATCCCAAAACAAAAAGAAATCCCAATAGATTAGCAAGTCAAACTTAAAACGAACAAAAAAAACGCACGTAGATATGGATAATAGCTTTTGAACAAGACATTAAACATATCTATTCTATATTGCGGTAGTCTGTTCGTGTTGGGAGACACATCAGCGCCACTCCTGCAAAAAGTAATTTTCCTTGTTGGTCAAGGCAGGGTATTTCTACTTTCCAGGTTTTTGGCCATGATGATGATAATGATGAACTTTCGCTTTGATCTTCTGCCATTTTTGAAGGGTTTTAAGTTCCTTCTTGGAACTCCCATAAGTTTCTTTTCAAAATATAATTTTACTATTAGAATTAACCGAAATAATAGTTACAAATTCCCAAATTAGGGTCAACTGGAAATTTGTCTCACTAGACATTTTTTTTTTACAAAACACACTTTAAAATTTTTCGTTACTATGGGCGTGATTCACTCTTAAATATGACGCAGCTATCGATGTCTGGATCCAACAGAAAAGGAGAAATCCCTGTCAAAAATTCCCTACTGAAACGTTTGCTTTATTTCCATTCGCTTAAAGTCAGACTTAGTCGAAATTGGGTCGGTCGAAAACAGGATCAGCCGCTTTGTGGCATGTTTGAAACAGGTTTTATGCGGCCATGCCCCATAGAAACAAAAATGAATTCTTGTCGAAAAGGGGCATGTTTAAGAGCTGACGTCACAAGACTTGTTTTGTTTCTTAAGCTAATACGAAGGTGATGATATGCCGATTCTAAACCAAAAACGACTCTATCGAAATGTGGCATGTATAGGCATCATGTCAAAAAACTGGTTTTTATCACAAAACTTGAATGTCTCTTGTTTTGGCTTTTGCCAAGGATACACAGACATATCGATCGTATATATGGGTCTGCTAATTACGAGTTATAGAGTTTGTACTTTGAATAGAAGATGGCATATGAGACGCAAATATCTTATTCTCTTAACCCAAAAAATATATCAAACAGTTCGTGGTAACGAACTGTAAGTAAGGAGCAACCCGGCTCAATTATAACCGAAACTCTAAAAAACGGATTTTTGATACCAATAGATACATCAAAAGAATCAAATTTTAATTCTGATTTCAAGTATATAAGTTTCATCAAGTTTAGTTTTACCCATCAAAAGTTAAGCGTCTGAGAAAATTTGGCTGATTTTTGAAAAAAGGGAGAAAGACCCCCTAAAAGCTATAGAAGCTTAATAAAAATCACAACATCATATTCAGCGTATCAGAAACCCTACTGTAGAGGTTTCAAGCACCTATCTACAAAAATGTGGAATTTTGCATTTTTTGCCAGAAGAAAGATCACGGGTGCGTGTTTATTTTTTTTTCCCAGGGGTAATCGTATCGACCCATTGGTCCTAGAATGTCATGGGAGGGCTCATTGGAACAGAAGTTAAAAGTTCTAGCAACCTCTTAAGTGACAAAAAAATGGAGGGCAACTAGGCCCCCTCCCAGGCTCATTTTTTCCCAAAGTCACCTGATCAAAATTTTGAGATAGCCATTTTGTTCAGCATGGTCAAAAATATGATAACTATGTCGTTTAGGATAACTTAATCCCCAGGAATCCCTGGGGAGAGGGCTGAAAGTTTTGAAATTTACCAAATGTTAACATATAGTATTGGTTATTGGTAAGTATACAGACGTTTTCAGGGGGATTTTTTCTGGTAGGTGGGAAGGGGGGGGGGGTCGGGGGTTATATGGGAGGATCTTTCCATGCAGTAAGTTTTCATTGGGGAAGGGACATTGCTATGTGGGGGGCGCCGCATTTCCAAGCATTATTACAGAAAAAGATCAGAAATTATATTTTAAAAAAACAAGTTTTTCCCCTAGTCAATACCTCGCTCTTCAAGGCAAAGAATTTTAGTACTTTCATAAGAGCTTTTTATTCTAATTAACGGCCTTTCAGATTAAGGAGTCATTTTTAAAGAATTTGAACAAAATTTGAACTTTAGCTTAAAGAGCAAGGTATTGACCAGGGGGCAAACCCCCTAATATACGTATTAAAAATCAATGAATACAGAAGTTCGTGACGTAAGTTAATTCGTAAGTTACATATATTTATTACTAATCAAAACGTTCGTAAATAAAATCAAACAAGTTTTGAAAAAGCCATTTAATAAAAAAAAGTAAAATTAATATGCAAATTTTTTTAATACAAAAGTCATATAAAATTCCCAAATTTTGAAAGACTTATTTTTCCACAGAGGGGGGGGGGTCTTTTTCCGCTGGTCACTTACGGGGAGGGGGTGTTTTCTGTGGGGGTATTTTCTGGGGGATATTTTTCTCCGGGGGATGGGGGTATTTTCCAGGGGGGGGGTAAATTTAGCGGACAGCTTCGAATGTCCAGACGCATTTGTGCAAGTACCAAAATTTCTTCCTCCCACGGAAAATAAAAAACAAAAGTCATAAAATTCCCAAATTTTGAAAGACTTATTTTTCCACAGAGGGGGGGGGGGGTTCTTTTTCCACGGGTTACTTACGGGGAGGGGGTGTTTTCTTTGGGGGGTATTTTTCACCGGGGGATGGGGGTATTTTCCAAGGGGGGTAAATTTAGCGGACAGCTTCGAATGTCCAGACGTATTTGTGGCATATTTTGCTAGCTCAATAGAAATGTGCCTTTAGGCTTAGGGAATTATTTCACCTGTCCCTAAATAAATAAATAAAAAAACAAGTTTTTTTTAACTGAGAATAAGGAACGACGTTAAAACTTAAAACGAACAGAAATTATTCTGTATATGAAAGGGGCTGTCCCCTCCTCAACGCCTCGCTCTTTGCAGCGAAAATTAGTGGAAGTCATTTGGGACAGAGTTATCTTAAAAGATAACTCTGTTCCCATGCGTTTCTTCTGGCATCGTTTATCTTATTGCCTTTAGGGTGTTTCAACCTTTTCTTTGATAGATAAAGACTGGGACAATATTCTTTTGAAATCTAGAACTAAAACGAGCAACATATCTTATAAGCGAGTCAAATTTTGTGTATACCTCAGAAATTGGAATATTAGAACTTGGAAATTCTTGTAAGTAATCGTTTAATTATATAATAGTTTAGAAACAAAAATGGGCTATATATTTATATATTAGGGGAGGGGGTGGGGGTAAAGCATAGCATATGCTTTTTTTGAGACAACTCATTCACAGATTCTGAAAGGTGATATGGACTTGTTTTTGTTAAAACTACGTAGGTCTATTGTGATGCTTAGATTTTGGTTGAAGCTCATTAGGTGTAATGAAGATAGACTAGTAAGAGCTGCTTATTATCAGATGTTGAGTTATGGTTCAAAAACGTCGTGGCCATCCCAAATTAGCTAATTACGCAAATTATAACGGCAAAATCTTTCAATTTGCTTGCGTTGAAGTTTTCCTTTCAATTCAGATGTTAAAGCAAAACTTTTGGTTACCATTCCACTTTGCTCCAGGGGTTGTAGCCATGTTTGTTTGTTTAGATAAAAATCGACAGAAGTAAAAAATCATAGATCATGAGATCACAGACTGTAAACCAAATACTATTAAGATTTTCAGGAATAACTATCAGCATATGTATATTAAACTGACAAACCACATTCACTTGTATTTTCTTTCTAACAGTTCGTGGTAACGAACTGGCTCAATAGTAACCAAAACTCTAAAAAACAGAATTTTGATGCCAATAGATATGTCAAATAAGTCAAACCTTTATGCTGATTTAAAATATATAAGTTTATATCGAGTTTAGTCTTACCCATTAAAAGTTATGTGCCTAAGAAAATTTGACTTATTTAAGAAAAAAGAGGGAAATACCCTTAAAAGTAAAAGAACTTTAATGAAAATCGCACCATGGGATTTTGCGTATCAGAGAACACTACTGTAGAAGTTTCGAGCTCTTATCTTCAAAAATGTGGAATTTTGTATTTTTTGTCAAACAGTTCGTGGTAACGAATTGTAAGTAAGGAGCGACCCGGCTCAATGGTAACCGAAACTCTAGAAAACGGGTTTTTGATACCAATAGATATATCAAAAGAATCAGATTTCAATGCTGATTTCAAATATATAACTTTCATCAAGTTTAGTGCTACCCATCCAAAGTTACGCGCCTGAGAAAATTTGGCTGATTTTCGAAAAAAGGGGGAAAGACCCCCTAAAAGTTATAGAACCTTAATGAAAATCACACCATCATATTCAGCGTATCAGAGAACCCTACTGTAGAGGTTTCAAGCTCCTATCTACAAAAATGTGGAATTTTCCATTTTTTGCCAGAAGAAAGATCACGGATGCGTGTTTATTTGTTTTTTTTTTTTTTTTTCCCAGGGGTGATCGTATCGACCCAGTGGTCCTAGAATATCGTGGGAGGGCTCATTGGAACGGAAATTAAAAGTTCTAGTGCCCTTTTTAAGTGACCAAAAAAATGGAGGGCAACTAGGCCCCCTCCCACGCTCATTTTTTTCCCAAAGTCACCCGATCAAAATTTTGAGATAGCCATTTTGTTCAGCATGGTCGAAAATATGATAAAAATGTCTTTTAGGATGACTTGATCCCCCACAGTCCCCAGGGGGAGGGCTGAAAGTTATGAACTTTACTCAATGTTAACATATAGTATTGGTTATTGGGAAGCATACAGACTTTTTCAGAGGAGATTTTTTCTGGTAGGTGGGGGAAGGAGAGGGTCGGGGGCTATATGGAAGGATCTTTCCATGAAGGAAGTTTTCATGGGGGAAGGGAAATTGCCATGAAGGGGGCGCCGGACTTGCCAGCATTATTTATTGGTTATTGGGAAGTATACAACCATTTTCAGGAAGGATTTTTTCTGGAGGGGGGGGGGGCTAGAGGAGGGGATTACTCTGGAGAATATTTCCGTGGAGGATGTTTATTTGGGGTAAGGGACATTTCTATGAAGGGGGCGCCGGATTTCCAAGCATTATTTAAGAAACGATCAGAAGTTAAGTAAAAAAAACAAGTTTTTTCAACTGAAATGTAAGAAGGAATATTAGAACTTAAAACGAACAGAAATTATAACGTATGTGAGGGGGTTCTCCCCCAAGTCAATACCTCGCTCTTTACGCTACAGTTTTTTTTAGTGCTTTCAAAAGAGCTATCTATTCTAATTAAACGGCCTTTGTGATTCAGGGGTTTGTGAATCAAAATTTTTAACTTTTAACGTAAAGAGCGTGGTATTGACTAAGGGGAGAACCCCTTCATATAAGTAATAACATATACGTAATAAAAAAAAACAATAAAAAAACAAGCGATACGGCTCAATAGTAATCGAAACTTTTAAAAACGAAATTTTGATGTCAATAAATGTATCAAAAGAATGTGTTATATAATGCTGATCCTAAATATATAAATCTTATTAAGTTTAGTATTACTCATCAAAGGCTACGAGCCTGAGAAAATTTACTCGATTTTTTAAAGAGGGGGGAAACATCCCCTACAAGTGAAAGAATTTTAATGAAAATCACACCGTCAGATTCAGCATATCAGCAAACCCTATTACATTGGTTTCAAGCTCAGATCTGCAAAAATCTGCAACTTTGTATTTTTTGCCAGAAGAAAAATATACGAATATAGAAGTTAGTTACGTAAGTTAATTTGTAAAGACATCCATTTAGCAAAAGAAAAGTAAAATTTTTATGCAAATAAAAGCTGCATTAACTGAAAAACGATCAGAAATTAAATAAAAAAAACAAGTTTTTTAAACTGAAAGTGAGGAGCGACATTAAAACTTAAAACGAACAGAAATTATTCCGTATATGAAAGGGGCTGTCCCCTCCTCAACGCCTCGCTCTTTACGCTAAAGTTTGACTCTGGGTCACAACTTTATTTTTTAAAAGAATAAAAACTTTAGCGTAAAGAGCGAGGCGTTGAGGAGGGGACAGCCCCTTTCATATACGGAATAATTTCTGTTCGTTTTAAGTTTTAATGTCGCTCCTTACTTTCAGTTTAAAAAACTTGTTTTTTTTTATTTAATCAGAAGAAAGATCACGGATGCGTGTTTATTTTATTTATTTATTTTTTTATTTCCCCAGGGGTGATCGTATCAATCCAGTAATCCTAGAATATCGTAAATGGGCTCATTTGAATGGACATTAAAAGTTCTAGTGCCCTTTTGAAGTGACCAAAAAAATTGGAGGGCAACTTGGCCCCCTCCCATGCTCATTTTTTCCCCGAAGTTACCCAATTAAAATTCTGAGATAGCCATTTTGTTCAACATAGTCGAAAATCTAATAAATATGTCTTTTAAGATGACTGAATTCCCCACTGTTCCCAGGGGAAGGGCTGCAATTTATGAACTTTGCCCATTGTTTAGATATTGTTTTGGTTATTATGAAGTTTACAGCCATTTTCATGAAGGATTTTTTTCTGGTTGGGGGGGGGGTGCAGGAGGAGGGGGTTACTCGGGAAAATCTTTCCGTGGAAGATGTTTCCTTGGGGTAAGGGACATTTCTATGAAGGGGGCGCCGGATTTCCAGCATTATTTAAAAACGATCAGAAATTAAATTAAAAAAAACAAGTTTTTTCAACTGAAAGTAAGAAGCAACATAAGAACTTAAAACGAACAGAAATTATTACGTATATGAGTGGGATCATCCCCAAGTCAATACCTCGCTCTTTACGCTACAGTTTTTTATAGTGCTTTCAAAAGAGCTATCTATTCTAATTAAACAGCCTTTGTGATTCAGCGATTTGTGATTTAAACAAAATTTTAACTTTATCGTAAAGAGCGTGGTATTGACTAAGGGGAGAACCCCCTTATATACGTAATAACATATGCGTAATAAAAAAAAACAATAAAAAAAACAAGTGATACGGCTCAATAGTAATCGAAACTTTTAAAAACGGAGTTTTGATGTCAATAAATGTATCAAAAGAATGGGCTTATAATGCTAATTCTAAATATATAAATTTTATTAAGTTTAGTATTACTCATAAAAGGCTACGAGCCTGAGAAAATTTGCCTGATTTTTGAAAGAGGGGGGAAACATCCCCTACAAGTGAAATAATTTTAATGAAAAGCACACCGTCAGATTTAGCGTATCAGAAAGCCCTGTTACATATGTTTCAAGCTCATATCTGCAAAAATCTGCAACTTTGTATTTTTTGCCAGAAGAAAGATCACGGAGGCGTGTTTATTTTTTTTTCAGGGGTAATCGTACCGACCCATTGGCCCTATAAAATCAAGAGAGAGCTCATTCGAAGTTCCATACTTTCAGTTAAAAAACCTGTTTTTTTATTTATTTTTTGAACGTTTTTGAATTAATGCAGGTTTTGATTTTGGCTCACCGCACATGAATAATTAAAACAAAATTTGTATATTAATTTTGCTTTTTTTTATTAAATGGATTTTTCAAAACTTGTTTAATTTTATTTACGAACGTTTTGATTAGTAATAAATGTACGTAACTTACGAATTAACTTACGTACCGAACTTCTATATTCATTGATTTTTAATACGTATATTAGGGGGTTCCCCCCCTATTCAATACCTTGCTCTTTAAGCTAAAGTTCGAATTTTGTTCCAATTCTTTAAAAATGTTTACTTAATCACAAAGGCCGTTAATTACAATAAATAGCTCTTATGAAAGTACTAAAAATTCTTTGGCTTGAAGAGCGAAGTATTGACTAGGGGTTGAACCAAATCATATACGTAATATTTTCTGTCCGTTTTGGGTTTTGATGGTGCTCCTTACTTTCAGTTGAAAAACTTGTTTTTTTATGTAATTTCTGATCTTTTTCTTTAATAATGCTGTGAAATGCGGCACCCCCTTCACAGCAATGCTCCTTCCCAATGAAAACTTCCTTCATGGAAAGATCCTCCCATATAACCCCCGCAAAAAACAAATACTTTTGTTTAATGAGCAAGGTGTTGAAAGGTGTTATATTTGTTTTAAGTTTTAAACTTGCTCCTTATTTTAGATGAAAACCCTTTCCTATTTGTTTAATTACATTTCATGAAACTGTAAAGTTATATGAAAACAGTACTTTTGGAAGCGCAGAAAAAAAGATCAGTATTTCTATGTTCTCTATTTTTATATATAGACAAAAAAGGTACAAGAACTTTTCATTTCCATTAGAACGAGCCCTATCCTTACGTTCTAGGCCTACAAGGTCGATACGATCACCCCTGGAAAAAAAACAACAACAAAAAGCCAAATAAACACGCATCTGTGATTTTTCTTCTGGTAAAAATTGCAAAATTCCACATTTTTGCAGATATGAGCTTGAAACATCTACAGTTTCAATCTGATGGTGTGGTTTTCATTAAAATTATATGACTTCAAGAAGGTCTCTCCCACTTTTTCAGACAAATTTTCTCTGACCCGTAGCTTTTGATGGGTAAGATTAAATTTAATGAAACTAATATATTTGGAATCAACATAATAAGTCAATTCTTTCGATATATCTATTGGTATCAATATATAAAATTCTTTCAGTTTATTGTTCCACACCCAAAACCAAAAATTTGAGAAAATTTGCCTAATTTTTGAAAAAGGGCCCCCCCCCCAAAAAAAAGCAAGAGATCTTACTGAAAATCTATTTATCAGATACATCATATCAGATAACCCTGCCGTGGAGGTTTCAAGCTCCAGTTTAAAAATATGAATAACTATATTTTAGATTCTCCAGTTGTAAAAGAAGTAATGGCACACGAAGGCAGGACTGGATTCAATCAAGTTGATTCGCTTTATTTGTAATGAAATTAAGCTGTGCTTGGCGATCTGTGTTTACGTATCAGCTATAATGAGGGAGGGGAATGAGTCATTGTTTAGGTGGGGGTAGGTACGGTGGTTTCATATACGTTCAAAAATTAAATTAAAAAAAAAAGTTTTTTTAATTGAAAGTAAGGAGCGAAATTAAAACTTAGAACGAACAGAAATTTTTCCTAATATGACAGGGGCTGTCCCCTCCTCAACGTCTCGCTCTTTGCGCTAAAATTTTATTGTTTAAAAAAATAGAGTTGTAAGAAAGAGTCAAACTTTAGCGTAATTAGAGAGAGAGAGACGTTGAGGATGGGACAGCCCCTTTCATATATGGAGTAATTTCTGTTCGTTTTAAGTTTTCCTGTCGCTCCTTACTTTCAATTAAAAAACTTGTTTTTTTATTTTATTTTTGAACGTTTTTGAATTAATGCAGGTTTTGATTTTGGCTCACCAAATAATTAAAACAAAATTACCCCCCCCCCCATGGAAAATACCCCCCGTGAAAAATAAGACTTTCAAAATTTGAGAGTTTTATTTGAGTTTTATTTTTTTTTAATTTCCGTAGGGGAAAGGAATTTTGATACTTGTGTCTTATACGCCACTCCCTCAAGTTTACGCTGTGTAATATTCGAGAACACACCAGTTTTTTCGTTAGTTTCTTCGTTACTTTAGAAATAAATTTGGGCTATATATTTGCATATTAGAAGGGGGGGGGGTTAAAGTATAGCGGGTCTGCATGCAAAATGTGTTTGGTTTAATTATCCTGCATATTAGATAGATAGATAGAGAAGCGTATTTTAAAACCAAATATACGGCCATGAACATAATAAAATAACATAAATAGTTACCCAATTAAAATTCTGAGATAGCCATTTTGTTCAACATAGTCGAAAATCTAATAAACAAGTTTTTTTTCAAATTTAATTCAGTAAAGTGCAAAGTATGTTCTGGCCTCTGGAATGCATAGGGGTTTTGACCGTGCCGTAATTTCTTCAAAATCCTGGGAAGGGGGGAGGGGAGTGGTGGTGGTAAAGCTGGAGCCAAGTTATCCAAATTAAGTAAAAATGACGGTGAATATTTTTTTTTTGGGGGGGGGGATGCAACGGAAACGAAAAAATAAACAAAAATGTCAAATTGTTATGTACTCCCTTATGATTTCTGGGAATACTTCTGGTGTACGCTGTTGCTATGAAAGTAAAGATTAACATTAAACCCCAAAATGAGCAGAATTTATTTCGTATAGGAAAGGACTATCCCTTCCTCATCCACACCTATGCCTCATGGTCGCAAAAGCTTCAGAGGGTGCTCATTAGATCGGAAATTGAGAGTTCAAGTACTTTTTTTTATAAGTCGAAAGTGTTTGTAGACCAATGAGCTGCGGCAGGGGGTGGGGGTATTTTCTGAGGGAAAGAACCTTCAACGGTTGAGGTTGAAAAATCTTCAAAGTATTGAGGTTAAAGTTTAGAGAGTGTTGACAGGTATGTTAAACATGGGCACCGACAAGAGGAGGCAGGGGGGCATGGCCCGCCTGGAAGTTTGGGACTATAAAGTAATTATAAAGTAACCAAAGGAAAGAGAGCAGAATAGGGAAAAACCATGGAAAAATATTTGTTGCCCCATTTTTGGCTGCCATCAATAGATAGTGATCCATAATAAGGAAAATATAAGTTCTAATTTGTGACTGAGTAAACCCTAACCAGTTTTCCACAAACATTTTTTCTATCTGATATGGTTAATTTAACCCCGGAATTTACCCCGGACAATTACCCTTAACATCTCGACGCGAAAATTGAATCGGTAAAGAGAAAGCAAGACATATAAAGAAATTTCGTATATGAATTCTAGCAAATTCACCCAGTTTAAAATTTCTTCTGAAAATTTCACCCCCTGGAAGCTTTCCTCTCCATTGAAAATTCTCCCGGCAGAAAATTCGTCCTCCCTGCCCCAGCCGAAAAATGCATGCACACTTCCCAATAACAAATAAAACAAAAGACATTTTTTATAGCTTAAAAGCTTACCTCCAGGGGCTGTAGGGGGTCATTTTATCTCAAAAGACAGTTATTGGGCCTTTCAACTATTTTGAAGAAAATAGCTATCTCCAAATTTTGTTGACTATTTTGGCATTGAAATGCACTCTCTTGGTCTGATATCCCTCAAACCAACACGGTAAGGGGTGCAACCCAAGGCCGTTTTCAGGGGGGGGGCTCAGGGGAATTTCCCGGGTGGAATTTATCGAGGGGGGACAAAAATACTTTTGTCCCCCTAATTTTATATGGTCAACAAAAATTACTACCAATAGGAGTTTGGCTACTGCCCCTTTCTCCCTTCCCAAACCATAAAAGTCTAAGGTATGTTATGTCCTTTCCGTTTTATTGAAAACTATATGTATCTCGAACAGCGTGCTTTTGTTTTTCAAAACATCAACGACAAAAAGTGTAAAATCAATATAAAAGTCCGTATAACTGTAAGGAACTATTGAAAATAATGAACATTAATTCCAGGAAGCTCAGCGGTTTAAGTGTTTATTTCACTGTAATTTTTATTACAAAAAACTGTTTTATTTTACTGTAATTTTAATGTATTATTGAAAATTTACCAGCATTATTAGAAAAACGATCAGAAAACAAATTAAAATAAAAAGAATGTTTTTCAACTGAAAGTAAGGATCAACGTTATAACATAAAACGAACAGAAATTATTTTCGTATGAGGAGGTTTCGCTCCTCCTTGATACGTTGCTCTTTACGCTAAAGTTTGACTATTTTTAATTGTTGTCCCAAATTTTCTAACGTTGTCTCCTGAAACACAAGGGTTACTTAATATTAGAATGAGAAGCTTTTATATAGCTACAAAAAAAACCTTTGCGTGTTTGACAAGTTTATTGTCAAAGCAGACACCGCTATTGTTTACTGCTTCTACTGCAACAATTGTTCTTGAAAAAATATTATGTGCATAGTCTGGTTTATTTTTATATTGTCAACAAAAATTACTACTAAGAGGAGTTTGGCTACTGCCCCTTTCTCCTTTCCCAAACCATAAAAGACTTAAGCCTGTTATGTACTTTCCGTTTTATTGAAAACTATATGTATCTTTTGTTTTTCAATACATCGACGACAAAAAAAAATAAAATCATAGGCAGCGCAGAAGCAGTGCCTAAGTAAAGAACGATGTTGGCACAATGTATTTTTTTTCAGATCAGAGGGATCTAGTAAGAGTCAGTGATCAGAGGGCAGCTACCCTCTCCACCCTACCCACACGTCGTATTGTCCTAAAGTGCGTCTACTAGAAATTTTGAGATACCCCTTCTATTCAAAATAGTCTAAATATCATATAACAAGGCTTTTAGGGTTGAGACAGACCCCAGAGATTAGGGGCAAGGGTCATAGTTTATGCCCAGGGGGTATTTAAGGTTCTTATGGAAGGGATGGCTGTTTAACTTCAGAAGAGGCTCAATCTTTCTCCCTGAAAAAAACTATGTCAATATAAAACGAAAAAAAATTAATCACAAAAACTTTTTGCACAAAATAAGTTTCCAAAAAAAAATAAAGAACTCTATTAAACCAAAAATGAAAAAAGAATAGAATAAAATAATCTACCAAGCATACAACTACCATATATCAGTATCAATAAATAAATGAAACCCAAAACAAACAAAAATTAAAACAAGTCAAACTCATAACGAGCAGAAATTAACCTAAGTAGGGTTCTAAACTCTATGCTTTCTAAAAGCTAGAATATAATTTGTACTTTACTGAAATTTTTTTTAATGTTTTCACTTTTATAATTTTAAGAAATAAAAAATAATTAAGATTTTAAGGAATAAATATCAGCATATGTGTATGCACACTTCCCAATAACAAATAAAACAAAAGACATTTGTTATAACTTAAAAGCTTACCTCCAGGGGCTGTAGGGGGTCATTTTATCTCAAAAGACAGTTATTGGGCCTTTCAACTATTTTGAAGAAAATAGCTATCTCCAAATTTTGTTGACTATTTTGGCATTGAAATGCACTCTCTTGGTCTGATATCCCTCAAACCAACACGGTAAGGGGTGCAACCCAAGGCCGTTTTCAGGGGGGGGCTCAGAGGAATTTCCCGGGTGGAATTTATCGAGGGGGGACAAAAATACTTTTGTCCCCCTAATTTTATATGGTCAACAAAAATTACTACCAATAGGAGTTTGGCTACTGCCCCTTTCTCCCTTCCCAAACCATAAAAGTCTAAGGTATGTTATGTCCTTTCCGTTTTATTGAAAACTATATGTATCTCGAACAGCGTGCTTTTGTTTTTCAAAACATCAACGACAAAAAGTGTAAAATCAATATAATAGTCCGTATAACTGTAAGGAACTATTGAAAATAATGAACATTAATTCCAGGAAGCTCAGCGGTTTAAGTGTTTATTTCCCTGTAATTTTTATTACAAAAAACTGTTTTATTTTACTGTACTTTTAATGTATTATTGAAAATTTACCAGCATTATTAGAAAAACGATCAGAAAACAAATTTAAAAAAAGAATGTTTTTCAACTGAAAGTAAGGATCAACGTTATAACATAAAACGATAAACTAACAATGCACATTTTTTCAGTAAATTCATTTGAATTTTTTTTGAGCAAAGTTCCAAGCCATTGAAAGAGAAGCAGTTTCGTTCCCTTTTTTAGGGGGATTTGACATCCAACTGCTCTCTAGTAATGCTTTACTCATTTAAGTTTGGATCCCCTTTCACAGACTCGTGGATGTAGTTTTTAAGACAATGAAATACGTGTCTTTTTAGTTTCACTCGTAATTTCTATTCGGATGATGGGTCAAAACAAGAAGAAAAGAGGCTCTCGTGGCACATCCATCAACATATACAAAGAAAAAAATGAAATTCTCAAGCTTGAAAGAAGAAATAAGAGGTATTTGAAAGAATGTGAGCTCAAAATGGTAAGTACAATGTGCAAATCCACAGATGAAGATGAACAACAGGGAGTTAAAATGAATAAGGATGGTTACCAAACACACTTTAAAGCAAAGGTGTCAGAAAAGATTGATACCGAAGGGAACTTTGAAAATGATAAGCTGGACATGGAGTTCAAGGAGTGCATGGAGTGCATGGACACTAAAGAGTGCAAGGACATGGAAAAGGTTGACTGCCAAGAGAATATGGTGGAATGTTTTCGACTGGAAGTAGAAAATGAGTTCCAGATTAATGACGCCTATGATGAAAACAATAAAAGAAACCCAGAACAAAAAAGTAACGTTAACAAAACGGTATACATAGCCAATGAATTATGTGAAGACAAATACCAGGGCTCTTACGAAACACAGATTTATAGTACACAGCCTGAGAAAAATAAATCGGCTTTTAATAAGCCTTCTCTGAATGTTTGTTTTTTGTCCAAAAAAGTACAAGATTTTCAAAATGATCGACCAAGTGTAATTCAAACAATACATGGCGCCTCACTTCCTAATCCAGTGATTGATACCGAAGGGAACTTTGAAAATGATAAGCTGGACATGGAGTTCAAGGAGTGCATGGAAATTAACGAGTGCATGGACATTAAAGAGTGCATGGACACTAAAGAGTGCAAGGACATGGAAAAGGTTGACTACCAAGAGAATATGGTGGAATGTTTTCGACTGGAAGTAGAAAATGAGTTCCAGATTAATGACGCCTATGATGAAAACAATAAAAGAAACCCAGAACAAAAAAGTAACGTTAACAAAACGGTATACATAGCCAATGAATTATGTGAAGACAATTACCAGGGCTCTTACGAAACACAGATTTATAGTACACAGCCTGAGAAAAATAAATCGGCTTTTAATAAGCCTTCTCTGAATGTTTGTTTTTTGTCCAAAAAAGTACAAGATTTTCAAAATGATCGGCCAAGTGTAATTCAAACAATACATGGCGCCTCACTTCCTAATCCAGTGGACCCACATATTTACGAAACCAAGAAATCGGCACTTAGATCTACTGAGGCTGCCATAATCTTAAGGACCGCTCACGAAACTGGTATATCAAAGTTTAGACTCTGCAAGAACAAAGTTCCAGCCTATCCTACTGCAGATAGTATTTTTTTAGTATATTCAGATAGTTTTGAATACTTACAAGACTACAAGGCCGATGGTTACCGTTATAGCAGAAGTAGTGGGGGACACTCAGTATCTGTACCCTCTGTTCATCCAAACTTCAGAAAGAGAGTTAATCAACGGATGATTGAAGGCAAGATGGTTGATTTGAAGAGATATATCTTTCGATATGAGCAATGTGCATTCAACTGTCCCCTTGAGCACTGCCTATATACGGTGATTCATTATGTTGGTACTTGTGACAGAAAATCCAATTGTGACCCCCATGGAAACCATAAAAAGAAAGAAGGAATAAAAGCTATCCCTTTTGTTCCTTCTGAGAAATCTGTATTAATAAGAGCCAAAAATGTAGCAAAAACCACAACAATGACGCCCCGAGAACATTTCCATAACGAGTTTAGCAAGACAGTGAATGAGCTGCAGACAAATGTTCCAAGAAGTCAGCGGCAGGTAAAGGATGCCTTTTCTTTGGCCAGAAAAAGCATGATATCCAAAGACACATGTAATATGATTCGATATCTTATGACGGAAACTGATTTTGTTGTGACAGAAAAATTTTTGGGCAAGGAGAAGCAGCCGTCACCTGTATATCAGAATTTGCCATCTTAGAGGTTGATTACTTTGTAAAACACGGTATCCCGATAGTGTTCTATTATGATACCAAATATAACATTGGAAATTACTGGGTTTCAGCTCTGACATTCCGACATCCTGACTTCGACCATAAGGGGACAACACCTCTGATTCCAATTGCATTTTTACTTCACACAAATAGATCAGCTGATTCGCACGAAGAGCTGTTTATAGTTCTAATGAAGAAAGCACCAAGCATCAATTCACCGCAAAATTCTTTTGTGAGTGATAGAGAAAAGGGTATAGAGGTTGCGAGAAAAAAAATATTTCCTCATATTCAGGCTGCTCATTGCTGGCTACACTATCGGATCAATGCAAAACATGCACTTCAGAAAATGGGGGCATCTAAAGAAGACATCAAGGTAGTTCAAGAAGATATTCTTCAGTTGCTAAGATCAAAAAGTGAAGATGAGTACTACCAAATAAGAACTGACAGGCTCGTGAAATGGTCCATCCCTGCATTTACCTACTTTCGAGATAATCTGGAATCTGACATGTTGAAGTATGATTGTGCCTTCATCGTTTCCCAGATTCCTGATTTTAATCCAGTCTCCGGAATAACCAACAATACCGCAGAGTCATTCAATGCTGTGATGAAAAGAGTTATACAACAAAAGCGAGATATACCAATGGACAGATGTATCTTGGGCCTTCTTTGTTTAGACGATGAATATTATACACACGTGTCTCGAGGATATAAGGGAATAGGAGATTATAGACTCCTTGAGAAGGCACATAAGGAAAACGTAGTTCATATCAGAAGGAAGAAGATCCACTTGAATCGAGGAATGAAATGTTTCTGCGTATGGTCCAAGAAGTAGATGCATCAGATTCCTTTTGCGAAATAAATACGACAAGAGAAGACCGCCAGCAAAGTGGTTTAGTTGACATAGCAGAAACTCTATGGAGAAAGGGACATGTTACATTTTGCAACGAAAAGCAAGTGTATCTTGTTTCAAATCTGACTAGAAAGAAGGTTAATGTTGTTGACACCACGAACAGAAACAATCACTGTTAGAGGAAATAAAATTGTGACAAAGGGTGCTAAGAGGAATAGTTTGGTTGAAGTTTATGATTGTTCTTGTAATTTTGGAATCTCTGCATGTCCTTGCAAACTAGCAGTTTTAAGATCTCGAGGACATGCACTAGTAACAGAAAAATCAGTTATACAGCTGAAAACACTCAAGAACGTGAAGGGGAGATCTAAAAGGCACGTGAGGCCTGGAATAAAAAGCTCATTAACCATTCAGGACTGTTACAATATTAAACCTGCAGCAGATTCTCTAGCAGCCAAGGAATTGTCGTCTACTGCTGATAGTGATGATCAGAATGAGGGGAGTTTTTCACCGTCAATTAATGAAACTGCGAAAGCTGACTTGAAAACAAGCAGGGAGCAGAATACATTCGAAACGGGTTTCAGAAATGAAAAAAAGAAATTATTGAAGTAGCTTCACTTAAAAAGAGTTCCAAACCCCAATCGAAAAGCTCTGATGGGAATCATAATTCAAAAGTTGCAAAGCAAGCGGAAGATGTACAGTTTGTGAAGTCTGTTCGAAAAAGGCTGCATAGCCCCACTCAACTGGTGAAACCCCAAAAAAGGGTAAGGAGACCGAATCTTCGTGTTGAAGCTAACCAGTCTATAATTCCTACAGCCCTTTGTCATGGTTACGCTTTTAAAGGGCCCATAAGTGATTTGTATGACGAAGCAAAGCAAGTGATCCAGCATTTAAAAAGGCTTTTTGGAATAGTGGTCAAATCTACCGATTCTGCTATCGTAGAAAACGCAGAGAAACTAGATTGGTGGAGAGCTACTGGTTTTTCCCTTGAGGGACACAGACGTGTTTTCCAATTTTCTTTCAAGACCTTGAATCACTGCTGACGCCTGATACTTGGCTCACAACTGGAATTGTTTCATACCTCGTGAATCTTGTAACTTCTAGCTGTGCGTCAGCAAGAACTATCGATAGCTACTCTACTTTCAACTTGACAAGTATTGATGCTTTGAATACTTACCCAGATACGCCTAGAGAGAGTTTTAGTGATGTTTCGAATGATTGCAGTGTTTTGTTTGTTCCATTGTGTGTCAATATGTGTGATATAACGAATACGAAGTCCAAGAATCATTTCATTTTGGGAATATGTGATTTCTCCAAGAAAACTTTCTATCTTCTTGATAGCCAGAAGCCGTTAAACCACGCTCACGGGAGGCTAGTTCTTTCCAACCTAAAAAATCTGATGAAGGGAGTGGATAAACGCTACATAGAACTTGAACTTGACTCGTGCAGAATAGCTCCACAAGTAGATTCTTCAAGCTGTGGGCTTCTTGTTGTCAAATATGCCCAAGACTATACAAATGAAATAACCTATTTGGGAAGCGCAATGTCAATTGATCTTCCATCACCTTCTAAGTACAAGACGTCAAAAGGAAGATCTACGCTATCGAAGAAATTCATAGATTTATATAACGAGGATACTGAAATGGTAAATAAGAAAACTATTGAACTAATGAATAAACATAGAATCAATTTGCTGTCCAGGTACTTGAATCTCTTTTAATGCAGGACAGAAGAGCCACTTGTTATAAATGTCGAAAACAGATGCCAGAAAACATGCAGCTCATATGTAAGAACTGTTAAGCAGTTTGCATGTAGTGAATGCGAAGCAAGATCCTGTAGGTACTTCTGTAGGCTCTGCTGTGTCTAATAGAAAAACATACACAAACACGCAGTCAGACACACCAACACACAGAGAGAGGCAAACACAGTCAGACACACAAAACAAAAAACTTTGAAATACGCTTGGGATCACCAAAAACGCTTAAAAAGACAAGCTAAACCACGAAACAGCAAGACTAAACATCCTAAATCATATGTTTAGAAACGAAAAACTTCTAAAACACACTTAGAATTAGCAACACAGCTAACACAAGACAAGCTAACCGCAAAAATCACAACTAGATATCCTAAATCATTTGTTCTAACAAAAACTTCCAGAAAACGCTTGGAAAAACCAATAAAGCTAATACAGACATGCTAAACCACGAACAGAAAAACTAAATAACTTCTTCCAAAATACTCTTTGAAACACAAAGAGGGCTAACACTGACAAGCTAAACCAAGAGAGAGCACAACTAACATCCTAAATCTTAAAGTTTTCAAACGAAAACTTCCAAATACTCATGGAAACACCAGCAGATCGCTAAAACAGACAAGGTAAACCTCGAAAACATTGAACTAAACATCCTAAATCAAACGTTTCAAACAAAAAACTTAAAACACTTGGAATCACCAACAAAGCTAACACAGACAAGCTAAACCACGAAGCAGTGAAACTAAACATCCTAAATCTAACGTTTCAACGAAAAACTTCCAAAACACACTTGGAAACACCAAAAAAGCTAACGCTGACGAGCCAAACCAATAAACAGCAAATTAAGCAACTTCTTCCAAATTCTCTTTGAAACACCAACAAAGGTGATACGGGCAAGCTATACCGCGAAATAGCACAACTAAACATCCTAAATCATACTCTTTAAACGAAAAATTACCAAAATACACTTGGAAGCATCATTTTTACCAAGAAAATGTCTGAAGATACCTTAGAATAATAGTTTGCTCCAGAGGTAACTTGTGCCAGCCATTGAGTGCCATGGTGGATGTGAACTGCCTTGGACTATCACGTTTCTAGCAATGAAATAGCATGTTCCCACTGTTCAAATAAAAATATATATATACTGTGATATCCAAACGCCAGAAACGCTAAGTGATGATGACGGGTACCAGATGTTGCCACTAGAAAGGTACATTGTGCCCTGCTGGCGTATTTTGTCACAAATCATCAGAAGAAACGCTATTGGGAATTTTCTTTAAGTTTAAACGATGTAGTGTATAATTCTTTAAGTTTAAGTCTAGTTTATATGGTTCTTTTGGTGTGACAAATGTCTGAAATGCCTTAGGAATGCTAGTTTGTGCCAGAAAGGTGTCGTTTGCCAACCATTGAGTGACACGGTGGCGTGATTTGCCTTGGACTATCACGTTCTAACCAAGGAAATGTATGTTTCCCACTGTTCAAATAATAATACTATTTGGGTTTTTCTAGTGGTAAGCCATGACTGCCACCAGATATTGGCGCAAAAATGGTGCTACATCACTTACTAGAGGGAAGTCTCTCTGGCGACAAATATTGTAATGGAATGCTCGCGCTTACCACTACTGTTCCGTAATATAGAGTATGTTAGTACCTTTTGTACGGTATACCATGCTCCAGGGTATGGTAACGTGATTGAATGGTCAAACGGTTTAAACTCTATACCAAGAATGCACCCACACTGGTCACCACTAAAATCTCTAAACTATCTCATCAGAGGGTAAACGGAAACGGAAGAAAAGGAAATGAGGAAAAAGAAAAAGGAGTAAAAAAACGGGAAGCACGATTGAAAAACGGGAAAAAGAAATAAAAACAGGAAAGAAGGATAAACAGAAAGGAATAAACGAGGAGGAGGAACGATCAAGGAGAAAAGGAAGAAAGAGGAAACGGGTAGATACGGGGTGAAAGACAGAAGGAAACGGAGGGAGAAAGAAAAAGTAGAGCAAAGAAGGAAACGGAAGGAGAGAGGAGAGGAAAAACGGACAACGGTAACAAAACGGTAAAAGGAGGAAAACGGGACGGCGAAAAAACAAGAAGAGAAAGAAAAGGAGGAAGATAGGAGAAAAAACGGAACGAAGACGGGGAAGGATGGACTGGAGAAGAAAAGATGCGAAGGGAAGGAGGGGAAACGGACGGTCGATAAGAAAAGAAAAAAGGAAGAAAGAAAGGAAGAACAAAAGGAAAGAAACAAGGAAAATAACGGTTGATAGGAACGGGAGGGAAAAATATACGGGAAAGTAGATGGAAACGGGGGGAGAGAAAAAAAAGGGCACGAAACAGACGGGGAGGGAAAGCGGGTACAAAGGTATAAGGAGATAAGGGAGAAAAGGTTACGGGTAGAACCTAACGACAAGAAATTAGGAAGGAGAGGAGTAAAACAGGGGAAAAAGCGCGGGAGACAAAGTGAAGGAAGGGAGAGAAAAGAATAAGACACAAATAAACAACGGGGGGAGGAAAAAAACGGTAGAAACAGGATAAGAAAAAAAAGAAGAAAGACGTAGTGACGAGGAAGGAAGAAGAAGAGCGTGAAGCAAGAACGACACGGAAAGAAAAAACGGAGAAAGGAACCCCCTGTTCTTGTAGTAAATGACGGTATGTCTCGCAACTCTTTTCCTACTGCAAATAATATAATCTCAGCCCTTCTTTAGGCTGCCGGACTCCACCTAGGCTAAAAAGTCCAAGATTATGAATCAACTTACTTCAAATGTATCGAGCCAACTTACTTCGAATGAATCAGCTTTATGCCCTTTCTTTCACCCCTCGACAATACGGACCAAACTTGTTATCTGAAAGTAACTTTAGCTATGATGGGTCACCCGTAACTGCGCAATTAAAACCTTGTGGTTTTAACAAACTACGCAGTTAAAGAAATGAAAAATGGCGCAGCCAATATTAAGAGATAATTTATCATTTCCACAGATGGGAAAGAGATAATTAAAGAACTCAAAAGAAAAGAAACAAGGAAAGACATTTATCTGAAGAAAAAACCCAGGACCAAAGGTTCCAACATCGAGGTATTGAAACGTCAGAAAACACTTAAGTGATAGTGACGGGTTTAAAATAACCCTTTCTCACATATATAATATTGATTTCAGTGCCCTATGAATAATGTGTTTTAATAATGTTTTTAAATTATTTATTAATAAAACTTGAATGTACAATAAAAAGTTTTTGTCTTTTAGATTCCTTGTTCAAGGATGAATTTTTAATATATTTCACTAATGCTATTTAGCGATAATCCAAGTTCATACTTTTTAAGAAGAGCAGCCGGGCCCTTGCTAAGAACAAACTGGATTCATATATCCCAGCCCTATCCTTCACAACTTGAAGTAATATCAGAAGTGTAGTGCCCAAGGAGTAGTAATCTAGGTCCCAATGAAGCATTAGAAAAAGGGACTAGAAAAGAGGTACGAATTGCCCAAGATGGGATCACCTCTGCCTCTAAGCCAAGTGCTTTGCCTCTTGTCATAACACCAACACGTCACTCCTCCCATCCATATGAACCATGCACTCCTAAGCAAACGTGCCCATTTTATAATGCAGTAATAAACCCGATTTGCACAACCAGCACTCCAGACTAGCCTTGAACACCGGTCTGAAACTCCTATCATCAGAGCTCATCAAACAAGCCACGAGAGAATTGTAAAACCCATCAAAAAGATGAATTTATGAGTGATTTAGACCAAACTTCGACCACCTCTCTATAGACAGCTTAATCGAGAAGAAGCAATATGTACTATTACCTTCTTAGCCCGAATGTGCTTTCCCTTTGCAAGTGTTAATGCTACCTCATGTGCTTTGCTTTGCTTATTGTGTGTTTTATATTATAGGTGCTTGGGTCATAATAAAAGATTGAAATCAACTGCTAAAGCTACTAAATTTGTTTTCATATAATTGATTCCAACTTCACCATGAGTTGAAGTAATATCTATTTTTCTCTCCTCCTCCTCACTCTCCTCCCTCTCTTCTCGATTTTTCTTTTTGCATGGTTATTAAGAGCTTTTTAGTTTGTAGTTTCTAGGTGCTTTTCTAATCGACAGTTTGTATTTATTGGCTATTTATTTTTCAGTTTGTCTTTATTCGTTGTAGACTATACTGTATTATGAAATTATTCGCTGTATTATGAAACTATTCAAATATTCTGGGAAGTGAGCGAGGTGAGATGAATATTGCAAAACATGCAGGGAACATACAAACTGCATTAGGAAAAAACTAAATTTTTTACTCTAGAAATATATTTTATTCGCATATTATAGTATTTTTATTCCAGAAATCAAGATGATTTTACAATTATTATCATATTTTTTTCAAACTGAAAGGGAACTGAAATAAGAAGTAAAAACTATGAAACAGAATCAAAGAATAGAACTTATGTTAAGTTGCAATAATGATTCATTACTAATTAGTATTTCTTATCCACGAATAGAACATTTGATTTTAGTAGAGTTTTGAAGATTAGCTTTAGAATATTGCCTAATTTTGTTATCTTCCACTTTTTTTCAACTGTGGTTCAGCACGGTTGATTCAATGTTCTCAAGCATTATAATTTTCTAATTCTTCATTTGTCTTCTTTTTTACCCAAAGCTGTCATGAGCTGAAAATTAACAACAGTAACGACCAAAAAAGAAACCGACAAAACAAATTTCGTTTTTATATCTAATTCAAAAGGAATGCCTAAGCTGAAATTCAAAGGGTCATTATTTTTCTTTTTATTGCTTACAGTTTGATTACAGTTTTATCGCTTACAGCTTCATTGGTAGTTGTGGTGGTGGGCCTTCCCTTGTACTTTTGATTTTATTTAAATGTATAACTATGTAATGCGTATTTTTTTAAATAATACGTATATACTTCACAAAATAAAAACAAAATCAAAAGTACTATCAGTGTCGCCTCAACGTGGCGGGGAAGTGACAACAGGGTGATGTTAGATATGAATTTTATACCAAGAAAATAATAATCAAAGTAAGGGTTAATTTAAAATATAATCATTCTCGAACAAAAACTTCTTTTTTCTATACTATTGCCAAATGGGTTTTCACTAGTTAACAACTTTGTACTTTTATTTATATCTGACACCACTCTGGCTAAGCACACTGAATCTCTTTATTATTGAATCGTCTGCCTAGTTTGTCCAAAGTACTTTAAAGGTAATATACAGTAGCAAAAAGTTCTATACTCCATTGAAGATTATTTAGTTGTCGGTAAAAATGAAATGCTCGATTATTTAGTTGTCGGTAAATTTTAGCCCATTTTCTCATATCACCCCAACAAAACCCAGGTAGCACTAGTGGGCCAAGGAAGGGTCTTTCCTGCTCTGTGCAAAAATTGTTTGCACGCATCACATACTTTTTCAAACACAATAATAATACCCAAGAACAGAGCTATAAGATACCTCTTGGTCAGGTTGCAACCGACCCAAGCGCCATAAATATTCTCTAGGACGCAGTTCTCCACTGACAGTTTGCAAAAAACCACAAATGAAATGCTGGATTATTTAGTTGTCGGTAAATTTTAGCCCATTTTCTCATATCACCCCAACAAAACCCAGGTAGCACTAGTGGGCCAAGAAAGGGTCTTTCCTGCTCTGTGCAAAAATTGTTTGCACGCATCACATACTTTTTCAAACAAAATAATAATACCCAAGAACAGAGCAATAAGATACCTCTTGGTCAGGTTGCAACCGACCCAAGCGCCATAAATATTTTCTAGGACGCAGTTCTCACTGACAGTTTGCAAAAAACCACAAATGAAATGCTGGATTATTTAGTTGTCGGTAAATTTTAGCCCATTTTCTCATATCACCCCAACAAAACCCAGGTAGCACTAGTGGGCCAAGGAAGGGTCTTTCCTGCTCTGTGCAAAAATTGTTTGCACGCATCACATACTTTTTCAAACACAATAATAATACCCAAGAACAGAGCAATAAGATACCTCTTGGTCAGGTTGCAACCGACCCAAGCGCCATAAATATTCTCTAGGATGCAGTTCTCCACTGACAGTTTGCAAAAAACCACAAATGAAATGCTGGATTATTTAGTTGTCGGTAAATTTTAGCCCATTTTCTCATATCACCCCAACAAAACCCAGGTAGCACTAGTGGGCCAAGAAAGGGTCTTTCCTGCTCTGTGCAAAAATTGTTTGCACGCATCACATACTTTTTCAAACACAATAATAATACCCAAGAACAGAGCAATAAGATACCTCTTGGTCAGGTTGCAACCGACCCAAGCGCCATAAATATTCTCTAGGACGCAGTTCTCCACTGACAGTTTGCAAAAAACCACAAATGAAATGCTGGATTATTTAGTTGTCGGTAAATTTTAGCCCATTTTCTCATATCACCCCAACAAAACCCAGGTAGCACTAGTGGGCCAAGAAAGGGTCTTTCCTGCTCTGTGCAAAAATTGTTTGCACGCATCACATACTTTTTCAAACACAATAATAATACCCAAGAACAGAGCAATAAGATACCTCTTGGTCAGGTTGCAACCGACCCAAGCGCCATAAATATTCTCTAGGACGCAGTTCTCCACTGACAGTTTGCAAAAAACCACAAATGAAATGCTGGATTATTTAGTTGTCGGTAAATTTTAGCCCATTTTCTCATATCACCCCAACAAAACCCAGGTAGCACTAGTGGGCCAAGAAAGGGTCTTTCCTGCTCTGTGCAAAAATTGTTTGCACGCATCACATACTTTTTCAAACACAATAATAATACCCAAGAACAGAGCAATAAGATACCTCTTGGTCAGGTTGCAACCGACCCAAGCGCCATAAATATTCTCTAGGACGCAGTTCTCCACTGACAGTTTGCAAAAAAACACAAATGAAATGCTGGATTATTTAGTTGTCGGTAAATTTTAGCCCATTTTCTCATATCACCCCAACAAAACCCAGGTAGCACTAGTGGGCCAAGAAAGGGTCTTTCCTGCTCTGTGCAAAAATTGTTTGCACGCATCACATACTTTTTCAAACAAAATAATAATACCCAAGAACAGAGCAATAAGATACCTCTTGGTCAGGTTGCAACCGACCCAAGCGCCATAAATATTTTCTAGGACGCAGTTCTCACTGACAGTTTGCAAAAAACCACAAATGAAATGCTAGATTATTTAGTTGTCGGTAAATTTTAGCCCATTTTCTCATATCACCCCAACAAAACCCAGGTAGCACTAGTGGTAGCTCGATTATTAGGTAGCGCGTAATGCCCAATAGCATTATTTTATCGTATCAAAAAATTATAAGGAAACTGACCTTATTCATTTTCATGAACTTGCTGCTGTTCGAGAAAGGGAAGAGCAACTAGCTGCTTTGCATTGAAAGATGTCAAATTTGAAGCAAAATTCGAAACAAAATTTGGCTTGTCAGGAGTGTCAAAATGTTGATGTTTGGCCAAGAAATGGCCTTTCAAATGAAGTTTCAAAAGTATTCTACTTTCGATAAGGGCAAGTCCACCTTTTTTATACTTTAAAACAGCTTTGTCACGAAGTTGATTATATTGCGCCCAATTTTGTTTGGCATCGATGGTATATGAACCGTCTTCTGAGCTTATACGATCACTGTTTCCATTTGGTCACCCTTGGGGAAGAAATTAAAGAAACAAAGTAACATGCATTCGAGATCTTTCTTGTGGTAAAAATGTAAAATTCCGTATTATGGTGTATAGGGACTTGAAACTTATAAAGTAGGGTTATCAAATATGCTGAATATGATGGTGTAATTTTCCTCGCAAGTTCCCTTTGCAGTGAGTGATTTTTGAATAATATTATTTTTTTTTTGCTTCACGGAAGAGTTTTGTATATAGTTTTTGTAAGTTTTATAATTAGTTAGGTCAATAACGCTACTGGTTTTGCAAGCTAACTTATATAGGTTATTTTTACAATATGAAGAGATTATCAGGCTATTGGACATCCAGGGGTGTATATAGGTAGTTTTTCGGTTTGATTTACAGACTGGAAAGGTTGAACTGATAAGATCACTCAGTCCCTGTGTAAAACCATTTGTGGCTGAATTAACATCCTGACAATCCAAAACCTTTGACCAGTCAAATTATTTCAGACGATCCGTGAACCGGTTCATATTCACAATATTATATATCCTATTAGACGTAGGGATATTAGTTCTAGGGTGTTTAATAGTTGGTTGGAAGGGTAGGGAGAGATAGATTAGAAAGTGGTCTGACAGGTCATAGAATATTATTTTGGAGGACAGGTAGTTTCCCAAGGAAGTGGCTACAAAAATGTTATCAATTACAGTAGTGGTAGACCTCATAGGATCAACTCTACTAGGAAAAAGGATTGTCGGAAGAAGACCACTTGAGGTAAATGTTTCAAAGAAGGTATCACAATCATTATTACTGCTAACATTTAGTAAATTACAATTGAAGTCCCCAAAAACTATTGCCTTCTTTTGTGGTAAATTAATAAAACTAGAAAAGTCATCAAAAAGATTACAAAAGAAAGGTGTCGGAAATGAGGGTGGTTTATAAAACAATGAAAAAATAAAAGAATTGTCGTCAACACTTCAACATATCAACAATTATTGAATAAATGCATCTATTATTTATAGGTTGCGAGAATAAGGATTCACAGTGTAATAGCCTGGTGAATGTAAAGAGAATGCCAAAAGAGGACTTGGTTAATTTTCTTTCAATATGAATAGCTTGAAAGCCAGGGAGGGAAAATTCATTAGTATCATCAATTTCTGAAAGCCACGTCTCCGTTATTCCAATTACGTCGAAAGGGCCAGTAACCATTAATTAAAATTAAATCTTTAAAATTAGTCCACTTATCTCTTATGCTTTTGATGTTAAAGCAGATTATATTAAGTTTTCTCTCTTCCATTAGCTTTGGTTTTACATTTTTTACAAAATCTAGTGTCGAGATATTGACAGTTAAAACGGCTTAAGGGGCTATCAGGGCTAGCTAAGGGGTTGTTGCGCAAATTATTTTGGTCATCGTAATAGTTAAAACAACATTATTGCACAGTGATAATTTTGTGAGAAACGTAAAATCTTGCATAGTATACATTTAAATATCCATTGTGGTCGAAGTTTCATCATTTGCTTGATTTGAATACTGAAATTCTTCTTCAGCCGACGAATTATCATTGGTGGTAATTTTGGACTGGGATGGAAAGTTTGCCGTTTTTTCTTAGATTTCTTGCCTTTGACTAGGGCAATGGCGTCGATTTGATTAGCAGTTGAGTCAACAGGCTTAACTAGCTTTGATGTGGAATCTATGTCCTTTTTGATGGAAGATAGTTGAGTTATAGCTGTTTGCAAGATGTCATCACCTAGGAGTTTGGTGATAGCTTTCTTCTTGAGAATATTTTTGGTTTCTCCTGGTTCATTACTAACCTCAATTAAGTGACTGACTGTGAGATAAGTTGCAAATCTTTGCCATTCTTGGCAAAGACCTAGGATTGGCTGGAAGAATTAATTTACCACCCCGTACCCCATGTCGCAGTCACCCGTCTAGCGGAGCGGGCTGGGAGAAAGAGTCTTTTTTTAAATCAGTTCTTATACAGCGTGAAGTGAATACAGTAAGACCTTTTTTTATACTATGTACTCTTTTAACTTTTCAGCCTAGGTTGAGTCTAAAGAGATAGTTAGAAATCTTATCGGTAAACCTTGGCTTTTAAAGTGGCCCTGGCCCATCCGATCACGCTAGTATGAACGGAACCGTTGGAGTAACCACGGAAATCCCACTATTTTGGCCGACGAGGGATCTCCCCCTCCAGTAAGTGGCCATAGCAACCCCTTTGCGCCACTTTTGCCTTTAAAAGTGGTGAACCCCTTATGTTAATCCTCCAATACCAGGGGACAACTTTTTCCTAAGTCCTAAATATAGAAAATCCTTCACAGCTCAATGAGTTGATGTCATCTTAACTTTCTACTATCAATTCTAAGGGTAAAAAAACCATGTACATCTTTATTTTGTTTGTTTTCAGGCTTAGTCCTATCTTTGTTCGTTTTTGTTTACCATGTCAGGATTATTATTTTAATAAGTAATAGATTCTAAGGAGCTTCCTTTAAGCATTATTTATCCAGTTCTTTTCTTCATAATTAACTACAGCAATGAAACAATAGATCCCGCGATGCTTTCAAAAGCGTGTGTCCACTTAATGAACTTTTTGGAATAAGCAGATTCAATTAATGTTGCCACATTAAGAGTTGTTTATTAACATTTAAAAATGCGTATGTTTTATCTTCTATAAAATTTGACTATAATAAATACATATCAACTTTATAATATTGCTGTTTCTTCGCTCCAATTTCTTTACTGTTTAAGTTCCACTGTTTTATTAGTCTTTAAGCTTCATTTCTTTGTAAATGAATGAATTATAACGTACCAAGAGGTAGTTGTAATGCTAGTAATACTATTCCTTTATCTGTGCCATAAAACATAGTAAATAAAGCGAGACACTCAACCCAATTTGATTAGATTTAAATAATGTGATGAATGCATCTACGGGCATAGGCAAAATGCCTTTTTTTAGATTCACGAATTTTTCTATTGATTATATAGCAATTCAATAAGAGCCATCTATTTTGTCAACTGTTATCGTCTTCCAAAGAGTCAAAAAGCAATATAGTATATGTTTTTTGTAGTAGGTCAACAGTAAGTGGCTTATTGACGTCAAACAATACAGCCTAAATGTATTGTAAGGTATATTCAATTATGGTTAACATTTGCAGCAATTATAATTTTGAAGTCGCACCGTCCCCAAAACAAAGTTAATATTAACTTTGGGACTCTTATAAATACGAGTTTTTCTTTGCCAAATATATCTGATAGGTCAAGAACTCATTCAGATTCAATACTAGCTGTAAGGATACTTACTTATTCAAGTTAATGCTCTCTAAATTGTTCACATAATTGCCCTAGTTCTAAAAGTTGGTTGTCAAACAAGTACAATACATGGCCATATTCAAAGATTCAATTTCTAGTTTGTGCTTATTTTTATTCTATGAACTGTCCATTCTTTTTGTGTAAATTAAATTAAAAAAAAGTTTTTTCAATTGAAAATTAGGACCAGGATTAAAACTAAAATAGAACAGGAATTATTTCCATGAATAAGGGGGGTGAAACTTTGCTCTTTACCTTGCTCCTCGATACCTCGCTATTTATGATAGTTGTTTTTGGTCCTTTTAAAAGAGCTTTTTATCCTAATTACATACGCTTTGGGTTCCTAGCCGAGGTGGATTGGTGCGCTATATTTAGGATCCCTTGTCCGAAAGGGTGAGGGTTCGAATCCTAGTCTATCCAATTATTTGGTTTGGGACGGGGTTTAGTGTGGCGTGATTCAGTAAGCTCAGTCAGAGTTGACCAAGCTCCAAATGGGTACCTGGAGAAATCTGGGGAAGGTAAAACAGGAAAGGTGTGCGAAAGCCTAGGGTGGCTGGCTTTCATCCCCCCTTGCACTTTCTGGCTGAAAGGCCTTGAGACGGAGATCAGCACCGCCGGGATGGACCTTAAGGATCTAGTGCAGCATCCTTTATCTTAATTTACGTTACCCTTTGGGTTTCAGGAGTCACTCTTAAAAAGTTGGGACAAATAGTCAAACTCACTTATATATGAAATAATTTCCCGTTGTTTTCAGTTTAGGGCTGCTCCTTACTTTTTTTTATTAAGTTTCTGATCATTTTTCAAATAATGCCGTTAAATCTGGTTTTCTCTTCATGAAAAATTCACTTCATTCACGGGAAACTTGTTCTTGAAAAGTTGTCTCATGTAAACTACCACCCCCCCCCGTAAAATTCTCTCCAGACAATTATAATCCTTTCTGAAAATCCCCCCTTAAAATATTTTTGGACGATTCCCTTGAAAAATTGTCCTAATAATGCTTTCATTTGAAAGACTTATTTACTTAAAAATACTTTGTTTGGTGAAGCTTTAAGCAGGGATTCTAACCTTGAGAATGTTATAACAACCCAAAGCGAACCGTAGAAACAATTATAATACATCCAAGAAAGCTGCCTAAGACCCAAGGAACCGCCCAAGGAAACCACTGATTAGACCTAAGATGGAACCGGGGAGGAAAAAAAGCTTTAAGTTTGATGTCCTTCGTACTTTAAGATTAGATCAGATATAGCCTTTGGTTCAGACATAGTCATCCACACTTTTATAATGTTAAACATTAAGGAATACATTTTTTTGGCATGAAAATGTGAAACAGAGGCAATGAGATTAAACACAATTTACAACAGAGAGAAGCGGCTACAAAACGGTTATTGAGTTACTCTAACTTTCCCTGTCAAGTGGCACAAGACCTCAGTGTACTTTTGCGTTATCCCCCTCAATGAAATCCGTATAATATTATGGAAACATATGACGCAGTATTAAAACATTTTTGATTTAGGAACTTCGATAGAATGATAGAAATAAATAGCGATAAGAAAAAAATGTTTTATTTTGCTCATTAGTTAGAGTATTTAATTTTTTTATGACATTATATCATCTCAGAATGCGACAGTTCTTGCTGCTTCTCCTAGATTTTACTTTCTTAAATTTCAAATTAGTTTTATTTTACGTTAAAAAGAAATAAATGATAATCTGGATTATGAGAATTTCTGTCTATACGCCGCCCTTATGCCAAAATACATCTTAGTAGAAAAAAAAAAAAAAACAAAAAAACAGAACCCTTTTAGATCTATGGGTTACTTCAGAAACATTCTGCTAAATAAAATGTATATTTTGGGGAGAGAGGGTTTTGGTTTCCATTAAAGCTCCCGTCTTTGCCTAAGTAAAAGTATATGAAAACATCAGTAGTTAATTTTTTGGAGATAGTTATAGATTCGTTGCTTGGGCTAAAGAGCAATAGAAAATTTGAGAATAATTATGATTACAAATGTTCTGGTAATTGATTCTCCTTCGAAACGACCACAATTTTTATTGTTTAAAACATACGAATAACAAAAAGTCCTATTGGAAAAAACAAACTACCATAATTAGGTTAGAGGTTTGTAACCATGACCCTTTTCATTTACAAGACAATCCCTGTTCATTTATGTTTTGATGACCGTTGTTTATTTCATTCAAAAATCCACTCCGTTATATTGCATTCAGACTTTTACCTTATGCTATATTTAGTTTCTTATACTATTGAAGCGATTAATTAATTAATAACAATATTTTCAGGACATAGGGATTCAGAAAGATCCTAGAAGAATACTGGAAAGAATGAATGAAGAACGAAATAATGCCATAATAATGGATGAAGGTTTTGAATGATTGTAGTGAAATTTTATAAGTTGCACATTTTTTTAATAATGTCCTTTGCTTAGCAAAGGACTTTTAAAGAAGCTGTGGCGTTTTTTGGCCTTTTTATTTTGTGTAAATCTCTATTTTAGTTTTGACTTATTAGGTTAAAGATGAACTTTCAAAACGGACAATCAAATTAGGTAATTATAGGTTCAAAATAAATATATTTTTCATCTTAATAAAAGTAAATTCGTTTCAATGGAATAGGTTGGTTTCATGCTTTGTAAAAGATGCCATCTATAAGGGTTATTTTTCAAATATAAATACTTTTTTGGAACACATTCAGATTAGGAATCATAGGTTGAAACAGAGCAATTTAGTCCATATTTTTGCGTTTTAATTCTTGTCACATTGTGGGAATTAAAAAGAAAATATATTTTTGTATATCCCCAGTATTTAATAAAATTTACATCTGACAAAAAATTTGTTGCATTCACCAGAAATAGCCTTTTTATAAGGTAATGACGTTGGATGCCAAATTAAATGTTCGAAAATAGGTGTTCCAAAAAAAAAAAACAGAATATTTTTTTTTGTCACGTACTTAATTTCTCTTAATATTATTCCTTTAAATTAAAAATACATAGTTGTGACTTATTAGGCAAAGCAGACACAAATTTTATCGTAATATTACTACTCCAATCGATATTTTTCCGACTTACAAATATTCTCCGCACAATTTTTCTATATTTTTGTATTAAATAAATAAATTATTTATGAAGAAAATGAACAAGCAAGGACATGCTCTTTGGATGAAATTAACTTTAGAAACTAGTTGATAACAGCAACAATTAGCTATAAATCAGCTAAAACAGTATAATGATTCGAACCTACTGTTTTTATGTTATAAAATACCAAATTGCTAAAGATAGCTTTAAAACAGCTGTGGCAAAGGATAAGTGAGGTTTTAGCTTCACAATTAAAATTTATAAATGACTCGTTTTTATTTTTATAAATGATTTTTCCATTTTATTAACTCTCAGAATAACAGAGCAAAACTTCTTTAACGAAGCTAGTGCAAGAACTTCAACAATTGAAAACCATCTAAGATATTAAATGCCAAAAATGTGTTGAGAAGATTATAGTTGTAACGTTGAGAATTTGAGAATAATTACGATTACAAATGTTCTGATAATTGAATCTCCTCCAAACAAACCACGAATTTTATTGTTTAAAACCGATACGAATAACGAAAAGTCTTAATGGAAAAAAAAACTAGCATAAAAAACTTAGAGGTTTGTAACTATGACCCTTTTTATTTGCAGGACAATTCCGGTTCATTTATGTTTTGATAACCGTTGTTTATTTCATTCAAAAATCCACTTCGTTATATTCTATTCAGACTTTTACCTTATATTATATTTAGGTTTTTTTTTACTTTATTGTAAAAAAAAATGACAAATATTTTGGTTGTAAAGAAGCTTATTACTTCCACTTAAAAAACTCAGTTTTCCCCTTTTATATAATTTAATTATTTGAAAAAACTACGTTTTCTAAAGAGTTAAAGAGGCTGAGTTACAAGGTTGAACCTTAAAACGTACAGGGATTAGGAGGCACAGTTGGGGGGCTGCCGCCCCCCAAACCCTCCGCTTTCGCAGCCTTTAAATAAAAAAAAAGTTTTTTAAACTCAAAATAAGGAGCGACATTAAATCTTAAAACGAAAAGAAATTATTCCGTATATGAAAGGGGCTGTGCCCTCCTCAACACCTCGCTCTTTACGCTAAGGTTTGACGTTCTCACAACTCTTTTTTTTAAACAATAAAAACTTTAGCGTAAAGAGCGAGGCGTTGAGGAGGGCACAGCCCCTTTCATATACGGAATAATTTCTGTTCGTCAACAAATGAAACAAATGTCTTTTCAACAAATGAAAAGACAACTTTTTTCAACTGAAAGTAAAGAGCAAGGTTTAAACTTAAAATGATCAGAAGTTTTGCCGTTACAGTCGCATTCTCAATCCTCGCTCTTTACTCTAATTAAATAAAAAAAACAAGTTTTTTAAACTGAAAGTAAGGAGCGACATTAAAACTTAAAACGAACAGAAATTATTCCGTATATGAAAGGGGCTGTGCCCTCCTCAACGCCTCACTCTTCACGCTAAAGTTTGACTTTCTCACAACTCTTTTTTTTAAACAATAAAAACTTTAGCGTAAAGAGCGAGGCGTTGAGGAGGGGACAACCCCTTTCATATACGGAATAATTTCTGTTCGTTTTAAGTTTTAATGTCGCTCCTTACTTTCAGTTTAAAAAACTTGTTTTTTTTATTTAATTTCTGATCGTTTTTTAGTTAATGCAGCTTTTATTTTGGCTCGCCGGCATTGAATAAGTAAGCAAAATTTGCATAAAAAATTTACTTTTCTTTTGCTAAATGGCTCTCTAAATTTGGTTCTGACGTAATTTACAAATTAATTTACGTAACGAACTTCTATATTCGTATATTTTCTTCTGGCAAAAAATACACAGTTGCAGATTTTTGCAGATATGAGCTTGAAACCTATGTTATAGGGTTTTCTGATACGCTGAATCTGACGGTGTGATTTTCATTAAATTTTTTTCACTTTTAGGGGATGTTTCCCCCCTCTTTAAAAAATCAAGTAAATTTTCTCAGGCTCGTAGCCTTTGATGAGTAATACTAAACTTAATAAAATTCATATATTTAGAATCAGCATTATAAGCCCATTCTTTTGATACATTTATTGACATCAAAGTTCCGTTTTTAAAAGTTTCGATTACTATTAAGCCGTATCGCTTGTTTTTTTTTATTGTTTTTTTTTTATTACGTATATGATGGGGTTCTCCCCTTAGTCAATACCACGCTCTTTACGTTAAAAGTTAAAAATTTTTTAATTCACAAACCCCTGAATCACAAAGGCCGTTTAATTAGAATAGATAGCCCCTCCTCCAGCCCCCCCCCCACCAGAAAAAAATTCTTCCTGAAAATGTCTGTATACTTCCCAATAACCAATACAATATGTAAGCAATGGGCAAAGTTCATAACTTGCAGCCCTTCCCCTGGGAACTGTGGGGGATTAAGTCATCGTAAAAGACATATTTATTAGATTTTCGACTATGCTGGACAAAATGGCTATCTCAAAATTTTAATTGGGTGACTTTGAGAAAAAAATGAGCGTGGGAGGGGGCCTAGCTGCCCTCCCATTTTTTTTGGTCACTTAAAAAGGGGACTAGAACTTTTAATTTCCATTCCAATGAGCCCTCTTACGATATTCTAGGACCACTGGGTCAATACGATTACCCCTGGGAAAAAAAAACAAATAAACACGCAACCGTGATCTTTCTTCTGGCAAAAAATGCAAAATTCCACATTTTTGTAGATAGGAGCTTGAAACCTCTACAGTAGGGTTTTCTGATACGCTAAATATGATGGTGTGAATTTCATTAAGGTTCAATTACTTTTAGGGGGTCTTTCCCCGTTTTTTTCGAAAACCAGCCAAATTTTCTCAGGCGCGTAACTTTTGATGAGTAATATTAAACTTGATGAAACTTATATATTTGAAATCAGAATTAAAATCTGATTCTTTTGATGTATCTATTGGTACCAAATTCCGTTTTTTAGAGTTTCGGTTACCATTGAGCCGGGTCGCTCCTTACTTACAGTTCGTTACCACGAACTGTTTGAAAAGCAAGTTATGTAAAAATACTTCAAATTCAACAGCCCTTGTGTTCTATGACTCATTCCTAAAGGAACGAGTCATAGAACGATAACAAAAACTGACTAGCTTAAAGAGCAAGGGTTGAGAAAGGAGCCGCTCCACTCATATTTAAAATGGCTCTTGTTTCTCTTAAGCTTAAAACTTGGTTTTATTAAATGGAATTTCTGTTTGTTTTTCAAATTTTGACAAGAAATCCTTTCCTGCTTTCTGTGTAAAATTTGGCTCAGAAATTTCCCTGAATCTTACCATGAAAAATTATTCCCCCGGAAGGGCGTTATACCACTCAAGGACCCCCTTCCCACCAAAAAATACCACTTCCCATTATAATTTTTTTCCTATTCTGCAATGAGAAATACTATATGTGAACGGTGGGCAAACTGCGTAACTTGTAGTTCCTTCTTCTTGGACTATAAGGGATCATTTCCTCCCCAAAGATAAATTATTGGACCTTTCTACTGTTTAAAACAAATTAATAATGCCAAATTTTGATATGTCATTATATGGGTAAAAAGAGGCGTGGAACAATTGCTAGCTACCCTCCAATCTTTGGTTATTCTCAAAGGTCAGTAATATTTGTGATTCACGATCAAATAAGCCCTCTTCTAATCTTCTAGGTTTGGTTTGCTACAATTGGGCATGGGGAACGAAACATATAAAACCGTATCTCTTCAAGGAAAAAGTACAAAATTCAAGATTTTAGATAGAAAATAGGAGTTAAAACTTCTACACTTAGGCTCTCTAATCAGAAAATAATAAAATGAAAAATAAAGTCAAAACAGGTGAGAAAACAAGGATTTTGTCAGCCAGTGGCAAACCATGATGACGAAGAAACAAGCAAATATTTCTACAAGGACCTCCCTCAAGCTGTCCTCAGTGCTAAACAAAAAAGAAAGAAGAAAGAAAACAACGAAAATTTAACCTTTCGAAGTTTACCGGACAACGACAAAACAGACACTCAAAGTGTCTATGGATTTGACAGTGGAAGAAGACACAACCATGTATTTTATAAAATAATCTCTTATTTAAAATAAAGTATTTATCGATTCAACGTTTCTTGTAATTTTTTTTCTATATGAATGAATACTAGATAGGAATGACACAAAAGGCTAAGTAGAAACAGAGTTGAAGGTATAGAGTGAAAGGATATAAGGATAAAACAATAGCTCCAGAGGGAGCTATTTAGAGGGTTAGAATCACCCTTTTCCAGTGAACATGGCCATTTAAATCCGTTTTAACAAGAGTCCCACTTGATATGAAACCAGTGATAAACAAAATTTCTTATTTGAACGAAAACCATCAAAAATTTTTAACTAAATGTTTTATACAATCTCCTTCCAAAAAATATAATTTATACATAAAGGAAACAAATATATTTACAAATAAAATGTCTACTTTTATTTTTGTACATTCTACACCTTAGAAGTAGGTATTTATAAATCCTAAGTTGAAAAGACATCCATTTTTTAAAAAGGGGTTTATCTCTCACTGCCATCTTTATTTCAAAGTACTTACTCTACCACTGAATTCCAGCAAACCCTTAATTATTCAATGCAAATGAACTTTTGCCATTGGTTTCATATTAGCTTATAGAACAAAAACCAGTTTTTTGACATGATGCCTATACGTGCCACATTTCGATAGAGTCGTTTTTGGTTTAGAATTGGCATGTCATCACCTTCGTATTAGCTTAAGAAACAAAACAAGTCTTGTGACGTCAGCTCTTAAACATGCCCCTTTTCGACAAGAATTCATTTTTGTTTCTATGGGGCATGGCCGCATAAAACCTGTTTCAAACATGCCACAAAGCGGCTGATCCTGTTTTCGACCGACCCGTCGAAATTGCGCAGCCCTAAAGTAAACTTTTTCTTGCTTCACAGAGTTGCGTTCTCAAAAATTATCTGGCTATTTTCTTATTAAAAAAAGAAGAAGAAAGTTTTAGTTATTTTCTAATTATGCCTTCCGGGCATGAATTTTTCTTTCTGTCAAAAATTAGAAGTGGAAAACTTTGTCCAAACTATTTTAAATATGGATCATAAAGCACCTCGTTTATAACTTTATAATTAGAAACGAATAACTTTGGAAAAAAAAATCTTGGAAAAGGGATAACATAATAAGATTTCCCGCAAGGCTCTTTGTCATTTATTAGTGAGACATATTTACAATAGCAAAGGGGTCAATTCATAGAAGCTGACAGAAGTATTGGAATTGCTCCAAGCAAATTCAATTTTTTTATTTTTGTCTGATTGTTTGGAAACACTAAAAAATAATCTCCTTGCAATTGCAGGCCCTATTACAGCTGGTATTGAACCCTTGACCAGTATTGCCAACACGGATCAATTCCATGTGTTATCACGGAGTGTAAATCATTGCCTCAAATAATCAGCCTACTTATATAGCAAAAGTACTTACAATTAAAATGAATAAAACTGATAAATAAGTAAACCATTTACAAAAACCTTGTCCCGATGAAAGGCTAAACTCTGTAATATGCATGGGAAAAAAATTGGAAAAAGCAAAAATACTATGGAAAAGAAATCGTGTAGCAACATCCATAGAACGGGTACTACTACTGCTACTACTACTACTACTATTAACAAGTCACTGCAGCACCAAGCCGCCTAAGGCCAACCCAGCTATGCACGATCCTGCTCCATCCCCTTCTATTCAAATGCTTCTTCTTTAAACCCTGCCAGGAACATCCAATTTCCCTAAAATATTTCTTTACGACACCCTTCCACCCCAACCGTGGTTGACTTACTTTTCGTCTGGCCCTAGTTGGTATGCCGAAAAGGGGCGATCTTTGGTAACTTGTCATCCTTGATCCATTAAACGTGCCCTAGCCATCTCAACCTTTTTCTCATTATAATCCTAGAAAGCGTTATCGAATCTCACTTTTCATACAGCTTACTGTTTCAAATACGGTCGATATTTCGGGTACCCAAAACAATATGAAAGCAATTTCTCTGGATAATATCTAGCAAGTCTTCCTCCGTTTTCGGAGCACCTTCCCTTCAGAACCATAGTTGACTACTGTCGAAACTTTAGCTTCCAATATTCTAATCTTGGTTCGCAGACTTATCTTCCTATTCTGAAAAACTTTTCAACTGTGAAAAAACATCCTGGGCCCTCGCTATTCTACTTTTAACATCTTCACTGCACCTACCGCCTTAACTAATAATAGTACCTAGGTAATTGAAGCTGTCCAGATGATAAATCTACTCGTTATTCAGTATCACCTTTTTATCTTTACCTATTCCTAGCCTCAGCGAATTAGTCTCCTTGACATTAATTTTCAAATCTATTTTTGCACCATGAACTCGGAGAACCTCTAAAGGTTCATTATTTTGACAACACTTTCATCTAGGAAGCTTAAATCGTCAGCATAATCTAAGTCCAGAAGAGTTTTACGTCCCTATTTGATACCTTTGTTCTCCCATTGCTTTTGCTGTGCTCCATAGGACAAAGTCCATCAAAACGATCCGTATAAATGGGGATAGAACACAACCCTGCTAAACTTCTGATTTTTAATACGAAAACAGCTACTAATCTCAATTCCTACCTTAACCACCGGAATATTATTTTCGTACATACCACTAATCACTTTAACGCATTTGTCTGATATACCATACAGGGATAGGACCTTCGCTAAACCTCTTCAATCAGCTAAATCGAACGCTTGCTCATAATCTATAAAACTGAGGACTAAAGGTGTTTGATGACTCAGGCACTTCTCAATTATTATTCTAAGAGTGAAAATTTGGTCGATACATCATCTACCCTTTAAAGCCACACTGTTCTTCTCTTGAAGCTTTATCTACAGCTACATCTCTTAGTGTAAAAAGTATCATCATACTAATTCATTTGCTACCAACAAAAACTAGTCTAATGCCTCTATAGTTACCACAATAACTCATCATCTTTCTTATAGAGTTTAAATATAGGGTTCTTATAGGGTTTAAATAGCTTTCCGACAATCGTCATGTACTTCCCCTTTTTCAAAAACCATATTCATAAAATTCAGTAGCTTATTTCTAGCCTCATACCCACCATATTTAAGAAAATCATTTACCATACTATTAGCACCTGTGGCCTTTTAGTTTTCTATTGTTTTAGCACTGTCACTAATTTATCCTCATAATATAAATCTTCCTTCACATCCAAAGTTTCACAAAGGTTTTCATTCCACTTTATATCTCTTGCTGTAACTCTATCACGGTTTGTCAAATTTTCAAAATGTTCTAGCCTTCTTCCTTTAACTCGCTCCTTATCGCTAATTGTGGCCCCGTTCCTATCATAACAGGGACAAGTCCATATTGACTATTCCTTCTCAATTTACTAACATACGGCAGTACAATATTTTACTATTATGCCATCTGGCAGAATATTCTAAATATTTGGCAATTTTATCCATAGCCTCCACTTCACACTTCCTTAGTTTATGTTTTAATACATTTTCCAGTATTTTTAAACTCTTATTTTCATATGATGTGTTACTCAAACAATTTTTGTATGAGTTCCTTCTCGACTATATTAAATATAAAGCATTTTCACTTATATTCCTAGCTGCGTTTCTAACTTTCTTTCCCAAGACACCAGCAGCGACTTAACAAACTATTTATCTAAAGTTATTCCATTCATTTTCTACAACGTAAAATTTTAAATTCTCTAGTTTAGTTTTCAACTGTTCCTGGAAAGTTTCTCTCGAATTCTCATCCTAGAATCTACAAACATCATAACTTCCTGGAATGCAGCTGTCCCTCCTAGATTCCAGTTTTAAATTAACCTTAGACACTACTAGATGGTGATCTTTATTTTAACATCAATAACAGCACTCCTATGCATCCTAGTATCTTGTATTGATCCTGCAAGTCTTCGGTTTACTTGTATTGACTTTCATCGGTTTTGACTTATATCGGTTTACTTGTATTGATCCTGCCAGTCTTCGACTTACAAGAACATAATCAATAAGATTAGCTATCTTACAATCATGTGAATACAAAGTTAACTTATTTTATGAGCAGGTGTCTTTAACCATTACTTCTTTCTCTTCCTACACCAAATTTACCTAGGCTAGGATACAACCTATGCTTATTTCTACTGACCTAGGTGTTAAAACCTCCAAATAAAAACAACGCATTTCAGCCTGGGACCCTGTCTATTTGTTCCCACAGCTGTAAGTAAAATTCATCTGGGTTACCACTATCTCCGTCAGTCGGTTACACAGGGGCATATACTAGTATGACTGATCAACTGTCCTTTTTAATCATAAAATGAGGGACTACCGGACTAGAATTCTATCATTACTACCTTACCAATCAAAAAAAGACTTAGTAGCTTCCTTATTCATCATTAGCCCTACTCCCTGCCTATTCACTCCATCCTTTTTGCCTGAGTAAATAAATTATATATCATATAATTTCATGTTTCCTACCCCTGGGATATGAGTTTCTGAAACTCTTAGTAAGTACACTTTGAAGCGTCTGAACTCGTCAGTCAAAATGTCAATACGATAGTTTTGTCCTCAAACGTTCTAACATCCCAAGTTGCAATTGTCATATTCTTTAAATCATTGAAATTATTTTGGCCTCAGGGAGAGCGGCGACCCAAAAACTAGAGCAGGACGGGGACAAACATATCTTCTCAAAGTCTACACGAAGCGCTTAAGTGAGCTTAGAACAAGACAGCAAGGAGTCCCTGGGTCCATGTTGGTCGCAACATGGTTTTCAGCACTTGGCAATGCTCTTCTATCAACAAGAATCGAAATCCTGCATAGATAGTCTCAAGCCGATTACCTCCAACTCATTATATATTCATATCTACGAATATTATGCTACTATGGGGAGGCAATTTGTTAATAGATAAATTACGTAGGAAAAGGTTTTCCATCCCAAAAAAGCCCACCAAAACAGACCAACCCAGAACAATAATATATTCATTAGAATCCAGCGCAAATGCTGTGTTGTTTAATATACATACAACATTATGGATAGACTATAAAAAATACGTATTACTAATATTCATTTTGATATTAAAAAAAAAAAACTCTAGTTGATCTCCTCTTCTGAACTAGACACTACGATAACGAAAGTTCACACTCAATGACGTTCAAATATTTTATATATATTCATAGTGTCTTTAGAGTTTCTTTTAGTTTAACTAGTTAAACTAATTTTAACTAATCTTTAACTAGTTTAATCTAAAAGTAGTTAAACTAATCTTTAAGTTTAGTTAGTTTCCTTGATAACAGCGCTGCCTCATAATCCTTTGATTAACCTTAGACATGCACAAAAGTTTATTTTTTGTTTTTAATTGGCATTATTGGGCATAACTGAAAAAAATGTACACCGAAAAGATGAGTAAAGCTTTACGCATAGCATAGGGTCATTCCTAATTAAACGAGAGGGGGGGGGGGGGGCTGGAATGCAGTCAAATTGAAAGCGACCCTCAAAATCGAATAGATAGAAACTTGCTGAATGTGATTAAGGAACAATTTTTTTTATTATAACTTTTCATGCAGATGAGACGATAAACTGCAATGCGTTTAAGTAAATTCAGTAAGGGTTTTATGTAGGATTAATTAAAAAAATGTTTCCACAAAATTATGGTGCAAATTACGTTCTGGCCTTGGAAAGACATAGGGGTTTTGAGCCCTACTCATGTTAATTTCTGCTCGTTTTGAGTTTGACTCGGTTATTTATTGTAATTTCTGTTTGTCTTGGGTTTCATTTATTTATTGATGCTAATTTGTGGTAGTTTCACGCTTGGTAAATTATTGATTTTACTTTTGCTCATTTTTGGTTTAATGGAGTTCTTTACTTTTCTTTAAAAAACTTATTTATGGAAACAGTTTTTTTTTAATTAATTTCTGTTCATTTTATATTGACATAGTCTTTTCAGGGAAAAAGAAAATAATACTTTAAATCTTTTAATTTTTTTAAGACTTTATAGTTTGGCCTGCTGTTTGTACGCTGGAGAAAAAATTTTCAGCAATTTTTAACAACACACACCCTTTAAAAACTCTGGACTCAAATAGTAGTGTTTAATTTAGTTTCATAACTCCTCTAGTTAACCTGAAATAGAAAACTTGATGTCATTCGCAAAAAAAATCTGTTTACTTTCTTTGACAGCTTGGATACACTTACGCTATTTTGATTTGGTTAAATTTTAAGAGCAGAATTAGCCTCGGAAGTTTGAACATAATACCCTCAGTCGTTCTTGGGATACTGCTGAGATGCCTTATTGGGAATTAGTATTAACACAGTGCAGTTTGATTTAACCTTAAGGCAACATTAAGTTTTTAAGCATAATGGGCTAATCGGAGGGTGGGCCTGGGAGGGGGACTAGCTGCCCTCCAATCACTTTCGACTACTAAAAGAGAATTAGCCCTTTTCATTTTCAATCGAATGAGCCCTTTTCTAAGTTCCTACGACAATTCCTTCGATACGAAGTGCCCTGGTCTAAAAAAACAAATAATACACTGTACCCATATCGATCTTTACTATAAAAATATCAAGCCTTCCAATCACTTACGACTATTAAAAAGGGCACTAGCCCTTTCAATTTCCAATCCAATAAGCCGTTTTAGTTTCTACGACAACGCTTTCTATAAACACTTTATATGCCCCCAGGGCATAAATTACAACCCTTGCCCTGAGGGCTGGGGGGTGTCATCCTCAAAGACCTAATTTTCAGAACTTTCAACTACGTTAAGCAAAATGGCTATCTCAAAATTTTGATTGGATATGTTTGGGAAAATGGTGGGCGTGAGAGGGGCCTTAGTTGCTCTCCAATCGCTTTCAACTATTCAAAAAGGGCACTAGCCCTTTAAATTTCCAATCGAATGAGCCCTTTGGAGGTTTCTACGACGACGCTTTTAATAAAAAAACCTCATATGCCACCAGGGCATAACTTACAACCCTTGCCCTGAGGGCTGGGGGGTGTCATCCCCAAAGACCTAATTTCCAGAACTTTCAACTACGTTGAAGAAAATTGCTATCTCAAAATTTTGACTGGATGTGTTTTTGGGAAATGCTAGGCATGAGAGGCGGGTTAGTTGCCCTCCAATCACTTCCGACTATTAACAAGGGCACTAGCCCTTTCAATTTCCAATCGAATGAGTAAATTTTTAAGTTTCTACGACAAAGCTTTCTATAAAAACCTTACATACCCCCAGGGCATAACTTACAACCCCTGCCCTGACAGCTGTGAGGGGGTTGTCATCCTCAAAGACATTATTTCCGGTCCTTTCAACTACGTTGAACAAAATGATTATCTCAAAATTTTGTTTGGTTGTGCTTGGGGAAATGGAGGGCGTGAGAGGGGGGCTACTTGCCCTCCAATCACTATGGACTATTAAAAAGGGCAATGTCCAGTTCAATTTCCAATGGAATGATTCCTTTTTGAATTTTTTACGACAACGCTTTCTATAAAAAAAAAACAACTTTATATACCCCAGGGCATAACTTACAGCCCTTGTCCTAAGGGCTGTGGGGGGAGTGTAATCCTAAAAAAACATTTATTTCTGGACTTTTTAAGTACGTGGAACAAAATGGCTATCTCAAAATTTTTATTGGATCTGTTTGTGGAAATGGTGGCTGTGAGAGGGATGTTAGTTATTCTCCAATCACTTTTGACTATTAAAAAAGGCACAAGCTCTTCTAATATCCCGTCGAATGAGCACCTTTTGAAGTTTCTACAACATGACTATCTATAAAAACCTTATATGCCCCCAGGACATATCTTATAGCCCTTGCCCCGAGGGCTCTGAGGAGGTTATCATCCTCAAAGAATTAATTTCTAAAACTTTTAACTAGGTTGAAGAAAATTGCTATCCCAAAATTTTGATTGGATGTGTTTGGGGAAATGGTGGGCGTGAGAGGGGGGTTATTTGCCCTCCAATCTCTTCTGACTGTTAAAAAGGGCACTTGCCCTTTCAATTTCCAATTGAATGAGCCCTTTTTGAAGTTTCTACGACAACGTTTTCTATAAATTTCTTATATGCCCCAGGACATAACTTACAACCCTTGCCCTGACGCTGTGAGGGGGTTGTAATCCTCAAAGAAATAATTTCCGGACCTTTCAACTACGTTGAACAAAATGGTTATCTCAAAATTTTGGTTGGATTTGTTTAGGGAAATTTCGGGCGTGAGAGGGGGTTTACTTGCCTTCCAATCACTATCGACTATTAAAAAGGACACTAGCCGTTTCAATTTCCAATCGAATGATTTCTTTTTAAATTTTCTACGACAACGCTTTCTAAAAAAAAAAAATATGCTCCAGGGTATAACTTATAACCCTTGCCCTTAGGGTTGTGGGGGGAGTGTCATTCTCAAAAACATAATTTCCGGAATTTTTAACTACGTCAGACAAAATGGCTATCTCGAAATTTTGATTGGATGTGTTTGTAGAAATGGTGGCTGTGAAAGGGGTGTTAATTATCATTCAATCACATTTGACTATTAAAAAGGTCACAAGCTCTTCTAATTTACAGTCGAATGAGCGCTTTTCGAAGTTTCTACAATATCACAATCTTTAAAAACCTTATATACCCCCAGGGCATAACTCACAACCATTGCCCCGAGGGTTCTGAGGGGGTTATCATCCTCAAAGAATTAATTTCTAAGACTTTTAACTACGTTGAAGAAAATGGCTATCTAAAAATTTTGATTGGATGTGTTTGGGGAAAAGGTGGGCGTGAGAGGGGGTGTTCGTTGCCTTCCAATCACTGTCGACTATTAAAAGGGCACTAGCCATTTCAATTTCCAGTCAAATGAGTCCTTTTTGAAGTTTCTACGACAGCAATTTCTATATAAACCTTATATCCCCCCAGGGCAAAACTTACAACCATTGCCCTTAGGGCTGTGGGAGGGTTTTCATCCTCAAAGACCCAATTTCCAGAACTTTCAACTACGTTGAAAAAATGGTTATCTCAAACTTTTGATTGGATATGTTTGGGAAAAGATGGATATGACAGGAGGGTTAGTTGCCCTCCTATCCCTTTCGACTATTAAAAAGGGCACTAACCCTTTGAATTTCCAATCTAATGAGCCTGTTTTGAAGTTTGTATAGGTAAAAAAACCTATATGCCCCAGGGCATAATTTACAACTCTTGCCCTGAGGGCTGCGGGGGAGTGTTCTCCTTAAATACATAATTTCTATCTGAAAATCAAATACACTGAACAAAATGGCTATCTGAAAATTTTGATTGGATGTGTTCGGGGATCTGTTGGGCGTGGAGGGGATGTTAGTCGCCTTCCAATCACTTTCGACTATTAACAGGGCACTAGCCCTTTGAATTTCCAATCGAATGAGTCTTTTTTGAAGTTTCTACGACAACGCCTTCTATAAAAACCTTATATGCCCCCAGGGTATAGCTTAAAACCCTTGCCCTGATGGTAGTGGGAGAGTGTCCTCCTCAAAAACATATTTTCTATTTGGAAATCAACTACGCTGAACAAAATTGCTATCTCAAAATTTTGATTGGATGTGTTTGGATGAAAATTTTGATTGGACAACTCCTTCAATACGAAGTGCCCTGGTCTAAAGGAAAAAAACAAATAATACATTGTGCCAATATCGTTCTTTACTTAGGCTGCGCGATTGCGCTGCCTAAGTAAAGAACGATGTTGTGCTGCCTATGATCTATGGTGAATAAGGAAGCAGTTAACTCTTGGCGTTAATAACAAACTTCTAGTGGTGCATTTTATAACTAAAAGTCATATTGGCATATCCCTCTCTGTTCCGACTGAAAGAATCAATGGCAAACAAGGAGTTCTAGTGACAAATAGACGGGTCTTCAGGTGAAAATTACCTCTTGGTGAAAAAAAAGAGATACAAGAGCCGTTTTACTGATGCTAAGCGACGACTTCCTCGTTTTTCCTTTACCCATGGCTGTGAACCTTCACCCATGGGTTATTAAGAATCGCAAGTCAATTTGGTATCACAAAATTTTCATTACCCGGCAATTTGAACCTGTTTTGGTTAAATTTTGATTAACATCTACTGCTCTCTCAGTTTCGTAATAAAAGCTTAGCTCTGCCTTAATTCGGACATCATCCAACCCTATTAAAAAAAAAGAAAAAAAAAATCTTTTTTCGGATGTTTTCTTTCTCCAAGAGGCAAGAGATCAATTCAAGTTAAGACTTCAAGACTTTCGGAAACATCCTAATCGTATATATCCTAAAAAAATGGTATCATTTTTTTCCTTTTTTTGGACTAATCATAACAAAGACCGACTAGTTATTTGCCAACTAGTCATCAAAATTAAGAACGATTACTCTAAAGATGTGTACTAAAATAACTTTTCCTTGAAGTAATTTTGTAGAGAAAAAATCAGTCTTAAATCCATTTTTTTTAAATATCTTCATTGCCAGCTTTTACGAGGACGTCAATTTTTATTTTCTTCGTTATTGATTTTTTTCCCCTGACGCTTTAATTTAGTATCACTTTCAGTTGATCCTTTTTTATTATGATGGGTTAAAATTTGATATCTCTTATATCATGGTTGCTCCCTTAGGGGCAATATAGTAAAGAGCGAACCCTAGTCAATAGTAACCAAAGATTTAAAAAGACTTTTTTGAAAATAACTGTCAAGTAATTGATCGCTCGTATGAAGCCACTGGAGGCGCAACCGTCGTAATATCATGCTAAAATGCAATTTTCCTCGATTTTCAAGATGAAGCACTGTAAACCTTTAGTTACAATTTAATACCATGAAAATTGGATTAGATGTCTCTTAGTTTTCATTTCTCAGCATTTCAACCTAATTTGGGCTTAAATTTTATGCTGTGGTAAAAATAGCAAAACAAGATAATTTTCTGTGATGCGATCAGTTTCGTTGCCCAAAACAGCAGGCCCATCTAGATATTTACATTTTCCTTGAATTTATTATTCTACGACCAATGATTCAATATGACAACCTCTTAAAAAATTAGCTATATTAGTAAATTTTTCTAGGTAAAGGATTGCAAACCACCGTTAAAAGTTTTTGACAACAATAATTTCAATGGTGTACTCTTATTTCAATTAGCCATCGTTTTTAAGGGCTTAAGGCTCTAGTTTCAAAATTGCCAAAATTTCTTCCCATAGTAACAGTTCATTGTTCAGTTCGGTTTTCTTAAAAATTACAGTTTTTAAAATAGTTTTAAATGAAAAATATATATAAGCTTAGATTTTCTTTTAACAATACACTATTAAAATCGCATTGTCAAAAATACTTAGACGGAGACTTACACTTCCAAGTTAATCATAACTTGGTCCATAGAGAATATCAATAAATTGAGTCGCACGGTTTATTTATTGAATTTTCCTAAGGAGTGAAAGCCTTGACTCTACTGACTATAATGTTTGAACTGATGAACTAAATTTAACATGGTTTTTTTCTTGAATTTTCTTAAGGATGAATAGCTGTTGTTGATTACATAGTTTGGAGATATAAATTAAATATGACGTGGTTTATTCCTTGAATTTTCTAAGGACTAAAATACTTGACTGTGTTGAACATAAAGTTTGAACTGACGAATTAAGTTTGGCGTGGTTTATTCTGTAACTATTCCTAATTAGTGAACGGCTTAACTTGGTTGATTATAAAGTTTGAACAGTTGACTAATATTTGACACGGTTTATTCCTTGAAATTTCCGAAGGACTAAAAGGTTTAGCTTTGTTGAGTATAAGGTTTGAAGTGATAAATTAAATTTTATATGATCTATTCAGTGGGTTTTCAAGGAGGCACACTTGTGCCTCTATAAAGAGGCCACCCACCACAATGTTAAGCGATTTCAGGTCCTAGAGGTCACAGAGAGACGGCGGTATTCGCATTTTGTAGCCCAAGCTCAAACTAAGAAACTTGCAAAATTTCATCCTCCTCCGACTTTATCTTCATGGGGTAAACTGGGCCGGAAGTTTGGACCCTCCCACCACAGCCCCCCTTTAACGTTGTCCGATTGGGCTGAAATTTAGAGGTTAAGCTTTCCTAGGGCCCGGGAGCTTATCCTCGAAATTTCAGCTCAATCCGATCACTCCTTCCCTGTTTTCAAAAAACCAAATATAGCCACTTAAAATTCATCATCATCATTTCTTTTTTTTTCTTAGCCACGCCTACAGGCCACAGTTGGCAACGGATCCGGTTGAATGAGGACTCATTCGAAGCAGAATTCGACCTGTTAGGGCCTTTTGATATTTTCAGACCGAAAAAATTATCCCCCGAATTTACATTTACGAAAAACCTCGTTTTCCTATATTAGCCCATGTTAATTTTTCCCACCACAACCCCCCTTTAACGTTGTCTGATCGGGCTGTAATTTAGAAGATAACTATCCTGGGGCCTGGGAGCTTATCCTCGAAATTTCAGCTCAATCTGATCACTCCTTCCCTGTTTTCCAAAAACCACATATCAAGATTTTTGGGAATTTGCTTGCGTCGAAAATAGCTTCCATTTGCTAAACAACAATTACTATTGTGTTTGTATAGTCCAGCGCTTGATACTCCAGACTGTCAGGCGGAAAAGCCGGGTTCAATTCACCATCAGAGCAACTTTTTTATATACTGAATTTATACTTAAAAAGAAACTCAGTTTCTTTTTTAAATTATTTGAAAAAATTTACGTTTTCTAAAGAGTTAAAGAGGCTGAGTTACAAGGTCGACCCTTAAAACGTACAGGGATTAGGAGGCACAGTTGGGGGGCTGTTAAAGAGGCTGAGTCACAAGTTCGAACCTTAAAACGTACAGGGATTAGGAGGCACCCTGTACGACGTGATTTGAGTATTCAGGAATTAAAAGCCTTAACACAAGAATGTTCAAGAGCGGGGGGTCTGGGGGGCGGCAGCCCCCCAACTTTAACTCCTGACACGATCAGCTAACAGTTAGTCAAGCAATAATAAGTAATAAACTGTACAAAAACGTGCAGAAATTATTTGAAAAAAACTACGTTTTCTAAAGAGTTAAAGAGGCTGAGTTACAAGGTCGAACCTTAAAACGTACAGGGATTAGGGGCACAGTTGGGGGCTACCGCCCTCCAAACCCCCCGCTTTCGCAGCCTTTAAATATAAAAAAAATTCTTTAAACTGAAAGTAAGGAGCGACATTAAAACTTAAAACGAACAGAAATTATTCCGTATATGAAAGAGGCTGTGTCCTCCTCAACGCCTCGCTCTTTACGCTAAAGTTTTTATTGTTTAAAAAAGAGTTGTGAGAAAGTCAAACTTTAGCGTAAAGAGCGAGGCGTTGAGGAGGGCACAGCCTCTTTCATATACGGAATAATTTCTGTTCGTTTTAAGTTTTAATGTCGCTCCTTACTTTCAGTTTAAAGAATTTTTTTTTATATTTAAAGGCTGCGAAAGCGGGGGGTTTGGAGGGCGGTAGCCCCCCAACTGTGCCCCCTAATCCCTGTACGTTTTAAGGTTCGACCTTGTAACTCAGCCTCTTTAACTCTTTAGAAAACGTAGTTTTTTTCAAATAATTCCAATAAAGAATAGCTTTAACTATATTAAGTATAAAGATTGAACAGATGACTTAAGTTTCACATGGTTTATTCTTGGAACTTTCCTAAGGAACAAAACATTTAACTCTGCTGATTATAAGCTTTGAAGAGATGAATTAAAATTAACACGATTTATTCATTGAATTTTCACTTAAGGTTTATTTCCTAACTTTTTTTTAGTTTCTCCTAAAAGGTTTAACTCTGTTGAGTTTAAAGTTTGAACTGGTGAATTAAATTAGGCATGTTTTTTTCATTACATTTTGTGAGGACTAAAAGGTTTAACTTGGTTTATTATCAAGTTTGAACAGATAAAATAAATTTGACACCGTTAATTCATTGAATTTTCCTAAGAAGTAAAAAGTTTAACTTTGTTGAGTATAATAGTTTAACCTGAAGAATTTTATTTGACGCAGTTTATTCCTTAAATTTTCCTAAGGACTAAAAAGTTTAAATCTGTTGAATATAAGTTGTGAACAGATGAATTAAATTTAACATGGTTTATTTCAGGAATTTTTCCATGAATGAATTCATTTAACTCTGTTTATTATAAAGTTTGAACAGATGAATTATATTTGACATGGTTTATTCCTTAAATTTTCAAAAGAATTAGTAGCTTTAAATATTTTTATTAAATTTGACATGGTTTTTTCATTGCATTTTCCTAAGGACTAAAAGGTTTAAATTGGTTGATTATCAAGTTTGAATAGATGAAATAAATTTGACACCGTTAATTCATTGAATTTTCCTAAAAAGTAAAAGGTTTAACTTTGTTGAGTATAAAGTTTAAGCTGATGAATTAAATTTGAAACATTTTATTCCTTAAATTTTCCTAAGAACTCAAAAGTTTAATTTTATTAAATATAAGATTTGAACAGATGAATTAAATTTAACATGGTTTATTACTGGAATTTTCTCATGAATGAATTCATTTAACTCTGTTTATTATAAAGTTTGAACAGATGAATCATATTTGACATGGTTTATTCCTTGAATTTTCCCAAGAATTAATAGCTTTAAATCTTTTGATTAAATTTTACATGGTCTATTCCATTAATTATCATAAGGACTAAGAGATTTAACTCTAAGGGTCATAAAGTTTGAAATATGAATTAAATTTGACATGGTTTATCCATTGAATTTTCCTAAGGACTAAAATGATTAACTGTGTTGAGTATAAAGTTTGAACAGAAGAATTAAATTTGAAGCGGTTTATTCCTAAAAATATCCTAAGAAATAGTAGCTTTAAAGCTTTTGATCACAAAGTTTTAACAAAATAAATTAAATTTGACGTTGTTTATTCCTTAAATTTTCCTAAGGACTAAAAGGTTAAACTCTGATGAATATAAATTTTAACAGATGAATTACATTTGACATGGTTTATTCCTTGTAATTTTGTTAATGAGTAAAAGGCTTAACTTTGTTGATTATAAAGTTTGAACAGATGAATTAAATTTAACACGGTTTATTCCTTGAACTTTCCTAAAAACTAAAATGTTTAGCTTTGTTGAGTTTGAAGTTTGGAGTAATGAATTAAACTTAACATGGTTTATTCAGTGAATTTTCTCAAGAATGAATAGCTTTAACTCTGTTAAGTATAAAGTTTGAACAGATGAATTAAATTTAACATGGTTTATTCCATTAATTTTCCTAAGGATTCAAAGGTTTAACTCTGTTGATTATAAAGTTTGAACTGATGGATAAATTTTGACGTGATTTAAACATTGAAGTTTGCTTAGATCTATAAGCTTTAACTCTCTTGAGTATAATATTTGAAATGACGAATTAAATTGGACATGGTTTTTTCATTGAATTCTCGTAAGGACTAAAACTTTTAACTCTGTTGAGTATAAGGTTTGAACTGATAAAATGAATTTAACACGGTTTATTCCTTGAATTTTTCGAAGGACTTAAAATCTAACTCTGTTGAAAATAAAGCTTAAACAGAGACCCAGACTACCTGCAGGCAACCTGCCGCACCCGGCTACATACAGTACCTACAATACATTATCGGCTACCTACGTATAGTAGCCCTTAGGATAATTCAAAGAATAAACATTGTCAAATTAATCTCTTCAAACTTTATATACAACAGAGTTAAACCTTTTAGTCTTTATGAAAATTCAAGGAATAAAATACGTCAAATTTAATTCATCTATCCAAACTTTGTAAACAACAGAGTTAATGCCGTTCATTTTGGGGAAATTCACTGAATAAACCACATCCAACTTAATACATTAATTCAAACTTTATACTCAATAGAGTTAAACCTTTTAAACCTTTGGAAAATTCAAGGAATAAACTAAGTCAAATTTAATTCACTAGTTCAAACTTTATGCTCAAGAGACTTAAACCTTTTAGATCTTACGAAAATTCAAGGAATAAATCGTGTCAAATTTAAATCATCTGTCCAAACCTTATAATGAACAGAGTTAAACTTTTTAGTGCTCAGGGTAATTTTAGTCCTTAGTGTCATAATTAATTCATCAGTTTCAATTTTATATTCAAAGGAGTCAAACCTTTTACTTCTTCGAAATATTCAATTAATAAACCATGTCAAATTTAATTCATCAGTTTGAACTTTATACTCAGAGTTAAACTTTTTAGTCCTTAGGAAATTTTAAAGAATAAACGGTGTTAAATTTAATTCATCTGTTCAAACTTTATAATTTTGGTGTTCAGATAGACTTAAACCTTTTAGATCTTAGGAAAATTCAATGAAAAATCGTGTCAAATTTAATTCAAATGTTCAAACTTTATAATCAACAACGTTAAACTTTTTAGTCCTTAGGAAAATTCAAGGAATAAACCAGTCAAGTTCAATTCATCACTTTCAACTTTATATTCAACAGTGTCAAACCTTTCACTTCTTAGCTGAAAAATTTTGAGCTGCAAGGTTGCATTGTCTCCTGAAATTGTTTCCACATACTGGTACCTATGACGCTTGCAGTGTCTTGAATGATTTTTTAATTTTAATTCACTACGGAATCTTGAAAGACATATTGGACAGTAATAACAGGTCCCATCCCACTTCTTACTCCTATTTAAAGACCTGTTAATATGTTGACTTGAAAATAAATGTCTAATTTAATCAGGATCTTTGGCAGGCTCGTAGAGAAGCCATACCTAGTGTTTCGCTGATTCAATGGATGGTGCCCTTACGGAATAAATTACCCTGTTTTTATCACTAAGTTTCTCTTCTTCATATTCTTCATCAAACTGTAAAAATGTAACCCCAATATTTAAATTTTCGCTAGCCCTTTCAAAAATAGCAATCCCCTTGAGTGTACTTGAATAATGTACTTTAAACGATTAAAATCTGCTTTAGAAAACTCTGGCCCCTCCTCACCACTATTAACTGCTAAACCATCCAAATGTGTCTTGATAGCATCATTGAAGGGAGTTTTATGTCCCGCCACAAGGACGAAATATTTGAAACACTCTAACCCCGTATCGAAACGAAAGTTAGGTTTCCCGCTCCCCCTCCCGACTCTTGAAACAAATTCACTTTTAAATGTAGTAATATTAAGTTCTAATTTTTCTATAAATAAAACTGATAACCCACTCCCGTTTTCATTATACCCCTCAATCCTATTAAAAATTTAACCCACCTAATCCGAAAAAACACCCTCAAAATTATGCATGTCTGGATAAAGCGTCTGCATTCTTGTTTATACATGAGACTCTCGCAGAACACCCGAACTTGCATTTAAAAAATATTTTAAGTTTGATGGATGCTTTTATACTCTCCCGTCTACCCGCCTCCCGCATATGGTTTTCGAGAAGTGCCCGAATTTTGCTTACATAGGAGTGTGCTATCTCAATTGGATCCATATGGATAGTCCCTTTTTGTTAGAGAATTGAACGTATCACCAAACTCAGCCCTATCCACGTGAATGTTGCGTAAAGTGGTATCAGCTAAACAAAACTCTGGCAGTACTGGAGGTAAGCCAGTACCACTTTGTTCCCCCATATCACTGCGAGGTGTGGGCACTGCACCTTCTAGTACCCCCTAAACCTCGATAGATGATAATTGTATTAACAGATTGTCCAAAAAGTCACTGGTAAAGCCGAGATCCCTCACGATTGTGTCTAAATCAATAATAGGGGACTCTACACTATCCAGACTCACCTCTACACTTAAAACCCCTCACGTTCACTTTGCTTTGGTGGTGTACACACATTATCGCAAAATTGGGTGGTTGGTGACAATACATTCTCGATGTACGCCCCTAGTGACGATATTAGAACCTAGTAAAGTTATAAGAGAATATTAGCTTACTGGAATATTTTGCCGAATGAAAAAAGAAAATGAGTATAGAAGTCATACTACTCGCCGAAATTCATCATTGTATTATGGGGCATTGAAGGTTATCGTGAGCCCTTGAATTCATAGAACCCCCACTACTCGCCGGAATACATTGTTGTATTATGAGACATTGAAGGGTACCATGACCCGTTGACGTCATAGAAACCCCACTACTCGTTGGAATTCTTCATTGTATTATGAGGAATTGAAGGGTACCTTCGGTACTGTAAAACACCATGTCCACACTACTGCTATAACAAAACACTTTTGAAAGTTTTTTTAAATACTCATGGAAAATTACCGAGGGGGTTTGCCTCTGACCATCTGGCAAAAACTCGTCAGCCCAAGCCTTTAATTCCTCGGACGCTTCCTCCACTGGTCCAACTCCTTCACCAATGAATTGAACCATGGGTTGATAGATCTCACCCGAAAACAAAAACCATGTAATTTAGGTATGAATGGATCTAACAGAAGGATAGTACACAGATGACTCCCCCCCAAAAATAGTTAGTACGCACTTAAAGAGTAATAAAACAACCTTATTTTAGTTATTTCTGAGGAGGCTGAGTCTTTTAAAACTAGGGGAGTCAAATAACTTGAAATGACAAAGGTAGACTAGGAAAGAGAAAAGCTAATCAAACGTTGAAAGAGTGAAAAAATGAAATTATTTCTGAGGGTTTGGTTAATTTAAAACTAGGCTTCAATATTCTTGGGTGCATAGAAAATAGTGAAAAAAGTAGAAAAAACAGCCATATTTTACCTATTTCGGGGTGGGGGGGGGGCAGAGTCTTTTAAAACTAATGGTGGTAAATAAGTTGAAAAGTCAAGAGTAGGCACTTAAAAGAGTGAAAAACTGACATTATTTCTGGGTGAAACGTCTTTTAAAACTAAGGGGAGGGGGGATGGAACCTGAAAAGGCGATAGTAGACTAGAAAAGCAAAAAGCCAAAACTATTAATCCCGAACCAAAGAGTCAACGCTTATCACCCTAAAAGAATTTAGGATAGGGTAAGAGCTGGAGAAGTATATCTTGCATAAATTATAAGGAAAAAGCTAGGAAAATTTTCCATGCCTTCGACAGATACAAATTAGATTTTTTATTAGATTGAAAAAAAAAAATACTTACATCTTCAAATTCCACTGATATGGCAGCACGATGATCTTGGACGGGTGGCACTTGGGTGTGGGCTCTGGATGGCCCTGGCAGCGCGTAATACTAGGGCTTGCGCATCCGGCACAGCGACTTGCGTAGGTGGTGTAGCGGGGCTCGTCACCATTAGGGTACCCGCCCATTTTTTTTTTCAACTTTCCTGGCTGGCTGCAGAGGGCCTTCAGCAGCTCTTGAAGCTCCAGGCAACGCATGACAGAGAGGGGGTTGTTGTACCACACGTCTGGATTGCTCAGGCATCGCAGCTTGCATGGAGGGCGCAGGGGGCTGGTAGAGCGCGGGCCTGGATTGCTTGGGCATCGCAGCTTGCATTGAGGACGTGGAGGCTTGATGGGGAGTTGAGGCTTGCTGTGGCACTGCCCTGGAAGGGTCTGAAGGTCCTGGACAACTGATGCCCTCACTGGAGATTCATCATGGGACCTTGCCCTTTTCCTTGGGGGTGCCATCTCGGGAAATTCCTAAAAAAGAAAAATAATTTAGTTTTTCATGAAATAACTCTGTCCCATCTCAACGGAGGGTCCCCTAAATGAGGACCATTTAATGATAGAGGGGGTAAAAGAAGCATCAGTTCTTTCCTTTAGGTGGAATTGCCGTTATAATCAAATGTTTTTACATATAAATTTTACCTAATTTTAGTAGCCTCCATAAATTTAGGTCATTGTATCCTACCCTTCTATATCAAAGTTAAAAACCTTGGTTTTCACACCTCGCAACGATAAAAGAAACTTTTCAAAAAATGGTCTAGAATTAAACAATTCATTCTCCCTATAATAGACAATAGTAAAGCTGGAAATGTTTTAAATGCACTAGAAAAAGAATAAATTTGACTTCAATAGGCAGAGAATAATTGAGAAAATAGCTTCCTAGAACCTTTTTCATGAAAACCAAGCAGTAGAATTAGCAAGAAATAATAACTAGGTTGATTGAAAACGGATCACCCCTCGTAAGGTATAATTAACAGCAAGGTAACCCCTTTCGCTTTGATAACAACAGACGTCTTTGTTCAGACCGCAAGAGACGTGTCAAATTTAATGGTCTCTTGCTTTCAATAAAAGTCGTCTAGACTCCTACATGGGAAGGTAGAAAAATAAAAATAATGAACGCCTGGGAAGTCTGCCACCTGGAAAACATAGCTCCGTTTAAAATCCAATATTATTTTCCCTATGGCTGCCGTGACGTCAGAGGGCATGTCGTGACGTAATAGGGCACTTTGCAGAAATCCTATGGGAGAAGGCGGGCATGTTGTAGAAATTGGGGAGGGCATGCTGTCAAAGTGCCTATTGGGATACTACTAATTATTCTGAACAAAAGGGCTATCTCAAAATTTTGATCTGATTCACTTAGATGAAAGGGGCCAGGAGGAGGCGGCTAACTGCCCTTCAATCTTTTTGGTTCCTTAAAAGGCTACTATAACTATTAATTTTCGTTTGAATGAGCCCTCTACCCAACTTCTAGGACCACAAGATACGATCACCCCCCGGGAAAAAAAATAAATAAATGTGCATCCGTGATCCACAAAATACAAAATTCCACATTTTTGTAGATGGAAGTTGAAACCACTACAGTAGGGTTTTCTGATATGCCGAATCTTATGTTGTAATTTTCGTTATAATACATTGAATTTTAGGGGGTGGTTTCCCCTTTTACGAAAATAAGGTAATTTTTCTCAGGTTCGTATCTTTTTATGGATAACACAAAACTTAATGTATTTTATACATTTGGAATCAGCATAATAAGCCAATTCTCTTAATGTAACTAATGATATATACATTCTGTTTTTAGGGATTTGGTTTCTATTGAGCCACTTCACTCCTTACCACAGTTTGATACCACGAACTGTTTGATATAGATACGCCCAGGCGTGTCCTATTGAACGTCCCCTGAAAGTTTCAACTTAATGATCTCAGCCGTTCAAGAGACATTTCTGATGCGCCCTTCTGACAATCATCATGTATATAGAGTGTTTAGATTTTATTCAACTTCCCCATAAGTATTCTTTGAAAGCAGTCACAGGTAAATGTAGCAGCAGTAGCATGCAGTCGTAGTCACAGATCAAGTTGTAAATGTTGGAAGTAGTCACAGTCACAGTTGCAACCAGTCGCATTTTCAGCCACAGTAGAAGCAGTAATAATAGTGGCCCTGTAAGTTCCCGTTTAATTCCCCTGCCCACTTCTAAAATATTGCAAATTACTCACCTTGATACACAGTGAAGTTTGATATAGTTGAGCACCTCCTTTGGCATTCCCTGAATTTTAACTTAACACCCTTAGATTTTCTGGCACACCCGCTATCAAACATACCCCTGTTCGCAATGATAAACCCGTATGTTAACAATGAGCATATTGTATAACTTACATCTCTTACCCAGGAAGCTAGGGAGGGGGCTTTGTATCCCTGAAAGCATAGTTAGTAGGCCTTCTGACTATTTTGAATAATTTTTTTTTCTATTTTGATCAGCGATTGGGAAAGGTAATCTAAGCAGGGCAATTAGGTTAGGGGCTTACCACCCTCTAATCACTTTCAAACGTCTCTCTGAAAATGCCCTGAAACTTTCCGCTCAGTACCCTGTGCCATCCTCGAGATATTGTTGATATCCCCTTTTGACAACCAGTATGTAAATACTATGTTTTGATTTTGTACAAAATACCCCTTATAATTTCCACATATTGTCGGAAAGTGTTGACTTTTTATTTTACACATAGTGTGTTTTCATTTTGTTCAATATTCCTCCCAGAAATTCTAGAGAGTAATCATAGGCAGCGCGCTAGCGCTGCCTAAGTAAAGAACGATGTGGATACAATGTGTTGTTAATTCTTCTCCATACCCGGGCACTTCGTATCAAAGGAGTTGTCGTAGAAAGCTCGAAAAGGGCTCATTCGATTGCAAATTGGAGTGGCTAGTGCCCTTTTTATTAGTCGAAAGTGATTGGAGGGCAACTAACCCCCCCCCCACGCCCATCATTCCCCCAAACACATCCAATCAAAATCTTGAGATAGCCATTTTGTTCAGCGTAGTTGATTTCCAGATAGAAAATATCTTTTTCAGGAGAACACTCCCCCACAACCCTCGGGGAAAGGATTTTAAGTTACGCCCTGGGGGCATTTATGGTTTTTATAGAAGGCGTTGTCGTAGAAACTTCAAAAAAGGCTCTTTCGATTGGAAATTCAAAGGGCTAGTGCCCTTTTCATAGTCGAAAGTGATTGGAGGGCAACTAGCCACCCCACGCCCATTATTCCCCAAACACATCCAATCAAAATTTTGAGATAGCCATTTTGTTCAGTGTAGTTTATTTCCAGATAGAAAATGCCTTTTTGAGGAGGACACTCCCCAACAACCCTCAGGGCAAGGGTTTTAAGTTATGCCCTGGGACATATAAGGTTTTTATAGAAGGCGTTGTCGTAGAAACTTCAAAAAGCCTCATTCGATTGGAAATTCAAAGGGCTAGTGCCCTTTTTAATAGTCGACAGTGATTGGAGGGCGACTAGCCCCCCCCCCCACCACGCCCATCATTCCCCCAAACACATCCAATAAAAATTTTGAGAAAGCCATTTTGTTCAGCGTTGTTGATTTCCAAATAGAAAATATCATTTTGAGGAGGACACTCTCCCAAAACCCTCGGGGCAAGGGTTTTAAGTTATGCCCTGGGGGTATATAAGGTTTTTATAGAAGCCGTTGTCGTAGAAACTTCAAAAAAGGCTCATTCGATCCGAAATTCAAAGGGCTAGTGCCCTTTTTAATAGTCGAAAGTGATTGGAGGACAAATAGCCCCCCCCCCCCATGTCCATCATTCCCCAAAACACATCCAATAAAAATTTTGAGATAGCTATTTTGTTCAGCGTAGTTGATTTACAGATAGAAAATATGTTTTTGAGTTGGTTACTCCACCACAGCCCTCTGGGCAGGGGTTTTAAGTTATGCCCTGGGGGCATATAAGGTTTTTGTAGAAGACGTTGTCGTAGAGACTTCAGAAAAGGGCTCATTCGCTTTGAAATTCAAAGGGCTAATTCCCTTTTTAACATTCGAAAGTGATTAGTAATATTTTTTGTTGTTGTTGTTGTTTAGACCAGGGCACTTCGTATCGAAGGAGTTGTCGTGGGAACTTCGAAAGGGGCTCATTCGATTGAAAATAGAAAGGGCTGATGCCCTTTTTAATAGTCAAAAGTGATTGGAGGGCAACTAATCCCCCTTCCACTCCCACCCTCCCATTTGTCCATTATGTTTAAAAACTAAATGTTGCCTCAAGATTAAATCAAAATGCACTGTGATAATGCTAATTCCCAATAAGGCATCTCAGCTGTATCCCAAAAACCACTGAGGGTACTATGTTCCAACTTTTGAGGCTACTTGCGCTCTTAAAATTTAACCAAATCAAACTAGTGTAAGTGAATCAAAACTATTAAAGAAAGTAAACATATTTTTTTGCGAATGGTATTAAGTTTTCCATTTCAGGTCAACTAGAGGAGGTATAAAACTAAGTTAAACAGTACTATTTGTGTCCAGATTTTTAAAATGGTGTATGTTGTTAAAAATTGCTGAAATTTTTTCTCCAGCATACAATGAGCAGGCCAAACTATAAAGTCTTAAAAAACGAAAAGATTTAAAGTGTTATTTCTTTTTTTCTGAAAAGACTATGTCAATATAAAAAGAACAGAAATTAATTAAAAAAACTTTTTCCACAAAATAAGTTTTTCAAAGAAAAGTAAAGAACTCCATAAAACAAAAAATGAGCAAAAATAAAATCAAATAATCTACCAAGCTCGAAACTACCACAAATCAGCATCGATAGTAGTGATAGAGTACGCAATATCAATCCTATGCCTAAGGCATGAATATACAGTGCAGTTTAACCGGTACATTGACTTACCAAGGACAGTCACCTATTACTACAAACGAGACATGAGTTACCAGACGGGTTTCTAAGGCAACACACACGTTTTGGAACTAGGAGCGAGATTGTGTAATGCAATCAGACTGGTTTCGTTTCACGGGTTCACTAATAGAACAACTAATGTTTTTGAAAAGGGTAATTACTTCTAAGTTCAATAACCAAATTAAACTTCCTATGGTTAAGAATGCGTCATGGGTAATTAAAGAATGAGGAATGGAATGCTATAGTTAGAATGGTTTTAAGTTGAAAATTGTACCATTTGCATAAAAATAACTCTATTTGCGAATTTTTTTTGCGAAAAGGTATTCTGTTGGTTAAGAATGCGTCACGGGTAATTAAAGAATGAGGAATGGAATGCATCAATAATACAAAGAATATGCTCAGATACGTAATAGATTTGACGCCTACAAGAGACATTCGTAAAAGGTATTCAATAGCTTAATTGGCTTTATATCATTTTGCGTAAAAGATAACTCTATTTGCGAAAAAGGGTATAGCATTTGCGAATTGGACTGTATGAACGATATTAGTTTTTGATTGAATAATAGGGATGTAAATGATTCTAATTAGTTATCGGATCGTATGAAGGTGGAGAAAAAGGGTTAAACTGATTAGCAGTTAAGGTAACCCCTCGGGGTTGTTAGCTCATAGCTTATTTATTATAAATTTGGAATACCATCAATCTATGAAAATGGTTAATAATGATAAAATTGTCTTGTGACTTGACCTAGCTTTACTTCTTCGATGTGTTCTGTATAATACACAAGTGGTGTTTGAACAGTGTTGTCAATTTAAAATAGAGTCTAACGTTATAGTATACTAAAAAGTTGATATTAAGAGAGATGTAGATGGCAAGGAATGAATTTTAATAAATAAATTCAGAACATTCCATAGAATCCTTACAAATCAAGTAGTGAGGTGTATATCAGTACGAACCGTCAAGGATCATAAGCACCAATGACCCTAACCACCAGGGACCTCAACCCTCAAAGGTCCCCTATCCCCAAAGTCCAAGGGGGCACCCTCTCCTCCAACTTTTTGGCTCCCTCCCCCCCCACTATTTTTGATTTTTTTTTGAAGCTTTTTTTAACTTTTTCTTATTTATTTTTTACATGGTATTTTTTCAACTTTTTTTTTACATCTCTAAATCATATAAGAAAAAATGAATGACACTTGATTTAAATATTGAAACATATTCTTGTGCATACCCATACTCCTATTGACGGGGACTGATGGTTCTCATTCAATATTTTTTCATGAAAAACAAACTATTTTTTTTTTTCTAATTTTTTTTTGGACTCCGAAATTATTCAAATTTTTTTTACATCTCTAAATCATATCAGAAAAATAGAATGACACTTTTGATTTAAATTTTAAAACATATTCTTTTGCATACCCATACTCCTATTGATGAGGACTGATGGTTCTCATTCAATATTTTTGTATGACAAACAAACTTTTTTTTTAACTAAATTTTTTTTGGACTTCGAAATTATTCAACTGTTTTTTTTAACATGGTATTTTTTTCAACTTTTTTTACATCTCTAAATCATATCAGAAAAATAGAATGACACTTTTGATTTAAATTTTAAAACATATTCTTGTGCATATCCATACTCCTATTGATGAGGACTGGTGGTTCTCATTCAACATATTTTCATGAAAAACAAACTATTTTTTTTTAACTAAATTTTTTTGGACTTCGAAATTATTCAACTTTTTTTACATCTCTAAATCATATCAGAAAAATAGAATGGCACTATTGATTTAAATTTTGAAACATATTCTTGTGCATACCCATACTGCTATTGATGAGGACTAATGGTTCTAATTCAATATTTTTTCATGAAAAACAAACTATTTTTTTTAACTAAATTTTTTTGGACTTCGCAATTATTCAACTTTTTTTATTTTTTTATTTTTTAACATGGTATTTTTTTCAACTTTTTTTACATCTCTAAATCATATCAGAAAAATAGAATGACACTTTTGATTTAAATCTTAAAACATATTCTTGTGCATACCCATACTCCTATTGATGGGAACTGATGGTTCTCATTCAATATTTTTTCACGAAAAACAAACTATTATTTTTTAACTAAATTTTTTTGGACTTCGAAACTATTCAACTTTTTTTTACATCTCTAAATCATATCAGAAAAATAGAATGACACTTTTGATTTAAATTTTAAAACATATTCTTGTGCATACCCATACTCCTATTGATGAGGACAGATGGTTCTAATTCAATATTTTTTCATGAAAAACAAACTATTTTTTTAACTAAATTTTTTTTGGACTTCGAAATTATTCAACTTTTTTTTAACATGGCATTTTTTCAACTATTTTTTTTACATCTCTAAATCATATCAGAAAAATAGAATGACACTTTTGATTTAAATTTTAAAACATATTCTTGTGCATACCCATACTCCTATTGATGAGGACTGATGGTTCTCATTCAATATTTTTTCATGAAAAACAAACTATTTTTTTTTAACTAAATTTTTTTTTGGACTTTCAACTTTTTTTTATATCTCTAAATCATATCAGAAAATAGAATGACACTTTTGATTTAAATTTTAAAACATATTCTTATGCATACCTATACTCCTATTGATGAGGACTGATGGTTCTCATTCAATATTTTTTCATGAAAAACAAACTATTTTTCTTAACTAAATTTTTTTTTGG
>CM051260.1:11051240-11318740 GCA_027921565.1 Artemia sinica | reverse complement strand
CTAGAACTTCCAATTTCAACCAAATGAGCAACCTTTACAGCTTATACAACCACCTCTTTCATAAGAACCTGAAATGCCACAGGGGCATAACTTACAACCCTCGCCCTCAGGCTCTGGTGGTTTTTATTAATCTTAAAAGCCTTGTTACATGATATTAAGACTATTTTGAATATAATGGCTATTTCAAAATTTCTAATAGATGCATTTCGGGACAATACGACGTGTGTGTAGGGGGGGTTTGCTGCCCTCCGATTGCTTTGACTCTTAAAAAGAGTACTAGAGTGCCTGATTACCAATCCAATGAGTCTTCGAGAAGTTTATATAACCGTGTTTTCTACAAAAACCTTATATGCCCCTAGGGCATAATTTACAACCCTTGCCCTGAGGGCTGGGGGTATTTTTATCCTCAAAAACATAATTTACCAACATTTCAAATATGTTGAAAAAAATGGCTATCTAAAAATTTTGATTGGAAATGTTAGGGGAAATGACGGGCGTGAGGGGCATTTGCCCTCAGTTCACTTTAGACTAATTCCTCTCAATTTCCAATTGAATGAGCCCTTTTTGAAGCTTCTTCGACAAAACTTTTTATAAAAATCTTATATGTCCCAAGGGCATAACTTACTATTCTTTTTCTCAGTGCTAAGAGGGGTGTGTCATCTTCAGAGACATAATTTCCAGACCTTTCAACTACGTTGAACAAAATGTCCATATCAAAATGTTAGTCGGAAATCTTTGGGGTAATGATTGGCTTGTATGGAGTGGGGGTTCCCTCCGATTACTTTCAACTATTGGAAAGAGCAATAGTCCTCTCAATTTTCAACCGAATGAGCCCTTTTTGAAGTTCTTACGACAATACTTTCCATAAAAGCCTTATATACCCCCAGGGCATAACTTACAACCTTAGCACTGAGAGATGTGGGGGGTTTTTATGCTCAAAGACATAATTTCCGGACCTTTCAATTACTTTGAACAAAATGGCTATCTCAAAATTTTGATTGGATGTGTTTGGGGAAATGGTGGGCATGAGAGGGGGGTTAATTACCCTCCAATCACTTCCTACTATTGAAAAGGGCACTAGCTCTTTCAATTTCCAATTGAATGAGCCCTTTTTGAAGTTTCTACGACAATACTTTCTGTAAGAACCTCATATTACCCAAGGGAATAACTTACAACCCTGTCCCTAAGGGCTGTGGGGCTAGAGGGTGTCATCTTCAAAGACCGAATTTCCAGAATTCTCAGCTACGTTACACAAAATGGCTACCTCAAAATTTTGATTGGGTGTTGTTTGGAGAAATGATAGGCGTGAGAGGGGGGTTAGTTAACCTCCAGTCACTTTGGACTATTAAAAAAAGCACTCGCCCTTTTAATTTCCAATCGAAGGAGCCATTTTTGAAGTTTCTACGACAACAGTTTCTATTAAAAACCTTATCTGCCCCCAAGGCATAACTTAAAACCCTTGCTCTTAGGGATGTGGTTGAAGTGTCATCATCAAAGAGATAATTTCCGGACCTTTCAACTACGTTGAACAAAATGGCTATCTCAAAATTTTGATTGGATGTGTTTGGGAAAATAGTGGGTGTGAGAGGGTGTTAGTTATCTTCCATTCATTTTCGGCTATTAAAAAGGGCCCAAGCCCTTCTAATTTCCATTAGGATGAGCTCTGTTCTAAGTTTCTTTGATAACTCCCTCGATACAAAGTGCCCTGGTTTAAAAAAAAATACATTGTGCCAAATCGTTCTTGAATTAGACAGCGCTATTGCGCTGCCTATGATTAACAAGGACATTCATTTCATGGCAAGAATCATGACGGCAGAAACAGCGTAGAACAAGCCAATATACTTTCGAGGGACCAAATATGATTGACCATTGGGTGAAAACGTAGAACAATTCGTCCCAGCTCTCCTTATGGGGCTGGATATAGCCCTTGGCTTAACATAAAAATTTTTCAATTTTATTTTTTTTAAATAGGTTTCCTTTGACTTTCATTTGAATAAGACTTTAATCTCTAATCGGTTTTTCAACCACTCCAGAACCCTTTTTCGTGGAAATTATTTCCCGGAAATCAAAACAACCAAAAAAAAGTCTTTGGATAATTCCCCTGGAACATCTTCATATGAAAAATTACGGAAAAGAGAGTGTAAGACAATTAAAAAAAATTTCGTGTAGCAATTTTGTCAAATCCCCCCAGTGTAAAATTTCACCTGGAATATTCACCCCCCAGAAATTTCCATCCCCGAGAAAGATTCCCCCTATAGAAATCCACTCCAAGCACATCCCCCCCCTACCAAAAAAAGTGTCTCTATACTTCCCAATAACAATATCTATACGTCAAAATTGGCGAATTTCATAACTTACAGGCCTCTCCCTACGGACAATGGGGGGGGGGTCCATTTTACACCTAAGGATGCTGTTATTTCATCTTTCAACTATACTGAACAGAATGGCTATCTCAAATTTTGATGTGATAACTTTAAGGAAATAATAGTGATAGGAGGAGGCCCAGTCACCCTCCAATCTTTTTGGTCACTTAAAAAGTGCACTAGAACTTTAATTTCCATTTGAATGCACTCTCTCCCGATCTTCTAGGACCATTATTTCGATACAATCACCCCTGGGAAAAAAACAACAACAACAAAAATAAACACGCATCGGTGACCTGTCATCTGGCAAATCTAGCAAAATCCCACATTTTTGCAGATAGGAACTTGAAACTTATACATTATAGTTTTTTAGTTCGCTGATTCTAATGGAGTGATTTTCATTTAGATACCTTTAATTTTAGGGGGTATTTACCCCCTATTTCAAAAATCAGGCATATTTTCTCAGGCTTGTAGCTTTTGATGGGTAGTACTAAACTTGATGAATCTTATATATTTGAAATCAGCATAATAAGTTGATTCTTTTGACGTATCTATTAATATTAAAATTCCGTTTTTTTAAGTTTCGGTTCCTATTGAGCCGAGACACTCCTCACTTACAGTTCATTACCATGAACCGTTTGATCAACCGATTTTCTTTCACTTCCTACAAATTATCGAATGAAAAAATAAATTATTATTTCAGCTTAAATAGTTTTCCTTTAAGAGTGTTTCAATTTAAATTTTACTCATCTCTTCTAAACGAACAAAAGGCACACCGCAATAAAGGAGAATTCCAGTGAGCAACAATGTGGGACCTTTGACAAATGGTTTATGTTTCCAGTCAAGATGAAATGTTTCTACTAAATAGGGTCTTTCACCAGAGATATTGAAGAAATGAACTTCAGGATTTTCTACTATATCTAACAATTTATCCCCTGGGAACATTCAGTTTTCCATGGGAATTTTATGCCATTCTTTCTTCCTCACACAAGGGTCCATTTAATTAAAGAAAGTAAATAAGAATCGAAGCGAAACAGAGGAATTTCGTGTAAAAAGTTTGTGGCTTCAAATGCTTTTTGTTCTTTTTACTGGCTGAAGATTCAGTACGATAGAACCAATCAGAATCTGAGCTCCTCTTATTGACTAAAAATCGGCATATAATCAAAGCATAAGAAGGTGTTTTTTTTTGTATCCTTTCTGGCAAAAAATTAGCCTCATAGGGCCGCGAAAAAATGGAGCAAAATTAAACCAGCAGAGTTAAAGTGAATCTTTTAGCTTGGATGTATAGGACAGCAATTTAGTTTTTTCTTTGTAATAGCATAAATATGTGTTTTGGAAGGCTTGTTTATCTGATAAATAAGAAGAATTTGAAAATAATCTTCTTTATTTTCCGCTATGCTGTAATTTCGACCCAAAACTATTTCATTTCTTCTGAATAGTTACAAAAACCCCAAAACAAGAAAATATTCAAAAATGGAAAAGATGCCCTCTCGTGAACGTTAAATTGAAATTACCTTTGGGACACCTAAATAACTGAACTCCCTTATTAAACCATTTCCCAGACACCGAGGACAAATTATGTAAACTGGTCAGTAGTCTTTACTATGAATATCTGAAAACATGGGACCACGGGATAATAATTCGAATATGAAAATTTTAATTAATTGAACAATCGGATTCTTTAGTTAATTGAACTAAAAGATTTATACTTTTTAAGATATTTATATTATGAGTAACATATTAATAAATAATTGATAGACTCATAGACAACATTTGTAATAACTAGATGCACATATTATTTGTTTGCCATAACCTTATTCAAGAATAACATGTTCATATTTTCATCTATATACGAAAGAAAATAGAAAAACTCAAAATAGGAAACAAAGCTCCGTTGATACATTGCATCCACAACTTCTCCCACGCCCAGAACCAGCAATATAAAGTCACAGTCCTGCTAAAAAGTATTTATGGTGGCTTCAGGGTTTTGCTATCTTGACTGTAGGGGCCTTTGGAACACCCAAGATCCAACGAGCAAAGACCCAAGTACCGAAGGCCCAATTTTAGCATGAACCGTTTTCCTTTGGAAATTTGTGGGATACCAATAAAAGCACATTTAACTTTGCTTAACTAAACCTGACTTACAACAACATGAAATTTGGCTTGAGATGTACTGTTTAGTCCGAGAGTTTTTTTTTCATAACTATTAATTAAGAAAATTTTGGGTCATCATTTGGAAAATATGTGAGAGCATAAAATAGAGAAAATCTAATGTGATTGTAATAAAAAGATACTTGATTGACTAACTTCAAAAATTTAATTATGACTAACTTCTTTAATTATACTTAGCTATATGGTAATAGTTCCGTCCTAAGATGTCTGTATTGACTTTTGTAAATACTATCGAGTTCTGGATTCCTAGGGCAATGACTAGAGTAAATAACAGTCCCTTGGGTACGCTAACGGTCGCATGGAAGCAATACCAAATCGCCATCCCCAATCACAAGGATTTTCCTGAACACCAGAATTAGCAATTGGTATACCATTTTTTCATCGGTATTAACGCACCTTCACACTTCTTGCGTATCGAAATCAACAAGCTGGTCACCAGCTTTAGATGCAAAGAGCCAACTGGGGCACTTTTGATGCCCTGGGTATCAAAGAACCGACTTAACTTTTAGCGCTTATTTGTTTTTAGAAATTCTATTTTTCTACCTTTCGACTAAACAGTACTTTTTGTAAAGAATGCAATACGAGTAAAGTAACTTTTTGTAGAATGCTCGTATTTTCTTATTGAAAAAAACTTTGGTTAGATAATTTTTCTTTTCTCTTTTCTTGTAGAAGAGAACATGTAGAAGTAGCAAGAACATTAAAATAAAACCGAACTTTCTTCTAGGCCAATCTTAGGTTCATTCATATTTGAAAACTTCTATTTTCCTAAAATGTTTATTTTTGTTGCTTCAAAATTATGAGATTGCTAGGGCAGTAGCCTACCATAGTTTTGTTCATTGCTGCCATGTTAAGTCATGAAAAGAGATTGCACAAAAGTAATTAATTAAATTTGTAAGCGCTTTTCGTTCAAAAATACAGTCATTAATAATCTGTTGATCCTCAAAGTTCAATAGAGAAATGCAATTTCTTAAGCTGTTTGGACCCATGTGCTTTTTTTGCTTTGTTTTGGCTGATTTAGATGTGAGAAGTAAGTTTATTAATTTTTTTTTTAAGTTGGCACCTGCTACGACTAGAAACATCTAACTGCACATGAAAGGCTTTTTCAGAGGCAACGCTATAGCGTTGCCTATAGTATTAAATAAAAAAAAACAAGTTTTTTTTTAACTGAAAGTAAGGAGCGACGTTAAAACTTTAAACGAAGAGAAATAATTCCGTATATGAAAGGGGCTGTCCCCTCCTCAACGCCTCGCTCTTTACACTAAAGTTGTTTTTTTTTAAATAGAGTATTGAGAAAGTCAAACTTTAGCGTAAAGAGTGAGGCGTTGAGGAGGGGACAGCCCCTTTCATATACGGAATAATTTCTGTTCGTTTTAAGTTTTAACGTCGCTCCTTACTTTCAGTTAAAAAAAACTTGTTTTTTTTATTTAATTTTTGAACGTTTTTGAATTAATGCAGGTTTTGATTTTGGCTCACCGTACATGAATAATTAGAACCAAATTTGCATATTAGTTTTACTTTTATTTGGTTAAATGGCTTTCTTGAATCTTGTTTAATTTTATTTACGAACGTTTTTATTAGTAATAAATGTGCGTAACTTACGAATTAACTTACGTAACGAACTTCTATATTCATATATTTTTAATACGTATATTAGGGGGTTCGCCCCCTAGTCAATATCTCGGTCTTTACGCTAAAGTTCGAATTTTGTTCCAATTCTTTGATAATAGCACCTTAATCACAAAGGCCGTAAATTAGAATAAATAGCTCTTATGAAAGTATTAAAAAATCTTTGGCTTAAAGAGTGAAGTGTTGACTAGGGGGGACCCAATCATATACGTAATATTTTCTTTTCGTTTTAAGTTTTGATGTTGCTCCTTACTTTCAAATGAAAAACTTGTTTTTTTTATTTAATTTCTGATCTTTTTTTAATTAATGCTGGGAAATCTGGCACCCCCTTCATAGCAATGTCCCTTCCCAAAACTTTCTCCATGTAAAGATCCTCCCATATAACCCAGACCCGCCTCCCACTACCAGAAAACATCCCCCCTGAAAACGTCTGTATACTTCCCAATAACTAATACTATATGTTAACATTGGGTAAAGTTTATTACTTTCAGCCCTCTTCCCGGAACTTTGGGGGATTCGGTCATCCTAAAAGAAATAGTTATCATATTTTCGACCAGGCTGAACAAAATGGCTATCTCAAAATTCTGATTGGGGGACTTTGGGAAAAAAAATGAAAGTGGGAGGTGGTCTAGTTGCTCTCCATTTTTTTGTCACTTAAAAAGGGCACTAGAACTTTTAATTTCCGTTCCAGTGAGCCCTCCCACGATATTCTAGGACTACTGGGTCGATATGATCAACCCTAGGGGGGGGGGGAAACAAATAAACACGTATCCGTGATCTTTCTTCTGGTAAAAAATACAAAATTCCACATGTTTGCATATAAGAGCTTGAAACCTCTAGAGTAGGGTTCTCTGATACGCTGAATCTGATGGTGTGATTTTCATTAAGGTTCTATCATTTTTAGGGGGTCTTTCCCCTTTTTTTGAAAAATCAGCCAAATTTTCTCAGGCGCGTAAGTTTTTATGGGTGGGACAAAACTTGATGAAACTTATAGGGGTTTTTCCGCCGTCCAACAGAAAACTGTTAGCTAACATTTTCCCAACAATCGTTTTTCCACCGTCCAACTAAAAATTTTTAGTTAACATTGTTAGAGGATATCTCTAACAAATTGAATACTTGTTGAAGGAAATTGCTGGGGAACTTAATGCGAAATATTCAAAAATAAAGCAGGATGGGTACTTTTTTTGCTTATAATATTGATAGAGAATTGAGGACTGCTACTATTTCTTATTTTTCTTCCTTTCCCTTCTAGTTTTTTAGAAATATCTTTTCTGGCAATCTCATTGAAAATAAATTAATTCTTCCATTGAAAAAATAGAAAAACATCAAAATTGCCACGTAGTCATAGCAATTTGATATGATCAAAAATCTAATAATTTCACTTATGCAATCATATTATATTTTTTACTAGGTTGATCCACTAACTCTATACATGGGATAATTTATGGAAATGCACTAAACAGTTCCTTTGGGAAAGCTTGAGCCCTGGTGTTTTAATTTCTGCCTAAATTCAATCTACTTTGCCAATTAATAAGATACTTTGTGCCTTTGTTTCACTTGCTTGCATTACTAGCTATCAATTTTTTTTTCCTCGAAGATATGAACACTTTGAAATATTCTATTAATTGAATTACAAAGCTTTGGTGTCAGTTGGGTATTATCAAACTCAGATAAACTCACTGCAACACCATCTTGGTCACGATTTTTCTTTGAATTTCCTGCCCAATATCATGTTTCTGCAAATTGTGAGCTAACTATTTCTGTTAGCTAACAATTATGTTTCCGCTGTCCAAACAAATTTTGTTAGCTAACATTGTTAGCTAACAATTGGACGGCAGAAAAACCCCATGTATATTTGATATCAGCATTAAAATCTGATTCTTTTGATGTATCTTTTGGTATCAAAATCCATTTTTTTAGAGTTTCGATTACTATTGAGCCGGGTCGCTCCTTACATACAGTTCGTTACCACGAACTGTTTGAAAGGCTATACGGCTCCAATTTTTATTAATATTTTTTTTCCCAGAGGCACTTCATATGGAAGAGGTCGTAGTATACACTTCAAAGGGGCTCATTCGATTTGAAATCGAGAGTTCTGGTGCCCTTTTTGAGGGTCAAAAGTGACTGGAAGGCAACTAACACCCCTTCCACGTAAACCAATTTCCCAAACACATCCAATCAAAATTTTTAGATAGCCATTTCGTTCTACATAGTTGAATTCCAGATAGAAACTATGTTTTGGGAGGAGGACAGTCCCCCCACAGCCCTCAGGACAGGGACTGTAAGTTATGCCCTGGGGGCATATAAGGTTTGTTTAGAAAGTTTTGTCGTTGAAACTTCAAAAAGGACTCATTCGATTGGAAAGTCAAAGGGCTAGTGCTCTTTTTAATAGTCGAAAGTGAATGGAGGGCAACTAACCCCCCTCTCACGCCCACTTTTTCCCCAAACATATCCAATCAAAATTTTGAGATAGCCATTTTGTTCAACGTAGCTGAAAGTTCTGGAAATTAGGAATTTGAGGATGACAACCCCCCCCCACAGCCCTCAGGGCAAGGGTTTTAAGTTGTGCCCTGGGGGCTTATTAGGTTTTTATAGAAGGCTTTGTCGGAGAAACTTCAAAAATGGCTCATTCGATTGGAAATTCGAATGACTAGTGCCCTTTTATAGTTGAAAGTGAGTGGAAGGTAACTAAAACCCCTTCCAAGCCCACTATTTCCCCAAACATATCTAATCAAAATTATGAGATAGCCATTTTGTTCAACGTAGTTGAAAGCTCTGGAAAATATATATCTCTGAGCAGGACACTCTCCCCACAGTCTTCAGGGCAAGGGCTATAAGTTTTACCCAGGGAGCATATATGGTTCTTATGGGAGGAATGCTCGTATAAACTTCAGAGAAGGTTCATTTGATTGGAAATTATGAGAATAACTAGAAAATTTTTGAGATAGCCATTAAGTTAAAAATTGTTCAAAATTTAAATAACAAAAACTCAGGTGCCGACACGATCCCCCAGGGCGAGGGGACAGGCATTGTAAGTTATGTCCTGGGGCATATATGGTTCTTATGAAAGGGATGCTCGTATAAACTGCAGAGAGGGTTCATTTGATTGGAAATTGCAAGTTCGAGCTCACTTTTTAATAGTCAAAAGAGATTCGAGGGAAACTAGCGCTCCCCCCCCCCTCCACGCCTTTTTTTTCCAAACCTATCTGATGAAAATTTTGAGATAGACATTTTGTTTATAATAGTTCACAGGTCGTATAAGAAAAACTCCGGTTTCAAAACAAACCCCGAGGGCCTGGGGGAAGGCGTTCTAAGTTATGCCCTAAAGACATGTTTGGTTCTTATGAAAGGGATACTCGTATAAACTTCATAGAGGGCTCATTTGATTGAAAATTGCAAGTTCTAGCTCACTCGTTAAGAGACAAGAGATTTAAGAGCAACTAGCCCCCCTCCCCTACACCCTTTTTCCCCAAACCTATCCACTGAAAATTTTGAGATAGCCAGTTTTTTGAAAATTGCCTAAAAATAAGATAACAAAACTCCAGTATCAACACAGCCCCCCAGGGCCAGGGGAGTAGGGGTTGTAAGTGTTGTCCTGGGGGAGGGGGTATATGGTTCTAATAAAAGGGGTGCTCGTATAAACTTCAGAGAGAGCTCATTTGATTGGAAATTGAAAGTTCTAATTCACTTTTTAAGAGTCAAAAGATATCCAAGGGCAGCTAGCACCCCCCTCCCCCAACACACACACCCTTTTTCCGAAAGCCCATCTGATAAAATTCTTAAAATAGCCATTTCATAAAAAATAGTTGAGAAATCAGATAAGAAAAACTCCTGGGTCGACGCAACCCTCAATGCCCGGAGGCAGGTGTTGTAAGTAATGCTCTGGGGGCATATATATTTTTCATTGAAGGGATGCCCATATAAACTTAGGAGAGGGCTCATTTTATTGGAGATTAAAAGTTTTTGTTCACTTTTTAAGAGTCAAAAGAGATCGGAGGGCAACTAGCCCCCCCCCCCGTCCACGCCCTAAATGCATCAGATAAAAATTTTGAGATGGATATTTTGTTAAAACTAGCTTGAAGTTCAGATAACAAAAACTTCGGTGTCGACATAGTCCCCAAGGACCCGGGGATAGGCGTTGTAAGCTATGCGCTGATAGCATACATGTTTGTTATGGAAGGGATGCTCGTATAAACTTCATAGAGGGCTCATTTGATTGGAATTTGAAAGTTTTGACTCACTTTTTAAGAGTCAAAAGTGATCGAAGGATAGCTATCCCCCCCACTCCAATTTATTTTTTCCCAGAGGCACTTCATATAGAAGGGGTCGTTGTGTAAACTTCAAAGGGGCTCATTCTATTGGACACCGAGAGTTCTAATGCTCTTTTTAAGAGTCAAAAGTAATCGGAGGGCAACTAGCTCCCCTCCCAAGCCCTCTTTCCCAAAATAAATCTGATAAGAAATTTGAGGTAGCCATTTTGTTAAAAATAGTTCAACGATCATATAACAAAAACTCCTTTATGAATGACCATTTCGTTAAAATAGTTCAAAGGTCAGATAAGAAAAACTCCTGTGTCGACGCAACCCCCTAGTGCAGAGGGAAGGCGTTGTAAGTATTGCTCTGGGGGAATATATGGTTCTTATGGAGGGTAACCTCGTACAAACTTCGGAGAGGGCTCATTTGATTGGAAATTGAAAGTTCTAGTTCACTTTTAAAGAGTTAAAAGATATCGGAGGGCCACTAGCCCCCCCCCCCTCCATGCCCTGTTTCCTCAAACCCATTTGATAAGAACTTCGAGATAACAATTTTTAAGAAAATAGTTCAAAGATTATGTAATGAAATCTCCGGGGTCGACACAATCCTCCATGGCCCGGATGCAGGCGTTGTAGGTAATGCTCTGGGGACATATATAGTTCTTATGGAAAGGATGCTCGTTCAAACTTAGGAGAGGGCTCTTATGATTGGACAGTGAAAGCTCTCGTTCCCTCTAAGAGTCAAAAGAGATCAGAGGGCAACTAGCCCCCCCCCCTCTCCACGACCTATTTTCCTCAAACCAATCCGATAAGAACTTTTAGGGAGCCATTTTTTCAAAATGGTTCAAAGATCATATAACGAAAACTCTGGGGTCGACACAATCCATCAGGGCCCGGGGTAGGCGTTGTAAGTTATGCTTGGGGGCATATACAGCTGTTGTGGAAGGGATGCTCGAATAAACTTCAGAGAGGGCTCATTTAATTGGAAATTAAAAGTTCAGTTTTTAAGAGCCAAAAGAGATCAGCGGGCAACTATCCCTCCACGCCCTTTTTCCACCACTTGCATCCGATAAAAGCTTTGAGATAGCCATTCTGTTAAAAATAGTTCAAAGGTCAGATGAAAAAAAACTCCGGTGTCGACACAACCACCCAAGGCCCGGGGCAGGTGTTGCACGTTATGCCTTGGAGGCATATATGGTTCTTAGGGAAGGGTTGCTCGTGCAAACTTCAGAAAGAGCTGATTTGAATGGATATTGAAAGTTCTAGTTCAATTTTTAAGAGTCAAAGAGATCGAGGGGCTCTTAGCCCCCCTCACTCCTTTTTTACCCAAACCACTCCGATACAAATTTTGAGACAGCAATTTTTTTAATCCATTCAAAGGTCAGATAACAAGAACTCCAGTGTCTACACAAACCCCCAGAGCCGGGGGGGGGGCAGGCATTGTAAGCTATGTCCTGGGGCCGTACATGGTTCTTATGAAAGGGATGTTCATATAAACTTCAGAGAGGGCTCATTTGAACGGAAATTAAAAGTTCTAGTTCATTTTATCAGAGTAAAAAAGATCGGAGGGCAACTAGCCCCATCCGCGCTCCACGCCTTTGGGTTTATCGGATGGATAAGCCCATCTGATAAAAATTTGAAGTGACCATTTTGTTAAAAATAGTTCAAACATATGATTTTAAAATTCTGGGGTCGACACAACCCCCAGGAACCAGGGACAGGCGTTGTAAGTTATACTCTGGGGGTATATGTGATTTTTGTAGAAGGAATGCTCGTATAAACTTCAGAGAGTGCTCATTTGATTGAAAATGGAAAGTTCTAGTTCACTTTTAAAGAGTCAAAAGAGACCAAAGGGCATTTATCCCCCCTCGACGCCCTTTTTCCCCAAACCCATCCGATAGAAATTTTGAGACAGCCATTTTGTTAAAAATAGTTCAAATATCAGATAATAAAAACTCCAAGGTTGACACAAACCCATTTTTTCACTTTAATATTGTTACTTTGATACCAGTTTTGATACTTTGATGGAAATTTGATTTTTTTTTTTTTTTAAGTTTGATCTCGAAATAAGGAATTTTTAATAACTTGAAACTTTTTGCTATTAAAAACGAAAAAAAATAATTAAGAAAACTTTCCGAAAAATAAGTTTTTCAAAAGAAAAAAAAAGGCACTTTTAAGCTTAAGCTTAGCAGATACAAATACCTGTTAACATTTAAACTCAAAACGACCAGAAATTACTATTAAAAAATAAACGAAACCCAAAACGGACAGAAATAAAATAAACAATCACAGCAAATAACATACAACAAGTAACAATATAAATGAATAAATAGATCTTAAAGCGAGTAATGATTAGATTGAATATGAAAATCAAGCTTACAACGATATAAAATATTTCGCTATTGAAGTATAAATGAAACTTAAAACGAACAGAAATTAAATAAACAATCAATGCAAACAAATAAACAATATATATTAATGTAAATGAATAAATAAATTTTAAAAATAATGAAACTTAAATTGAATATGGAAATCAAGCGTGAAACGAACAAAAATTCCTACAAACAAGAGTTTGGGCATTTTTTTTCCTGAATGAGTGGTCTCCGTTTTACTGTCAAATTGTTTCACTTATTTTTGGGTTCTAACTCTAAATTTCTAAATAATTTGTGGGAGAGTATTTTTAATTCAAGCTGGGTTCCAAAAGCTTAAGTTAATTGTATAACTATCATCATTAACATTTAATTAGTTTTTTCTTTTAACTGTGTTCCAAAATGCCTGATAGTAAAAAAAGCTAATTTCTTTGTGTTATGAGTTCAGAAAAAAAGCTTAGCTCCTTTTGCTTATTAAATAAGAAATAACATTTTTTAAAACTGAAAGCAAGGAGTGACGTTAAAATTGCAAACGAACAGAACTTATTTTGTTTATGAAAGGGGATGTCCCCCTCCTCAACGCCTCGCTCTTTACGCTAAGTTTGACTCTTTGTCACAACTCTGCTTTTTAAAACAACAAGAATTTAGCGTAAAGAGAGAAGCGTCGAGGAGGGAACAGCCCCTTTCATACACGGAATAATTTCTGTTCGTTTTGAAATTTTTATGTCGCTCCTTAATTTCAGTTAAAAAACTTGTTTTTGTTCAGTAATTTCTGAACGTTCTTCAACTCTTTGTCACAAATCTGCTTTTTAAAACAACAAGAATTTAGCGTAAAGAGAGAAGCGTCGAGGAGGGAACAGCCCCTTTCATACACGGAATAATTTCTGTTCGTTTTGAAATTTTTATGTCGCTCCTTAATTTCAGTTACAAAACTTGTTTTTTTTTTCCAATAATTTCTGAACGTTCTTCAACTAATGTAGGTTCGAATTTGGTTCACCGTACATGAAAAATTTTAAACAAAATTTGCATATCGATTTGGGCAGATTTATACCGTAAATGAAGGGTTCTCCCCTCCTCAATACCTTGCTCTTTGCGCTAAAGCTGTTAGCACTTTTAAAAAAGCTTCATATTCTAATTAAGTGTTTCAGTTTTAGTTATTATTAAGTGTTTCATACTTTAATTAAGTGTTTCAGTTTTAGTGAATAGTCAATTTTTAGAGTAGAGAGTAAGGTACTGAGTAAGGAGACAACCCTCCAAATATGGAATAATTTCTGTTCTTTTTTCAAATAATGCCAGTAAATCTGGCTAATTCTTTATGAAATATACCCCTCTCCCTCACGGAAAACTCCCCCGTGGAAACTTCATCCAACGTAAAGGGCACCTTCCCCGTCGAATTTCTTACAGACAGTTCCGTCCTCGCTGAGACTCACCCTCTCTGTAAAATTGCTTGCGGATGATTCAGCCTGAAAAATTCTCGTTAGCATTCTTCCATTTCAATAAGACTTTAATTTCTAATCGGTTTCACCATCACTCCAGAAATGCCCACTTCTGTGGAAATTATTTCTCTGAAAACAAAAAACATGGAAAAAAACTCAGGATAATTCCCCCGGAATATCTCGACAAAAAATTTCGCAAAGACAGCGTAAGACAATTAAAAAGAATTTCGAATAATATTTATGTCTATTCCCCCAGTGTAACGTATCCCCAGGAATATTCCTCGTAGAGATTTCCCTCCCCAAGAAATATTATCCCCATAGAAACCGCTCGAACCAAACCCCCCTAAAAAAAAATAATAATAATCTGTATACTTCCCAATAACAAATACTACATGTAAACAATGGACGAATTTCTTAACTTACAGGCCTCTCCCCACAGAATTTGGGGGGGGGGGCATTTTAAACCTAAAGACATAATTATTTGAGCTTTTAACTATTCTGATCAAAATGGCTAAATCACAATTTTCATCAGATAATTTTGGAGAAAAATGGGCGTGAGAAGGGGCCCAGTTGCCCTCCAATCTCTTTTGTCACTTAAAAAAAAAACACTAGAACTTTTAGTTTCCTTTCGAATGTGCTATATCCCGATCTTCCTGGACCCTTGGGTTGGTACGATAAACCCTTGGTAAGAAAAAAAACTTAAAAACGAACAAAAAAAACAAATAAACACGCATCCGTGATCTTTCTTCTGGCAAAAAATACAAAATTCTACATGTTTTCAAATAGGAGTTTGAAACCTCTACAGTAGGCGCTGAACCTGATGGTGCGATTTTCATTAAGATTCTATGACTTTTAAGGGGTGTTTCCCCCATTGTTCGAAAATAAGGCAAATATTTCCAGGCTCATAACCTTTGATGGGTATGATGAAAGTTAATGAAACTCATATATTTGAAATCAGCATAAAATTCAATTCTTGTCATATATCTATTGGTACCACAATCCCGTTTTTTAGAGTTTCGATTACTATTGAGCTGGGTCTCTTCTTACTTTCAGTTTGTTACCACGAACTGTTTGATAATGAACACACAAGGGGTCAATTTTGGAGTTATGAGGTGTTTTACGAAAGGATAATTAGCAAGCAACTGAGCATAATTAATAATGATTTGCTTCTGGGACGCATCCAGAAGCCATTCAATTATTCAATTGATTTCATTTATTCAAGAGATTTAATTTTGCCATTTCTGCTCTCATAAATAAAAATCCTAAATTTCCCGAACTAATTGTTTTGAAAAAAGACTCCCTGATTAAAAAGCATCTCTCGTGGGAAATTTACAGCTACTATTAACGACTCAGTGTAGCATCAAGCCGCCTGAGGCTAACACAGCTTCACGCGCTTCTCTTCCAATCTAATCTATTCAAAGCCTCATTCTTTACTCCTTCCGAAGAAGTTCCCATTACCCTTAAACCTTTCCTGATGACATCCTCCAATCCAATTCGGGGAAGACACGGTAAATTTTATATATTTTAAATTAGATTGATTGATCAAAGTTTGTTTTTAATTTGTGTTCTTAGTATGTTAGGCACCTGGCCCTAATTATGAGATAAAAGTCCTTTCCTATCTTAACTCCCTCTTTAAAGTATCGTTCCTACCCCTAGCTATCAATTGAATATCTTTTGAAATTGCTCTAGGATATGTATAAATTTAAGCTAATTTATTCTTTTGCCCAATTAATCTTTCAGGAAAAGGAACTAATCGAAATAAGGATAAAATTTTACTAAACACTTACTCATGCAGACAGCCGATACGGTTGCAAGTTATGTGTTTGGCTTGGCTAGAGTTTCAAATAGAAATTCAGTTGATTCTTGGATTGACGCAATTAGGACCTTGGGCAAATTCCGCCCATTGGTCAGGGACTCCAAAAGAACCCACCCATAGAGGCAGCTTGTATAATGTCTTTTCCTGTTTTCTAAGTTAAGTTTTATTTTGTTACGATTAGAGTTTAATAGTAAGTTTCTTACCTCTTTCCAAGTGCCAATAATTTTTCATTCCACCTAGGTTATAGGTCTTGGGAAGTTGATTCAAGTCCGAAAAAGAAACAAATTCCTAGGGTATTGAGGCATCTTCTACGAGAGAAGATATTTGAAGATACGTTCAATGGTATTTTCGACATAACACCTTTAAATTTAGGTGTTGTTTTCTTAGACCACACTGCCGTTCTAAGACGAACAAATAAACTTTCAAATGGGGATAAATCCAATTATTTAGACAGTGAAAAACAGGTACACAAGTCTAGATATTTCCGTCACATGTACAGCGACAGTCTTAAGTAGAAATACTCAGAAATGCAGTATTTTTACTTAAGACGGTCGCTGTATATGTGGCCGAAATATATGGACTTTTGTACCTGTTTTTTCACTGTCTAAATAATTGGATTTATCCCCATTTGAAAGTTCATTTGTTCAATGGTTTGAGCCAGGTCGTCGAGCATAGATAATATCACCACTTGTTCATACCGGAAGGTTTTCTCCCCCACTGTAGCCGTGAGCGCGGGGATTTGGAGAAGCGTGAAAAGAGAGCTGTTTAATAGAGATTCTTAAGAAGCAATTTGGTTGGTCGTAAAGACGTAACCGTATTAGACATACTGCAATTATGTTGTTTTACTTAGAGAGTAAAGGAGAAGACTAAATACCACTCTCCCCCCCCCCTCTGGTGCTGAATAATGCTGGCAGCAGACTAGCAGAACTGCCTGCTTCTAGTACTTGTGGTAGAGATATGAGCACGTGGTTCTGATTATACGAACCAATTAAGCCTTTAGTTATAGCCGGTACTTGCATAATAAACCCCCTACCACACAATTTTTTGGGAGGGTGTTAGTTGCCCTTCAATCACTTTTGACTATAAAAAAAGATCGGAGGGCAACTAGCCCCATCCGCGCTCCACGCCTTTGGGTTTATCGGATGGATAAGCCCATCTGATAAAAATTTGAAGTGACCATTTTGTTAAAAATAGTTCAAACATATGATTTTAAAATTCTGGGGTCGACACAACCCCCAGGAACCAGGGACAGGCGTTGTAAGTTATACTCTGGGGGTATATGTGATTTTTGTAGAAGGAATGCTCGTATAAACTTCAGAGAGTGCTCATTTGATTGAAAATGGAAAGTTCTAGTTCACTTTTAAAGAGTCAAAAGAGACCAAAGGGCATTTATCCCCCCTCGACGCCCTTTTTCCCCAAACCCATCCGATAGAAATTTTGAGACAGCCATTTTGTTAAAAATAGTTCAAATATCAGATAATAAAAACTCCAAGGTTGACACAAACCCATTTTTTCACTTTAATATTGTTACTTTGATACCAGTTTTGATACTTTGATGGAAATTTGATTTTTTTTTTTTTTTTAAGTTTGATCTCGAAATAAGGAATTTTTAATAACTTGAAACTTTTTGCTATTAAAAACGAAAAAAAATAATTAAGAAAACTTTCCGAAAATAAGTTTTTCAAAAGAAAAAAAAAGGCACTTTTAAGCTTAAGCTTAGCAGATACAAATACCTGTTAACATTTAAACTCAAAACGACCAGAAATTACTATTAAAAAATAAACGAAACCCAAAACGGACAGAAATAAAATAAACAATCACAGCAAATAACATACAACAAGTAACAATATAAATGAATAAATAGATCTTAAAGCGAGTAATGATTAGATTGAATATGAAAATCAAGCTTACAACGATATAAAATATTTCGCTATTGAAGTATAAATGAAACTTAAAACGAACAGAAATTAAATAAACAATCAATGCAAACAAATAAACAATATATATTAATGTAAATGAATAAATAAATTTTAAAAATAATGAAACTTAAATTGAATATGGAAATCAAGCGTGAAACGAACAAAAATTCCTACAAACAAGAGTTTGGGCATTTTTTTTCCTGAATGAGTGGTCTCCGTTTTACTGTCAAATTGTTTCACTTATTTTTGGGTTCTAACTCTAAATTTCTAAATAATTTGTGGGAGAGTATTTTTAATTCAAGCTGGGTTCCAAAAGCTTAAGTTAATTGTATAACTATCATCATTAACATTTAATTAGTTTTTTCTTTTAACTGTGTTCCAAAATGCCTGATAGTAAAAAAAGCTAATTTCTTTGTGTTATGAGTTCAGAAAAAAAGCTTAGCTCCTTTTGCTTATTAAATAAGAAATAACATTTTTTAAAACTGAAAGCAAGGAGTGACGTTAAAATTGCAAACGAACAGAACTTATTTTGTTTATGAAAGGGGATGTCCCCCTCCTCAACGCCTCGCTCTTTACGCTAAGTTTGACTCTTTGTCACAACTCTGCTTTTTAAAACAACAAGAATTTAGCGTAAAGAGAGAAGCGTCGAGGAGGGAACAGCCCCTTTCATACACGGAATAATTTCTGTTCGTTTTGAAATTTTTATGTCGCTCCTTAATTTCAGTTAAAAAACTTGTTTTTGTTCAGTAATTTCTGAACGTTCTTCAACTCTTTGTCTCAAATCTGCCTTTTAAAACAACAAGAATTTAGCGTAAAGTGCGAAGCGTCGAGGAGGGGACAGCCCCTTTCATGCACGGAATAATTTCTGTTCGTTTTAAATTATAATGTCGCTCCTTAATTTCAGTTACAAAACTTGTTTTTTTTTTCCAATAATTTCTGAACGTTCTTCAACTAATGTAGGTTCGAATTTGGTTCACCGTACATGAAAAATTTTAAACAAAATTTGCATATCGATTTGGGCAGATTTATACCGTAAATGAAGGGTTCTCCCCTCCTCAATACCTTGCTCTTTGCGCTAAAGCTGTTAGCACTTTTAAAAAAGCTTCATATTCTAATTAAGTGTTTCAGTTTTAGTTATTATTAAGTGTTTCATACTTTAATTAAGTGTTTCAGTTTTAGTGAATAGTCAATTTTTAGAGTAGAGAGTAAGGTACTGAGTAAGGAGACAACCCTCCAAATATGGAATAATTTCTGTTCTTTTTTCAAATAATGCCAGTAAATCTGGCTAATTCTTTATGAAATATACCCCTCTCCCTCACGGAAAACTCCCCCGTGGAAACTTCATCCAACGTAAAGGGCACCTTCCCCGTCGAATTTCTTACAGACAGTTCCGTCCTCGCTGAGACTCACCCTCTCTGTAAAATTGCTTGCGGATGATTCAGCCTGAAAAATTCTCGTTAGCATTCTTCCATTTCAATAAGACTTTAATTTCTAATCGGTTTCACCATCACTCCAGAAATGCCCACTTCTGTGGAAATTATTTCTCTGAAAACAAAAAACATGGAAAAAAACTCAGGATAATTCCCCCGGAATATCTCGACAAAAAATTTCGCAAAGACAGCGTAAGACAATTAAAAAGAATTTCGAATAATATTTATGTCTATTCCCCCAGTGTAACGTATCCCCAGGAATATTCCTCGTAGAGATTTCCCTCCCCAAGAAATATTATCCCCATAGAAACCGCTCGAACCAAACCCCCCTAAAAAAAATAATAATAATCTGTATACTTCCCAATAACAAATACTACATGTAAACAATGGACGAATTTCTTAACTTACAGGCCTCTCCCCACAGAATTTGGGGGGGGGGCATTTTAAACCTAAAGACATAATTATTTGAGCTTTTAACTATTCTGATCAAAATGGCTAAATCACAATTTTCATCAGATAATTTTGGAGAAAAATGGGCGTGAGAAGGGGCCCAGTTGCCCTCCAATCTCTTTTGTCACTTAAAAAAAAAACACTAGAACTTTTAGTTTCCTTTCGAATGTGCTATATCCCGATCTTCCTGGACCCTTGGGTTGGTACGATAAACCCTTGGTAAGAAAAAAAACTTAAAAACGAACAAAAAAACAAATAAACACGCATCCGTGATCTTTCTTCTGGCAAAAAATACAAAATTCTACATGTTTTCAAATAGGAGTTTGAAACCTCTACAGTAGGCGCTGAACCTGATGGTGCGATTTTCATTAAGATTCTATGACTTTTAAGGGGTGTTTCCCCCATTGTTCGAAAATAAGGCAAATATTTCCAGGCTCATAACCTTTGATGGGTATGATGAAAGTTAATGAAACTCATATATTTGAAATCAGCATAAAAATTCAATTCTTGTCATATATCTATTGGTACCACAATCCCGTTTTTTAGAGTTTCGATTACTATTGAGCTGGGTCTCTTCTTACTTTCAGTTTGTTACCACGAACTGTTTGATAATGAACACACAAGGGGTCAATTTTGGAGTTATGAGGTGTTTTACGAAAGGATAATTAGCAAGCAACTGAGCATAATTAATAATGATTTGCTTCTGGGACGCATCCAGAAGCCATTCAATTATTCAATTGATTTCATTTATTCAAGAGATTTAATTTTGCCATTTCTGCTCTCATAAATAAAAATCCTAAATTTCCCGAACTAATTGTTTTGAAAAAAGACTCCCTGATTAAAAAGCATCTCTCGTGGGAAATTTACAGCTACTATTAACGACTCAGTGTAGCATCAAGCCGCCTGAGGCTAACACAGCTTCACGCGCTTCTCTTCCAATCTAATCTATTCAAAGCCTCATTCTTTACTCCTTCCGAAGAAGTTCCCATTACCCTTAAACCTTTCCTGATGACATCCTCCAATCCAATTCGGGGAAGACACGGTAAATTTTATATATTTTAAATTAGATTGATTGATCAAAGTTTGTTTTTAATTTGTGTTCTTAGTATGTTAGGCACCTGGCCCTAATTATGAGATAAAAGTCCTTTCCTATCTTAACTCCCTCTTTAAAGTATCGTTCCTACCCCTAGCTATCAATTGAATATCTTTTGAAATTGCTCTAGGATATGTATAAATTTAAGCTAATTTATTCTTTTGCCCAATTAATCTTTCAGGAAAAGGAACTAATCGAAATAAGGATAAAATTTTACTAAACACTTACTCATGCAGACAGCCGATACGGTTGCAAGTTATGTGTTTGGCTTGGCTAGAGTTTCAAATAGAAATTCAGTTGATTCTTGGATTGACGCAATTAGGACCTTGGGCAAATTCCGCCCATTGGTCAGGGACTCCAAAAGAACCCACCCATAGAGGCAGCTTGTATAATGTCTTTTCCTGTTTTCTAAGTTAAGTTTTATTTTGTTACGATTAGAGTTTAATAGTAAGTTTCTTACCTCTTTCCAAGTGCCAATAATTTTTCATTCCACCTAGGTTATAGGTCTTGGGAAGTTGATTCAAGTCCGAAAAAGAAACAAATTCCTAGGGTATTGAGGCATCTTCTACGAGAGAAGATATTTGAAGATACGTTCAATGGTATTTTCGACATAACACCTTTAAATTTAGGTGTTGTTTTCTTAGACCACACTGCCGTTCTAAGACGAACAAATAAACTTTCAAATGGGGATAAATCCAATTATTTAGACAGTGAAAAACAGGTACACAAGTCTAGATATTTCCGTCACATGTACAGCGACAGTCTTAAGTAGAAATACTCAGAAATGCAGTATTTTTACTTAAGACGGTCGCTGTATATGTGGCCGAAATATATGGACTTTTGTACCTGTTTTTTCACTGTCTAAATAATTGGATTTATCCCCATTTGAAAGTTCATTTGTTCAATGGTTTGAGCCAGGTCGTCGAGCATAGATAATATCACCACTTGTTCATACCGGAAGGTTTTCTCCCCCACTGTAGCCGTGAGCGCGGGGATTTGGAGAAGCGTGAAAAGAGAGCTGTTTAATAGAGATTCTTAAGAAGCAATTTGGTTGGTCGTAAAGACGTAACCGTATTAGACATACTGCAATTATGTTGTTTTACTTAGAGAGTAAAGGAGAAGACTAAATACCACTCTCCCCCCCCCCTCTGGTGCTGAATAATGCTGGCAGCAGACTAGCAGAACTGCCTGCTTCTAGTACTTGTGGTAGAGATATGAGCACGTGGTTCTGATTATACGAACCAATTAAGCCTTTAGTTATAGCCGGTACTTGCATAATAAACCCCCTACCACACAATTTTTTGGGAGGGTGTTAGTTGCCCTTCAATCACTTTTGACTATTAAAAAGGGCAAAAGCCCTTCCAATTTCCCATTAAATGAACCCTTTGTGGAGTTTCTACGACAACTTCTTCGATACAAAGTGCCCTGGTCTAATATATATATATATATATATATATATATATATATATATATATATATATATATATATATATATATATATATATATATATATATATATAATATATATATATATATATATATATATATATATATATATATATATATATATATATATATATACATATATATATATATATATATATATATATATATATATATATATATATATATATATATATATATATATATATAAATATATATATATATATATATATATATATATATATATATATATATATATATATATATATATATATATATTTATATATATACATATATATATATGTATATATATATATATATACATATATATATATATATATATGTATATATATATATATATATATATATATATATATATATATATATATATATATATATATATATATATATATATATATATATATATATATATATATATATATATCTATATATATATATATATATATATATATATATATATATATATATATATATATATATATATATATATATATATATATATATATATATATATATATATATATATATATATATATATATATATATATCTATATATATATATATATATGCTCACCATTTCCACATACACATCCAATAGAAATTTTGAGATAGCCATTTTGTTCAACGTAGTTGAAAGGTCCGGAAATTATGTCTCTGAGGATGACACCCCCCCCCCCCCCCAGAGCCCTCAGTGCAAGGGTTTTAAGTTATGCCCTGGGGGCATATAAGGTTTATATAGAAAGGGTGATCGTATAAATTTTGGAAGGTCCTCATTGGATTGCTAGTCCGAAGTTTTAGTGTGCTTTTTGGGATTCAGAGTGATGGGAGGATGCATAACCCCCCCCCCCCCCCCGCACCTCGTATTTTCCCAAAATACATCTGATAGAAATTTTGAAATGGCTATTTGTTATCGTAGAAACTTCGAAAAAGGCTCATTTGATTGGAAATTGAAAGGGCTATTGCCGTTTTTAACAGTTTAAAGTGATTGGAGGGCAATTAAACCCACTCCAATGAACACTATATCCCCAGACAAATCCAATCAAAATTTTGAGATAGCCATTTTGTTCAACGTAGATGAAAGGTCTGGAAATTATGTCTTTGAGAATAACAACCCCCCCCCCTCCAGAGCCCACAAACAAGGGTTGTAAGTTATGCCCTGGTAAAATATAAAGTATATATAGAAAAGGTGAGACTTCAGAGGGGGGTTTTTGGAATGATAATCAGAAGTCCTAGTGCCCTGTTTAAGAGTAGTATCCCCTCACGGCTTCCGATGACATGCCCTACCTTTCCCATGGGATTTTAAACAAATGCTCTGTTACGTCACGCGAAACACCTCTGTGTATTTCTGAGACATGCCCTCTGACTTCACGACAGCTATATGAAAAATAGCATCGGATTTCTACGGCAGCCCTCTGACTTCACGGCAACCTTAGGAAAAATAGCATTGGATTTTAAACGGAGCCCTGTGACATCGTGCGACACACCCCTGTGTGTTTCCAGGAGAGCCCTTTTTCTAGGCTATATTCCCAGGTTTTTTTCCCTATACATATCTAGACGGTTTTCCTAGTTTCCAGGTGTTTTTATTTCCCGCTATTGTTTTGCTCTTAAAAACCTTAGACGGCCATTTTTTTTAGGAAAATCGTTTTTTAAACATGTTTCCAGGTGACAGAAGCCATTTTATTGATCCAAAGTCAGTTTCTTCTTGGAAATGGGACAGTCAACATTGAAATGGATACGTATACATTATTGAATGTTGGAACAGTTGATGAAATGGGAACTAGATTGCCTAAGTTGGCGGTAGAAATTACAAGGGGTTTCCGACTAACCCTAGATTGGGACAAGATGTATGCTGAATATGTTATAACATTAAGCAAATTCAAGTCGGAAGAACAATTATACTTTGCGGCTAAGGTAAATATAGTGCATATACAGAGACTACAAGATGGATTAAATGCGCTGGTAAAATATATTGAAGAGAACAGCTTATAGAAAACGGTTAGTCTGTATTTGGTAGTGAGAGTGTTAACATGAATAGACTTGAGATCCAGAAAATCTTACGTAATATAGTAAAATTGGAAAAATGTTTAGTTTTAGATGATGACTTTCTGAAATTATCTCTTCAAAGAAAAATATTTTCTCTAGAAATGGTTAACAATATAAATGGAACCGATTCCCCATATTTGAACTATTGAATGAAACTTTGTAGTCATGGTCCCCAAGCTTCTACTCAATTTATAGATAGTAATTGAGAGAAAACAAAATGATACTGCGGTTTTTCTCTTATCCAATACTTAGACGGCCATTTTGTGACACCCCTAGGAGACATTTTAATTGATCCCAAGTCAGTTTCGTTTTGGAAGTGAGAGAGTATACATCGAAAAAAGTTTGGAACATGCTCAAGATGATTGTATACTTTGGGCGGCTGGTAGTCCTGTGAGAATTTTACTTTTACTGACGACTATAAAGAAAAGTGTAAATTAAGAAATTCATGTAAATTGCACAGAGGGTATGCAATGCAAATTGAAGTGTGTAATTCATGTCTTGAAGAGATTTGTGACTCTCATATATAAAGGATTCTTATACTCCAATTGTCACTATGATAAATGCGATAAATATGAAAATACTTTCCCTGGAATGATTGCAAAAAACCATAAACGTGATTTAGTTTATTTTAAAGAGACTGGTATCGTCGTGGAATTAATTTTTTTTTGGGAAGAAGGACCTGGTCTACGCTTCAATTGCTGGAATAATTAAAGAGTCTGGTTTTTACAACATCATTATGAAGATACTGGCTACTTTAATTATAAATCTACAGGCTTTCATTTGGCTGTTACAGAAAGTTATTTTTAATATGTGAACTTTGTATGTGACATTGCTTCAAATAAGCAAATTGAAACATATCAAAATTATTATATGAATTAGAGTAGTATTATTGAATTTACAAAGAGATTTAACAAAAATGGAGTTACACTATATTGTAGAAAATGTGACCCTGACTTTCTATTTCAAGATGCATACAAGTTGAATCCTGATGAACTGCCGTCACTTATCATTTCCGATGATTGAGAAACGTAGAAGAAATCTAATAAATGACACAGTGTTTTGTATATATGTAAAAATTTCATTAATAAACAAATTTACATACATCTTTAAAGCATTTCACTTTCAAGGCACCGAAATTTATATTATATAGATAGGAAAGAGTATTTTCAACTAGAAAGTCGTTCAATCGAGGACTGTCGCCACAAATCTTGAGGAATTCCATGCAAGTATGTACACAAAATCGAAAAACAAAATATAATAAGGCATGAAAACCACAGCTTTTCGTTGATAGATCTTGAACTCGCTTCCGATTTTGAATAATGGATTTTGCACCCTGCTCAAGAAAAATTTTAATGTGAGGTGTGTAGAATGTATAAGGTAGGCCAAGCGGAAACAATTTTTTTATATTGCTTCTTGTTTGAAGGATACATAACCAATGCCACGTCTTCGCCGTTGATGGACGTGTATTAACAATATTAATTGTGTTGTCAATATGTTGAGTATGGCTCAGGAAATCTGAAGGTATGCAATAGGATTTATATTTGGACATGTAGGGGTCCATATTGGATGCACAAATGATTTGATTCGTGTTCATGGCACCAAGTCTAATAAAACACTGCCATAAGGGGTAATTTCCCAATAGGTTTCTAATTGATTTAGTGACATTAATGCAATTCTTTCCTTCAATGGCTCAGCAAAGGTTCATTCTAACCGCACATTACCCGTTCGGACAATACTCATGTCTTGAGTACCGGACAAATTCAATACAATAATGCCAAGAGTTTTTGCAAACATTTCTTCACTTTCACCATTTTCAAATAATTGGGAATCTTGATCTAAGGATTGCATCGTCAATTCATAGAGGGTCCTGTAGGATTTATCAAAGAATACATTGTAGAGGGGAATTCCATTTACTTTACACACAAGCGATGAAAGTAAAAACAGTTCAAATTTATGTGGGGAATCTGTCCATGATCGAACAACGCTAGCAGTTCTTACAAAATTCAATGCAAATTTTGAACTAATTTTGTCATTGATAAATGATAAATCGATATAGATACGCGTACCTGTAGCAATATGGCGTTGATTCGTGGTTTTATGGGGCACGAGCAATTTGATGTTATTTCCAGCAGCTCTTAATTTTTTAATTTCCAAAGTAACAGAACTTATAACTTGTTGCTTACGTACATGGAGTATTGCTGACGTAAGAGAAACTGTTGCATTGGGTGCAGCGCCCGGTACTTTTCGCAAAATATAATTGGACGGTGCAAGTTGTATTTTTATATAAATCTTTACATTAGGAAGCAGCAATTGAGGTATATTTAATAACTCATGATTTACTTTCCTAACTAAATGCAAATCTTTAGGTGTAGCGCACAGTCTCACACATTTTACCAAAGGCCGAATTTAAAATGAGTTAAAGATTTCTTTTTCGACCTTTTTTTTGCTTGAGTCCGTTTATTGACAAAAGTGTAAAAAAAAACATCTTTATGTATGGTTTTTGATGGAATTGGAGGGCTCTATAAATCTTTGTGACATTGAAACCGTTGGCGAGCATCCTCAGAAAAAGAACGTGGTTTACAACAATATTCCGTTTCGGCTCAAGGTCGGCAATAAGCTTTTATTTTGAAGGTGTCCAATGCATACCCACATTTTCTACTAATGATTAATTGCGGAAACTCAAAGGTCCCTAGTTACCGGAATATTAATGCAGGTGAAAAAAAGTCTTTTACCGAGTCATGAAGTTCCAGAGGTATTTCACTGTCAATTTGGAAAAACCATCCTTGTGGTCCATTCTCCTCAACAGTGTGAATGTTGGGGAAATTTGGAGCAGAAGGAATTTCAAGCCATTGGGAGTTCCCACACGACAATTAAAAGTGAGACATCGCCGACGGATAAAGGGAATTCATATCCAAGAAAACGAAGTTTGAATTTTCATCAGTGCGTTGTCCAGTCGGGTCGGTTTCAAGGATACGATCCCCGCGGAAACCCCCCCCCCCCCCTCATGAATCTCTCATCAAACAGGGGCTGATCCACGTCGGTGATCAGATCTATTTCTGCTTCACTGATTTTAAGAATTAAATCCATCAGCAGAAGAGCAGTGGAAAAATAAAACCCAAAATCCAGCCCAAATTCTTCATGAATTTGTCCGTGTTTTTACAGAAAATATCCAACGCCGTCATAACATCACTTGCCAGGTACATTTTACAATAATCCCACCCTTTTTACACCTTCCCTTTGACCAGACCCTCTTGGCAAATTCATGATTAGCAGTGGTGTATTGACAATCGTGAAGTAAATCATAAAACTCTGCGATGGTTGGTAATTTTCCCTCCTTTAGCTTCGAGGTGAAGCTATAGTACTCGTACAGGTATATGCCCTAACATGTTAATCAATCATACAGTTCCTCATCTAGAAAGTGCTGTTTAAGGAGGGCAAAACTATTAAAATCATCCCTTTTCTGTACTTGAATCAACTGGCTTAAAGATTTAGGGAAAAAACTATGTGAATCAAGAAAAAGGATTTTATTCCAGTATATTTACCATTACCAATTGCTTGCCATTTAAGCTCAAAGATTAGCAGCTTTTCGGATGATTTCGGTATGATGTTATATGAAAAAGAATCATCTACCCATTCGCCATCTAAAAATTCACCTTTCTGCAATCGTGCAAACGCTTGTAATATGAATTTCAAATCGTAGTTGGAATTGTGCCTGTAAACCCGAAAAAGTATTGCTGTCTAACATTTACACTACACGATTTAAGTGCCACCTCCTAGAAGTTGCTTTCCCTTGATGAAATTTCTTGCCATAAACGATCATGGTCCCGGCTTTTCCGATCCCCCTCATTAATTTTCTTTCTACAAACCCAAAAAATGTCTAGATTTTTAATAGCCAACTCGTCTTCTGGTTATAGATTCATTGGTTAATGTGTATGGCGCAGCCGTGAAATTGCCTTATTTTCTGTTTTAATAAAAGCAACCATAGATGTGCCAAAACAATGCTTCCCACCCAACGTCTGAACCAAATCTACCAGTTACATGGTATTACTTGAATGTCTTCGAACATGTGGAAAAGAGATTGCAATGGCTTCATGTTTTGTCACACGATTCAAATTTCATGGATCAGACACATCCGTGAGTGCAGCCCAATGCCAATAACACCTTGTTGCTCTGCAACAGCCTGTTCTGAAAACTTTTGAACCGCAAGATGGCATTGTCCTCTGAAGCTGTTTCCACAGACTGGTACCCATGACGCTGACGGTGTTTTAAATGATTTTTTAAATTTTAATTCATTATGATATCTTGATAGACATATTGGATAGTAACGGCAGGTCCTCCCATGCTTACAATTTTTACCCTCATTTAAAACCCTTCTAATATATGGAATTGGAAAAAAGTGTCCAATTGACTCAGGATCTTAGGCAGACTCATATAGAAGCCATACCCAGTGCTTCACTCATTCAATAGACGGTGTCCCTACGGAATATATTACCACCTTTTTATCACTAGGTTCCCCATCTTCATAGTCTTCATCAAATTTCAAAACTGTAGCCCCAAATTTCAAATGTTTATTCGCCCTTCGAAAATTTCAATCCCCTTTAGTGTAATTGGATAGTGCCCCTTTAAACAATTAAAATCTACTTCCGGAAATTCAGACCCCTCCCCACCGCCATTAACTTTCTAGTCGTGCAACATTGTCTTACCAACACATTCATCTTTAAGGATATATGCCTTTCGACCAGGCCAGAATATTTGAAACACTCTAATACCGAGTCAAAAGGAAAGTGTTTTACACAATGACACCCATTTAAATTTACATTATATTTTTTAAAGTTAGGTTGCCCGCTTCCACTCCCACTTCTTAAGACAAATTCCCTTTTAAACTTAGTTATATTTAATTCTAACTTTTCTATAAATAAAACCGATAACCCACTCCTGTTGTCATTATAACCATCCATCCTATTAAAAATTTCACTCACCCAATCCGAAAAACACCCTCAAAATTATATAGGTCTGGATGAAGCGTCTGCATTCTTGTCTGTATGTGATGCTCGCACAACTCATCCAAATTTGCATTTTTTTAAATTATTTTAAGTATGATGGATGCTTTTACACTGTACCGACCACCCACCATCCACATATGGATTTCGAGAAGTGCCCGAATCATGCTTACATAGGAATATGATGTGTCAATGGGATCCGTATCAATACTACCACTTGTTAGGGAATTGAACGGGTTACCGAACTAAGCCCTATACACGTGAATGTATCCTCCACGAAACTGTCTAAATCAATGTTGGGTAACTCACACTACCTGAAATCACCCTTACAGTTAAACCTCCCTCGTGTTTACTTTCCGTCGAATAGTCGCGAAATTGAGGTAGCGGCAACCGGATCTCAATAGTGGGCTCTGGTAATGACGCTGTGTGAACCTAGAAGAATAATAAGGGCATATATAGCTCACTGGAAAGCATGGCCCTATGAAAAAGAGAGAGTGAGTATAGAACTCCTACTAGTCGCCGGAATGTATCGTTTTATTATGGAAGGTTACGATGAGGCGCTTCAACTCATAGAACCCTGACTACTAGTTGGAATGCATCATTGTATTATGAAAGGGTACCATTACCCCTTGAAGTCATAAATACCATACTACTCACTATAAATGTAATGGGTCGCCAAAGTGCGGTTTGGGCCAAACTACTGCTATAAATGTAATGTCGTTCCATAGAAGACCCTTTACATGTATTATCAGGCATTGAAAGGTACCTTCGGTACTGTAACCCGGTATGCCCACACTACTGATAAACCCTTTTGAATATTTAAAAAAAAAATAGTCATGGGAAACTTACCGAAGGGGTATTTATCAGGCTATTTCACAATAAACTCATCGGTCCAGACCATTAACTCCTAGGAAGCCTCATCTGGGGTACGGATCCTCCCCCAATGAATCGTGCTACTAGCCGGTCTATCTCATTATCGGCCTGAAAAAAGGAAAAAAAGATAAATTTTAGGTAAGAACGGAACTAAAATGGGGGAGGGGTTCATATCTCCCTAAACTCTTCGAGTCATGTTCTTAGCTATTTCCTGAAGAGGAATGTCCCCATTTTCCCCAGGTGGGTCCTCTAATATCTTCTTTTCGCCCTCATTATTAGGAACCCTGAAATAACCTTCTTAGAGACAACACTACTTTTAGCTTTGTCTTAGATATTCAAACTAAGGAGGAATGGGGACATAACTTGAACCTTCTATATTCCGACCGCATGAAAAAAATTGAAAGGGTACAACTAAAGAGTAAGCATTTCAAGGCTTGAAAAGTTGAAAAAACAACATTATCGTAGTTATTTCTGAGGTGATTGATTATTTTAAAACTAAAGTGGAGGGGGAATATAACTTGGACCTTTAATATTCTAGTGAATGGAAATTAGTGATAAAAATTATCGAAAAAGGTGGAAAACTGTTTAATGTCTTCGACAAGCAAAAGTTAGTGAAAAAACAAAACTAAAGAGTAAAAGGCTGTTTCACAGGTAAAAATTGGCTTTAGTAGGTTGAAGAATATTACTTACTTCTTCAAACTATGCCGATAGGGCAGCACCATAATCTTTGAAGGATGGCGCTTCGACGTGACTATTGGATCCCCTGGCAGCAATTATTGGAGGCTGGTGGGAGCTGGGAGGTCATAGCCTTGTGCAGCCGGAACAGTGGTTTGCGTAGGTGGGGTAGCGGGGCTCGCCAACGTATGAGCGGTCGCCCACTCTCTCTTCAATTTCCTAGCTGACTGTACATGGCCTTGCTCAGCTCATGAAGGCTTAGGCATTGTAGCTTGTGCAAAGTGTGCGGGGGCCTGTAATGTATCCCTAGAAGGACCGACATATCATATAACGGAAGGCCTTGTGGCTTGCACGGGAGTAACATTATTAGCCCAAGCCTTCTTGTTGGGAGGAGGGAGGGATGGAAACTTCTAGAAAAGAATACAGGATTTAGTATGAATCTCAAAAACTACCCACCTTAATGGAGGGATCCCATACATGGGAAAAATGCAACGATTTCAAAATTCGATACGTAACTCCTTTCTTAACCATAGTAAGGCTGAACAATTTGGAGTGGTGAATATTATAGATTGCGATTCAGTCTATGACCTGTTGAGACATATTTGTTCTTTCAAAAGGATAAAATCCCAGTTTTGAACAAGTTTTGAAAAATGATTATATTCGAAATCAATTAGAGTCCGTAGCAAATTCAGTGACTTTTATTTTGTAACATTTTGCTGTGGGTTAAAGTGACTTATATTTTGGATAAGTTTTACATTTAACACCCAATTGTGAATGGTGGCTGGTGTTTATCCCCCCCCCACCTCCGTGGAAAATACTCCCGAGGCAAGACCTATTTTCATTTCACCCGTGTTGTGACGTAATAATCGAGTGAATACCTGTTTTGGTTTATACATTAGATGGCTGGCGCTGGACTTTTTGAATATTTATTTGGAATATTTTATTTGGCCTCGCGTAAAGATAAGTCTTTTGCTTTTCTTATCTTGCTACTGATAATCGTGGCTTTGAAACAGTTTGATCTTGCTCTTGCCAAGTTCAAGGATTATCCCCTCTGGCCAGTAAAAACAATCAAAGCTTGTAAAGATACACGAGGCAAGCTAGTTTATACGGCATTTTGCTATGAATCGCATGATGAAATTTGCCTCATGGATGCAAATCTCTAAATTTATAATCCTACCACTATTAATTTGTCTGCTGCTGCTTCAAAAAAAGCTTTTGAAGAGCTTGCTACTACGCCTGATATTTACAAGAGACTGTCAAAAACATACCTTGCGCTGAGAGGCAATGATTAAAGCAAAGCAAATGGCCCAGTATTAGCATTATTTAGCAGTATTAGCTCGATACAACAACAACTAGTAGCTATCCAAGCTGAACTAGATAAAACCAAAAATTAACTGATGGACAGTATAACTCAAAACGTTTCGAAAAAACTGGCTAGTTCCAACTCTCTTAAGGAATCGACTGAGCTTATTGCTAGTCAAATTTATGATGCTCTCACTATTGAATTTAACCCCAAGTTTCAGCGAATCTGAAAGTCGGTAAAGGGACTGAGTAACGAACTTGAAAATTTAGAGGACAGACTGAACAGGCTTGAGAATAAGTTGAATAGATATGAACAAGAATCACTACTAGACAGCCTGGTTTTTCACGGTGATAGGCAGAAAACTGGTGTTGACAACTGATTCAATTCAGGTGGTCCCATTTGCTCCAAGGGTTGCTCCAATAATAGTGAAGTTTTCGAGCAAAAGCGTTGCTTGTAAAGTGTTCAAGGCCAAAGCCAAGTTGGCCTCTAGTGGTATTTTTGTTGTTGAGTCTCTGACCTAGCAGAGACGAGATATTCTGAATACGGCGAAAAGCAACTGCGGTTAGCGGAATGCTTGGTCTGATCGGGGTAAAATATTGGCAAAGCCTAGTGACGGGACTCCAATAAAAAAGATAGTCTCTCGCTTATTGTATCTAGTTTTTTTTTCTTTTTTTCAGGATGATTATATCCAAAAGTTTACTTTCTCATGGATTATTCGTTTATTTTCACTACTAAAAGAGTCACTAGTTTCCGGTTCATTTTTTTTCATCTCTGTTTTTTTAATCTTTTTTGTATTATTTTTTTTCAAAAATATTGTTTGTTTCTATTTATTTTTGTGTGCACTTTTTTGTATTTTTTCTCTTTTTATTGCTTCGGTTGTTTCGTTTTTCGATGGTAGTATTTTTCTTAATTTGTAAATGCCTTCCTCAGCATTAATTTTCATTTTTACTTTACTTTTATTTGTTTATTTTTTTTCATTTTTGTTGTTCTTTCCGTGCTAATTCTTCCTTTGAATAATACCTGCTTTATTTATTTATTAGTTTATTTCTTTGAATTTGAATTTGTTTGATTCTAGTTCGGGTGACATCTCCTCCTTGTGTGAGTGACTGCTCCATTTTGAAAATAACCCAATAGATTTTCTTAGCTTGATTAATAATTCCGTAGGTCAGTTTAATAAATCACCATCAAATCCCCATTTTTCAGTTAGTAGTACTTATGTATCGGATTTTGATCGAGTATCTAAACGAGATTGTAGTTTTCTGTGCTTCAGCTTAATGTACAGGGCCTTTGTTCTTCATTTGATGAGTTTAAAAAAATAGTCCGTTGTGGCCACCCTGATTTTATTGGTCTTTGTGAGACTTGATCCAAAAGATGAATCTCTATTGCATCTCCCTGGGTACAGGATAGAATGTTTAAATCGAATTATGATAGAAAGAGGTTGCCTTGCTTTTTATGTTTTGGAATGTTTTCCGTACTCTGTTAGACGTGACCTGTCAAGAAATGAAGTGCGAATTTTTGAATCCATATTCATTGAGATTAAAACCCAAGCTAAAACTTTGATTGTGGTAATATATACCGGTCTCCTAGTGGGTCTGTTCCCTCTTTCCTTCAGATTCTTGATGAGGTTTTGGAAACAATCCAACTTCATTCATGCGACCTTGTTTTTATGGGTGACTTCAACCTTAATTTGTGTGACTGAAGGTCATCCTCGTCCTTGGATTTTCTTTCAACAATGCTCGCTTGTGGAACATTACCTTCTGCATGCATTCCACCTCCTATAACTAACACTATTGCTTCTTTGCTTGATAATATTTTTTCATTGTTGACCTTGGTGCAAAGTTTTGTGTTGACGAGTGATATCTCAGACCATTTTCCTGTTTTTCCGTGTATAATTTTACCGATGAGTGGCCAAGGAGGAACCAAGGAGCTGGTTTTTCCTCTTTAAAATTTAATGATCAGGGTTTGCATCCTCTTAGGTCACGGTTGGCAGGTTGTTTGTGGAGTATTTCTGAAAATGAATCTGATACAGATTCTTTGTTTAATTCTTCTTATGATTCTTTGAAAGAAGTTACTTTAGATACATGTGTTGCGCCCCTGTGGAATCCAGCATCGAAAAGAACAACCCCTTTGAATCCTTGGATGACTCCGAGACTCCTTAAAAGTTGGAGGAAGAAAAGTAACCTTTGAAAGGCTTACAGGTCCTCTTAGCCATCTTCTCGTGTTTCTCAACTTCAACTTTTCAAAGCTTAAAGAAGAGTTTACATTTCGTTTTGCCGAAAGGCCAAATCGTTATTTTATTACAGAAGATTCTCTGCGTGTGGTAATGACATTAGGAAGACTTGGCAAGTAATCAATTCTGTTATCAGGCCATCTTCTCCTCTGCCTTCTTCTGTCCCTTCAAGTACTGTGATGAAAGGCGAAAATGTAGAGGGTGAGCTAAAATTTCAAGATGCTTTTACTTCCTATTTTGCTAACATCGGCAAAACTACAGCCTCTTCTGTAAGTCCTTTTTCTTCTTTACCTGACTTTAGGTCTTACCTTGGACTGCCTTGTCCTAAATCAATGGCATTAGAACCTGCCTCTGAAGCTGAAATAGCCAGAATTTTCAATGGTTTGAGGGGTTCTTCATCTTCTGGCCCAGACCGTATTACGACTAAGGTTGTAAAGTTCATTCTTCCTGTCATGATTTCTGCCCTCACGAGACTTATCAATCTTTCCTTCGAAAATAGTGTTTTCCCAAGTGCTTTGAAGTGTGCTCGCGTTATTATTCTTTTTAAAGGTGGATTAAGGAATGATCCTTCAAATTATGGACCCATATCCCTTTTATCAGTGTTTAGTAAAATATTTGAAAAAGCTATGCTTTCTCGACTTCTTAATTTTTTTTAATTCTAAACACTTTCTACGTGATTTTCAGTTTGGTTTTAGGGCGAAGCACTCAACTGAGCATGTAGGCGCAACTCTTTTGAATTATTTACATTCATTTCTTGACTCTGGTCTGATACCTGCTGCTCTTTTTCTCGATGTACGAAAAGCATTCGACTCAATAACACACAAGATTTTTCTTTGAAAACTGTCAGATATTGGTATAAGAGGAAATGCTTATTCATGGTTTCTATCATCTTTATCTGGTCGAGTCATCTCGGTTGATCCGCACTTTTCTAACCCTTCGGGAATAGAGTTTGGCGTTCCACGAGGATCTTTTATTGGGCCAATACTCTTTTTAATCTACGTCAATGATCTTATTAATGCGGTTCAAAATTTAAAACCTACCATTTCCTGTCGTCTTTTTCGACCAGCATCCGTCACTAATTGTGACAGGAGTTCGTCTTTACCGGATGCACTTATTGCTTTTGCTGATGACATTAATCTTGGTACAGCTGGTAGAACTGAGTCTGATCTTCGTTGAAAGATAAATGCTCTTTTTGAAAGATTCAATGGTTTGATGTAGATTATCTTGCCTTAAATGTCGGGATTTCATTTTTTCTCATTTTCTCAAGAGTTTCAAAGGCTTGCCCTGACTTAAATGAAATACACCTATCAAGAGGTTCTCTAAGTAGACCTAGGGGTCGTTACGTTCGACTCCTAGGCATCTTGCTTGACGAAAATCTTTCCTTTAAGCATCATATTGACCTGATTAAAATGAAAGTCTCCAGGAGTCTTGGAATCCTTAGAAAGCTCAAACACATATTTCCAGGGTCAATTCTCAGAATCTTGTTCTACAGCCTAGTTCAGTCTTATGTTTCATAATGTTCTGTTATTGGGATGTCAACTTTTTCCTCGTCTCTAATGCCGCTTTAAAAACTTTATGATAAAGCAAGAACTCTTATTAAAGAAACTAACCAATCTTCACATAAACCCTTGCTTGATTTGAAATCTCTCTATTTTCTTTCTTGTTCTTTTTCATCTTTTTACAGTTGCACGGCCATCTTCCTGCTACTCTATAAAATAATATATCTTTTGTTTCTGATCAATCGACTTATCATCTCCGCACTTCCAACAATTTACAGATTATTCACACTCCATCAGTGAGGTCTGACTTCAACCCTCTGACAACATGCAACAGGATTTGGAACACGCTCCCTGTGTCTGCAAGAAGCTGTCACTCGTTTGGTATGTTCAAAAATTATGTTAGGGATTTTCTAGGTAGTAATTAAGTTTTTTTTTGTTTTTTTTGTTCTTTTTTATCATGTGTTGAGTCGCTTAAAGCTGTGAATGTATGATGTTCAAAATGTTTTTGTTTTTTATGTATTTGTTTCATTTTTGCTTCTCCCCTGTGTTTTTCCTGGCCATAGAGCCTTACGGGGAGTTTATATTGAAGTGTATTTTGTTGAGTTTTTTGATTGAATAAAATTGATTGATTGATTGATTCACTATAATATAGTTATAAATGTTTTATACGAGAGTGGTGTGTTTAAAACAAACCCTTCTTTATCACTGTCAGAAACCATCCCTCTCTTGCTTAACTGTATATATTTTAAGCTTTTAAAAAATGTTATTATTCAGAGAGCATATAAATAGGTCTCTCCTTCCTTTCCCGGAGAAGAAAACTAAATTTTTTTTATAGTAAAAAAAGGGAAGCAATAGTTTTACTATAAAACTTACTTAAAAGTATCGTCAAGAGTGCGAAGAGAACCCCCCTCCCCCCATTGCCCAGGTCAGGTGTTTACTCACCACCAGAAACCCTCTCTAATGACATTATATAAAAGGTAAGGAGATAAAACTTTAGGGAATATATATGATTCACGCGCACTGGAAATACCCGCCGTGAACCTATATTTCTAATTTTTATAACCCTCCAGCCTTATATGCAGCTATCTTAAGATTTTAAAGAAAAAACAAGCAATATTCAAGCGTCTGAGGCTAAAAACTTCTTCAATTCCAAGTCAATAATTTGAAATAGCCACTCCCTCCTTTCCACTATAGCTAAACTGGAATTCTATGAGAAAATATAGTATAATTAAAAGCTAACCAATAACTAAACTTCAGAGTTGCATGTAAGAAGGGGGATACATTATAGTAGAGATGCCATAATATCTCCGGTACCCACACCATATATGGGCATAGAACCATGTGGTTTATGGACTTTGTCAGTGAGAATGAAAAAACTGGAACTTTGTCACATTTATGTCTGTTTTCATGGATGGTTATGTGTGTTGCTCGATTTATTTGATGTTTTTCATGGATGGTTATGTGTGTTGCTCGATTTATTTAATGTTTTATGGTTTTTGTCAGTGAGAATGGAAAAACAGGAACTTTGTCACTCCCTTCTTGTTGTTGTCCGATGCAGATGTTATGAGTTTCCGGGAAACAGTATTTGTTATTGTTGTTCAAGCCAAATGTTATGAGTTTCCAAGGTAACAGTTAGATCCCCCTTCTCAGCCAATCAGAGGGCTTTGTTTACATAACAATTCGACCTTGAGATTTCGTATATAACGGGCATGCAATGTGATTCAATTATCAGAAAGTATTGTGACACAATGGATAGAACAATTGACATAATTGATGAGCTTGAGGCCTTGGCAGCCACAACTTACCATGTAAGTGCATTTTTATTTTCAAACGAATTTTCCTTGATCACCCTCCAGTATATTTAAGTACCCCCCCCAACAAACCTAACTATCATACAATCTTTATACTCAATGCAAAACGTAAATACATTCCTTTACCCTCAAAACTCCGCCCCCAACAAACCATACAATCTTTATACTCAATGCAAAACATAAATACATTCCTTTACCCTCAAACCCCCCCCCCCAACAAACCATACAATCTTTATACTCAATGCAAAACGTAAATATATTCCTTTACCCTCAAACCCTCCCTCCAACAAACCTAACCACCATACAATCTTTATACTCAATGCAAAACGTAAATATATTCCTTTACCCTCAAACCCCCCCCCCCCCCACAACAAACCATACAATCTTTATACTCAATGCAAAACGTAAATATATTCTTTTTACACTCAAAACCTAACCACCGCAAAAGAAATACCTTTTCGATAAATTTAGCCTTTCTCTGTGACATCCATCGCTATTGTTATTAACCGCTATGGTTTTGACACAAGACTCCAGTGCGAGGCCTATAATTACTTTGTCGCCCCTCTTCCGGTTTTGTTTACAAACGCGGTCTAGCCAAAGGGTTTGTTTTGATTGTCAAATTAAAACGATTTTAAGCAATAATTAGATTATGGATTCGTAACCTGTATTTGCCGGAGAAGCGAAATGGATTCTAAACAAAATAATTGCTAGCAATATATTTAGGACATTACGTAAAAGGGAGGGGGGCAATACATCGCTTCTAACAGCTTCGCTGTAAAGTAAATTACGTAAAAGGGAGGGAGGCAATACATCGCTTCTAACAGCTTTGCTGTAAAGTAAATTACGTAAAAGGGGGAGGTCAATGCCTCGCTTCGAACAGCTTCGCTGTAAAGTAAATTACGCAAAAGGGAGGGAGGCAATACATCGCTTCTAACAGCTTTGCTGTAAAGTAAATTAAGTAAAAGGGGGAGGTCAATGCCTCGCTTCGAACAGCTTCGTTGTAAAGTAAATTATGTAAAAGGGGGAGGTCAATGCCTCGCTTCTAACAGCTTTGCTGTAAAGTAAATTAAGTAAAAGGGGGAGGTCAATGCCTCGCTTCGAACAGCTTCGTTGTAAAGTAAATTATGTAAAAGGGGGAGGTCAATGCCTCGCTTCAAACAGCTTCATTGTAAAGTAAAAACAAACTATTTCTTCGCATTAAAAGTAAGGGGGGATTCTGTGTGTAGACATGTACACCCATTGACAAGAAAACTAATGTGTAAATATATGCGATGCGTCTCTAGGCATGTTTTTAATTTTTTTCAAGCTTTCAATCTGAGGGGGACAAGTGATTTGAGAGAGGTTTTAGACTAAATCGACCATGCTGATTACGAATATCTCGGGAATATAAGCGCCAAAGGTGCGCTTGGTGGTTTTTTGCAACTAAGTTCGTTGATTTTTCTATTTCACTCAGACTAAGTCCAGCTTTCTACTAGAATATTGTAGTTGTCTTTTTTATACCTAGCCAAAACATTAGGCGATCGTTAATTTACCACATCAGTAAAAAAAAAAAAATAAAAAAAAAAATAATAAAAAAAAAAAAAAAAAAAAAAAATCCTGCTTCAAGCACAACAGCTTCAATATGCTTCAAACTGCTTTTACAAGCTTTTGATTTTTACAATTTTATTAACATACGATTGGTCGAATATACATAATTTAAATATGTTTAGCAATGTTTTTTGAGTTATTATTTAGTCAAACTCGTCGTCACTTTCAGAAAGATCGCATGACCCAGCACAAGCACAAAGCAAGTCGCACTTGCGGATTCCAGCACAGGAGCACTTTCCAATACACATATTTCTACACTTGCAATGAACTGCAATACGGTTTATAGAAATCGGCCATTGCGACAATGAATTTGTCAGAGGAATAACCCCGAAAGCGTCACTGTATACCCATCCGAAATTTAGGGGGTCTAAAACTATTGGTTCAGACTCCATAGCCTGTAAAACGATTCCCCACTGATATACAACTCTAAGGATGTGATATTTAAAGCTGTTTTCAGTGGGCGGAAGATTTTTTAATGATTTTTTCCTATGGAATAAGTGTACTCGCAAGTCAGTCAAGGAGTTAAAGTCAGTAGGATTCTTTCCATAGGCTGCGATTGTTACTTTTCTTGCCACCTCCGTCACTTCCTCAATATAATTTGATATGTTGACGAGGTCAATCTTGACTTTTCTCGTCAGTTTCGCCATGTCACTAACAAGATCAAATTTCAAAGCTGCTTTCACAAATGTCTTCTTCCCCACAGAATATGCAAAGCTCGTCGTGTCAATGCCACTAAGGCAGTGTAGAAGTCCAATGCTGTCAATAAAGTCCCGTGGAAGAGAAATAGCTAGCTCGTGCACAGGGAAAACTCTGTCAGGGAATTGGAGGAATAGCTCCTTCTTTTTGTTCTCTTTCGTAGCTAACAGCGTAGAGGAGTGTTGCAAAAGTATCACCAGAATATCTGTGTCATTGGCCCGAACAATGACAGAAGAACTTCCATTCCTAAAGCTGGAAGCAACATGGACTGCTACACGCATGTCTGCTTCTTCATGTGTGCTTGCAAGCTCAAGACTAAGAGGAGGCAAAGGTTCCAGGGATCCTTTTCTAGGCAATATCCCAACATGTCGACGATCAGGGAAACCTCCAGCAAGTATAATATCAAAGTTCTTACTTTTACTTCCAATATTGCTCCAAAACTCATAAATAAAAGCCACCAAGTTAGCTTTGCAGGAAGAACTTCTAAGAATTGATTGCCAGGAATCACCGAGTTTGATGCTGTCACTATATGTGGTACTGACCTTCAAACTCTGCTCACCCCTTCGTCTATGGCAGCCACTACTGTCTTTTAAGCATACTGGTGAGCCAGTTGGGTCCTTGATTCCATAAGTTCCATCATACCGGTCAGAAACTACATGCAGTTGGCATAGATTTTCCGGGAGCTGACTAAAAACCTTGCACGTCAATCTTCTTGAAAAATCAGACAATGTCTCATCCCTTGACGGAGTCATAGTCCTTAAGAGCGGCATAAAGTCCAGAATGAGAGATAGCCTCGAATTGACATCAAACACTGGCAAAGAGTAGGCCTTAGAATCTAGGCAAGACAACCCTTCTATAAAGTTTATCAGATCAGATTTCTTTCCTGTTCTTAATCGGAATCCCTCGGATTGCGCTTCGAACAATGCCGGGGAATACTGGAGGAGTTCATGCTGAAGTATTTTTTTTAGCATGTCGGTTGCTGATCCTGGATTTTTACCAACATTCAGCAGAACTTTTTTAACTGCTTCTAGTTCTTCTACAGGGTTAGCAAAAGTACGTTTCGTCTTTTGGGTAGGTTTCAAGCAGCTTTCCATGGTTTGAACCTTGATCCTTGAAAAAGCACTAGAATTGCCTTTTAAATAATCCTCTACAGCATCCAATCCTATCTTCTCTGCTGAGACAATCCGTTCCGCTATTGCTGTATCAACAGTTTCAAAAGTGATCACATTCACCAACGGCACTTCATCATATTTAAAAGGATGTATATGCTCTTCAAGAATACTAACTGACTTGTCTACGAGGCTACTTGTCTTGTCATGACTTTGCAAAATATTGTTGTCAAACTCAGTCGCCCCATCCAGTCCTGCCATCGACTAAAGGGAAGAGGATACTCTCGAGCAAAATGGCAATGTCAGTGTCCACTTGGCAACTGCTGCTTTGTTCAGAGTAACACCTCTTAATCCACTTTTTTGCTTTGCTTCCAGATTTAGTGAGGATTCTAGCGCATGGTCCGGTGCGACACAATTCATTGAGCCAGGAGTCCTTTTCACATTGAACAAACCTTCCTTAAATATTTCAATCAGTTTCTGAGGAGCACAGGCCATTTCTCTCAAATATAGTGTCAAACATTCTGCATATTTATAATGTCCAGATGCAGCCATATATGGGATCATTAAACTTGCTGCTTTGAGATGTCGCCACCAATCTCCTGACCTTTCTGCAATTAAAAAGTCCATCAGGATGAAGCACATTCTCATATACTGTAACCATAGTTTTGAAGTAAACGATGTCTCGAGGAAGCTGTCAAAGTCCTCTAAATTCGATTGCAGATCACTTATCGCACCTGTTACAGTACCCCAACTGCTATTCACATCGATCTCTGAGAGCACCTTCTCTATGTGATCCATCACTGCTGTATCCTTACCAAACGCTAAACAATGATCTTCGAAAGCTTCAAAATACATCCTGCACAAAGCTTCCGCAACAATTTGGTGGGCTCTCACACAGCGGTAAAAGGGTTTACCTGTCATAGCTTTTTTGGCAGACCCAGGCAATAAAATATTTGCTTTTGAAAAAAGCTCCTCCAAGCCAGATCCTTTCATGAGATACCCTATGGCACCTAAAAAGTTCATAGCGATGTGTAGGCCCCCGAGCCTAGGAACGACTTTTTCGTAGCTTTTTGGATCTTTCGATCTCAAAGCAAGTATAATCTCATAAATTGCTAAGTCACATGTGATCACTGTGTATTCTTGATGAAGAGAATCAGCTGTCTGCTGTAATACCGCAACTGCTTTTGCAACAACTTCAGGGTTTGAAGGTGAGCTAGGGATTATTGGCAAATATCCAATGCGAGAAACAGGCATCATGGAGCTTCTTCCATCATCTGCAAAATATTTGAAGTCTGGAAGTGTCAAGTTGTCTGGTAATTGCACTGCCAGAAATTTTGTTGGCAAGTCACGACAGACTGCCCAAGATAGGAAAATGGGAGCGATGGAAACTCTTCCATCCACTCGAGTCATTTCGAGCTTAAAAGAAGAAGGTTCTATGCAGCGTTTTCTTTTCAAAGTCACTTTTTCAAAGGATTCACTTCCGAAATCTGATTTTGACAATGCACGGCTTCTGCACCGGGAGCGCGATCGAACGACTGAAGCAGACGACGTACCAACATCAATCAGGTCCTTCGAGGGTTGGATGGCAATCATGGTAGTTACGTGGGATGACGTGCCATCTACAGTTTGCTCCTAAAGTAGAAGAAAATCAATTAATTTGTTTGCAAGGAAGTTCAAATAATTAATAAGGATAGATCAGTTATTTGTGGCGAATCCAGGATTTGGGGAATGGGGGGAAGGGGCTTGGTCACAAAAAAAAATTACACTCTTGTCTCGAGTATTTCTAGCTCTCGGCAGGTGGTCAATACCCCTTTTGAAAAAATCTTTTGGACAAGTGTATGGTATAAAAACAGCTTCCGCGAAATAGCTGGCATAGAAAAATGTTTTCTAGAAAAAGCGGAAAAAAAATCAACTTAGCACTAAGAATCAGTGTCTTTGGTCAGAATTGTGACTAGCCGTTTTTAAAGTGACTAAGGCCGAATGGGACCGAGAAATTCCAGGCATTTTGGACTGTTTACTTTCGCGGCGGGGGGGGGGTCTCCTCCTGGATCCGCCATTCAGACACCCACCGGTGTCGTATTCTGAATAAGGGAATACACTAACGGGAATTTTGGGATTAAACCGTGGAGCCCGTGATCAAATATTTTCATTTGTTTGACTCAATGTTATTACTGTAACTTGGCCAATTTAACATTTTAAGGAGCTTTTTAGGGTGCTGCAAAGGCAACTAGCACCTTAACCTGCTGGATCTAAACTTAAGATTCTCTAAACTTAGGATCTTCAGGCAGAGAAAGCATTTTCTGCCGCAAAGCCCCGAAAATTTTAGAAATTTATCACTAAACAGTGTATCATTCCTTATATTTGCCTCTTAATACTGATTTTAGAAAAGTAAACACCCTTAAAAATTAATATTGTGCTGCAAAGGGTCTAAGTTATTTAAAAATTGAGATTAAGGAAATGCTGTTTTATTTTTGTTCATTTGCAGACAAAAGAACTAAGTGAATGTCTGAGACAGTAGTTTCTAAAATTCCGGGACCTACCACTGGAATATAGTAATAATGTGGTTTTCATGTTTCCTTTAAATTAGCCCCTGCAACATCTTTGCAAGGAAGCAAATTATCTTGAAAGGCAATATTATGCCGCAAAGCGGCAAAAATTTTTGAATTTAGAACTAAGATTTAGACTCTTCTACCTCATATTTTGATGCTTACCTCAAAATCAAGGTTGTCCAGTGAAAAGTGAATAAAGTCTCCTGGGACAATTCCTTCTGGTATGTGGACGTTGTCAGTTCTTTCTTGTTGTTCCTTTGCTTTCATAGCTTCATTGGTGACAATGCGTTGAACTGTGCTGTAGCTAACTGTCATTTTCAGTCTATTCAGTAGAGTTATAAGATTTTTGTTGCGAGTTTTGTGGTCCACATAAACACCTAGGCCAGTATGTTTTGGGGTCTCTAATTTTCCCACTTGAAATAGAATGTCCTGAGCCAAACTGATAATATCTTCTTTCACAGCATCTGTGACACTGTATCTTTCGCTAGCATTATCTGGTGGGTCCTCAAAATCGGCAAAAAGGAATGCAAGCATGTTGAACAACATTGGAGGGATCATAGAATCTGCATACTCTGTAGTAATATCAATATATTTGTCACTACGTTTGTACTTTTTCACTGTATCAATTAAATCAGCCTTTAACATTTTCACTGTGTAAAAAAACTCACTTTTAGCTTTATGTTCAAACATATCGTTCATTGAGTTTGAACAATGCGGAGTTTCCCAGTCAGGAACATTGACAAATGGTTGGCTCCCTGTAGGACTTTGTGTTCCGTTTTCAACTGATTCAGGGCCACTATTTTGCATGTCATCTTCACTGTCCCACACTACTTCACAGTCAAATGATTCACTGACACTCTCTCTGCCAGATTCGTTTGTTTCACAGTCTGTATCTAAGGTAGGACTCTCTACGAGCACAACTGAATCATCTGCTTCTTTGACAAACTTTGAAACCTGACGGCTCAGGGCTCCAACAGATACTTTATGCTTCAAATAGTAAAAGCACTGGTCTGCCTTTTTACTAGAGCTCACTTCTAGTGCTTTGCCATACTTCACACTCAATTGCTTTTTCAGTATCCTAACATCATGGGCCTTTATTTCCAGACCTGAACTAGCTAGTCCACTGCTTAATTTCTGCCTTAGCTCACTAAGCGAGTATATTCTTCCTTCCTTAAGACGAGTTTCAATTTCATCCACCACACTTTTTGCAACAGCCTCTCTGGCAGAAAAGTTAGTCTCTTCCTCAGTCTTCTTTTTAAAGAAGCTAAGCATGCATTTTTGGTGGTATTTTGCACTCAACTGAATCAAGTTTTTGTCTTTGGACCTTGCAAACACAGCAGGCATTTCTCGTAAAAGTCTTTCAGCATGCTGTGATAACTTCTGTTGCCTTTCTATCGTTTTAATTGCAAGAAGATTCTCACTTTTACGCTTGGTACTTCCCTTTTTGCCACAAATGATGCAACAGTCAGCATATGAGAAACTCACTTCTGTTGCCAATGTTCTAGTGAGTCTTGCAGGTGTAGCTGGAATATTTGCTTCATGAAGACCTCCATGGAGATCACAAGACAAAAATTTCTGTCTACAAGTTCTATGCCAAACAAGCCTTTTTTGTAAGAAGTTTGGTTGCTGACAGTCCTTTCTTAGAGCATGGTACTTAGCATTGCACTTACATCTGGTCAATAGAAGTTCTCGGACACGTTTTATATCACTAACAGTGTGAAGCTGTCCTTTTCCATCGGTTTGGCAGATTAAACACTGCATAGTAAATTTGTTTTTTTTGGGGGCTATATAGAGCATCTAATTTTTTTCTGGCAAATGATTCCATGCTATTCTGCAAAATAGAGAAGAAATTTAGTATGGTACTAATGGTAACCTTAGAAAAAAAATTCAAGAATTTCTTCATGATATATAACCGATCCATTTCCAGTATCTACAGACTATTATAGTCTATAATAGGATCCTATAAGCAGTGGAAAGACCTGGTGAAAAAAAAATCTTCAAACCAGAAAGTAATTAAAGGCCCCCCCCCCTCCAGCACTGATAAGAAGTCCAAAATGGAAGAAAAAAGACACTTCTTAGTGCTAAATTTCAATTTTTTCGCCTCTGTAAATCATACTCATATTCAGTCTTGGTCCCTCAAAAGATGGAAAATGACAATTCTTAATGCTCCATTGTGGAGGCAATGGGCATTGGAGGCCTGAGTCTCAACCCATTTGAGTCCGCCCTAAATAATAATAATAATGCTCCATTGAACAATTTTACAACTTTGTGGCATAGTATTGGGCATTGCAGCATAGTATTGGCCAAAAAGAAGGTACCACCAAACCTTCTTCAACCTAGCCTAAAATTTTTTTGTGCCACCTAATAGCACGTCCAGACTATCCGCTTTCTGGAAAAATGGGACGGAAATCTGGAAATGTAGACAGGTCTTCCATCCCCTTTTTCCGTTTTCTGGGCAGGAAGGATCAGAGGGTCCGAAAATGGAAAAATGGGATGGAAGACTGTAGTGTGGACAGCTTTTCTGGAAAAAATGCCAGAAGAAGGAGACGATTAAACATGATAAGTGATAAATAAAAATAGTTGTCTGATGTGGTTTAAAATAGATTTTCAAAACTTAAAATAATAAATTTCAAAACTTAAAATTAACAAAAATTGTTCCGTGTAAGGGGGGCTGCCTCCTCCTCAATACCCCGCTTTTCACGCTAAATTTTGAAGCACTTTAAAAAAAAGTTAGTTATTCTAATTAAACGGGCCTTGTGTTTCAAGATTCATTCTTTAACAATTTGGACAAAATGTATAACTTTAACGTAAACAGCGGAGTATTCTGGAGGAGGCAGCCTCCCTCATATACAGAATAATTTCCCACCGGAATAAAAACCCACATAGCCCTTTAAAAAAAATATCGGTATGTTTTGTTGTAGTAAAGCTGCGTGTCCACATCTAGAAGAGACAAAAAATGAAAATAAGATATATTTGCAGTTTCACATTGTCAATGAATAAAATTTCCAGTCCCTTGAGCAAAATTTCCAGTCCAGGCACTGTTTTCCTGGAGAAACAAGTAGAGGAGGGACTGTATTTCCAATGCATTAACACCAGCACAAATGATGGTCAACTGACCTCTTTCTGCTGACATGAGCTTCCCTAATTATGTCTGGCCTCACTGTGCAATGATCTTACCATGCTTGTAAATGTTATTCAGACTCACATTGTCAACATTCCAAATGTCTTGTGGTTTGAACATGTGTTTATCTATACCTTGCTCCAAGTTGTCAAAGAAAGCTCCTACAGAGTGACAGTTGAAAGTAGTTGCCTGTCCTAAGCTTGTACCTTATGGCATTCTAGCCAATAGAGTTTTACAGCAATCCATAGAACCATGGTACCAATCTTTACCTGCAATTCCTCCACTGTCTCAACTTCCTTTACATTTCCTGTTATCAGGTCCTTTTATACTCTTAGTAATGGCATAAGTGTATGCAAGTTCATGTGCTTCTAGGGGAAAACAGTCAAAATGCAGACCAGCTATCATTTTCAAGCATGTTTTTATTCCTTTTTCTTGTTCCTCTGCAGATATTTATTATGGCATGTGTTGTAACAGGGTATAAAGAAATTCAGGTACAGACTTTGTAGAGGGATATTCAGCTTCTCAACTTTGTTCATGTACCCCTGCAGTATTTATCTTGGGACACCCATGGCACTTGCAGAGAATCCAACCAACATTTTGTGAAGTAAGACAGAAAAAAACTGCCTTTTTTCCTTGTGGACCCCAGTCCCTTATCTTTCTTTTTTCCTCTGTTTTATTTTTAAGCATTTTATCTTGAATGAAATTTAACAGGAAACAATAGAATTTCAATTCACCTACTGGTCTGACAGGGTTAAACAACACCAGAATTAGGTTTTGTGTTTTGAGCTTGCCTTCAGCCTTAAAATGTGCTGTTTGCACAGCTTTTACAAGCATAGTCCACTTGTGGACACCTTGGTATGGCATGCTGAACCTACCTTGGGTATTGTGAGCAATCATAGGAATTCACCATCTCACAGGATGAAAATGTAAACAGCAAACCAGCAAGATGGCATGTTTTGGAAGCTGCCAAAAGACAGGCAAATAATAAGAGAATACAATGTGAGTTTATGGCTTTTCTAGTTTTAGTAATTAGGTGCAGGCCTTTAGACAAAAATTGAGCAAAAATACCAGATTTAATATCCATAAAACATGATCCAATCTGATATTCTTTGTAAAAGTATTAACCAAGGCATTTTAAGCAAGACATTTTAAAAACATACACTGCCATAAGAAAGACACTTTACAACAAAACATTTTAAAAACACACACTGCCATCCATCAGATCCTATAATCTACCAGAAGTACCCATAGGTGGGATCCCATAGGATTGGGATTACTTGCTTTAGCTAAACATGGGCCACATTTTGGTATTTAATAGGCTATTGCCTAACTTTAAACATTTGAATTGAATTCTTAGAACAAGAAGCTTTTATCTAACCATAATGTAATTTTTATCTGGAGATTTACTAGGCTAGTGGCAAGGTTTCTTCCACAGCAGTTAATTTAAGCATATGCTATTCTACATGAAATAGGCTGGACCAGCCTAGCGTATAAGAAGCTTAAAGCAGAATTATCTGTCAATTATTTAACTAGGTATACTTAAGCATTAATCTTAGAATAATTAACAATAATAAAAAAAAAGAAGTGAAAAAAACTATACCTTCTTTTTCGTTTTTTATTTTCTGTTTGTAAACAAAAATGAAAAAACATACGTAGGCGATGGCGTTGCAGTTGTTCTTGCAATCGCCATCTAGCATAATATCTTAAATTAAAATTCTAGAAATTGGCTTATAATTTTTTACCATAGATGATTGAGTCGAAACTTTGACCTCATGTTAAACTATGAAGCGCACTTTGGTGGTCGCAATTCCCGAAATAAATGGAATCAGCATGTTCAAAAAACATTGTTTCCAAAAGTCAGAACTCATGTACCAAAATGTTTTTTACAAATCGTTATTTGATGACTTTTTCAACTTTGGCTCCCCGACTACATTTTTTTCCTACCTATCTATTTCTTCCAATGTTTTTTCTTTTTCAGTCCCAATATAAACTTATCTCTGCGAGATATTAACCCCTATTACATATCTAAATGTAATTTTTTACAATGAAACCACTCATTTCTAATCTTTGCTATCGCTTCGATATCTCATAAGCGAATATTTTTAGGTAATTTCTATTAATAAATACCGCCTTTGAAACTCAAAATGCTATTTTTTCTAATCTTTACTATTTTCTCTGTTGCTATCACATATATTTTTAGGTACCTTTGAAACTGAATGCTCTTTTTCACGTAATTTTAAGAGAGAGATTATCCCATCTGTCACACATCAACGTCCTAATTTACACTGAATATTTCTATCGTGCCAAAGATTTTAGTGAGGGGAAAGCGACTTAACGGTTCTCGACATTTTGAAGTTCAAACTCGTTCATCTAACCTCCATAATTAAACTCATGTATTTACTGAACCTGTATGGAATTAGAAATATTTCAACTTTTGAAGGGCATTATGAGAAGGGGGACTGGGAAGCGCTGTGGGAAGCGCTGCAGGGGTACGCCGAGGGGTGCGCTACGGGACCGAGAAGCGCCGCAGGGATGCGCCGCAAGGATGCGTCGCGGGCCAGGAAAGCGCCGCAGGGATGCGCCACAAAAAAAAAAAAAAAAAAAAAAAAAAAAAAAAAAAAAAAAAAAAAAAAAAAAAAAACGAGCAAATTGCCGCCTTCTATGTCATATCTTAGATTATATTAAGTTGGAACTTTCAGTTGAATTAACCAAATGCTATTAAGCGTGTTTTAAGCAATAATAATCCAAATTTTAAAAACAGTAGGGCTGATTTGAACACTTTGAAAATAAGCTATTTTTCATTTATAGGTTGGTACATTGGTCCCATATTCACCGTCCAGTGAAGAAGGGGAAGAAGAGGCAGTGGAGTTTCAAGACAATGAAACATGGGACGATATCATTGAAGTACCAGCTAATATTGATAAGTTTTTAGATGATTTTTTTAATGTAGAAGCTAGCACAGTTGAGCTGGGGGACTTGAGCCCGAACACTTTACAGCTTTTAGATGATTTTACAGGGAACCCTCCTCCTCCTGCCTCCGATACCCTAACGAGTCCACTTCAAACAACTGAAGTGGAACATAGCCCGAATATTGTTGAACAACTGGGGGGAGGGGGTACATCTTTCCCTGATTTTCAATTATCCAACACAATATTAAATAATGTAGTTGTTTTCACTGCAACGTTTGGGGATCCCTTTAATACACTTATGGAGGGAAATTTTGTTTTTGATCCTGTAGAGATTGTGCATGCATATGTAAATAAAATTCGTGCACTACTGGAGAACCAAATTCAATTGTGGGGGGTAGGGATTCAGTTAAGGTTTCAATTGTTTTAAAGGTTTTTTATTTGAATGAGGGGAAAAGTGAGGTTTACTATCATTTTATACATTCCGAGATGCACGTAATTTATCCAAATTTAGAAAATTTTGAGGGAGTTTTTAGTGAGTGGGTAGGGCAAATTATAGCGCATCTCGAGAACTATAACGAAAATGGGAGTGGGTCTGTAGTTTTATTTATTGAAAATTTAAGCGTAAATTTTTGTAAATTTAAGAAAGATTTTATTTTAAGAGGGGGGCATGGGGGAGGGAGGGCAGTTGAACTAAAATATAATCCAGATCTAGTAGGTTGTCAAGGTGTCCAGAAGATCTGGTTTGAAACAGATCAAAAGTGTTTCAAGTATGCTTTCCTCATATCAGCATACGAGCCTCTAGCACGTGAGGCTACTAAGACGAATTTAGATCACTGGGCTGTACATGGGAAGGACGGGTCCGATTTCCCAGTTGTAGATTTTTCTTGCTTAGAAGGAAAATACCCAGTAACGCTAAGATCTATTGATATTTTTGAAAGGGCCAATGCCCATTTAAATATTGGCGTTACTGTGGTACAATATGAAACAGAATTTAAAGATGGGGTTCGTTCAAAAAAGAAGGGGGTGGTTTTCCCAGTAAGGGGCCCGTCAGTTGATTTGGTTAAACACTGGGTTTGGTTGCTTTACACGCCGCCTAGTGAACTGAATGCAATCGGTCATTTTAATCCGATCACTGACATTAGTAGAGTTCTGGGGGAGGGTAAAAAGGGGCGGGGGGTATGTTTCTACTGTCCGACATGCCTATCTAGATTCCGTAGTGATATAAAACTACGGGGTCATATGAAGCATTGTAGACGGCATGGATATCAGACAGTGGAAACGGTTTCAGGGGATAGGGCCATTCTACGTTTTAAAAATTTCCAGAATACCCTTCTCCAATGCAACAAAATATCTTTGGACTGTGAAGCTAAGCTGGTGGAGGTGAATGATCCCCAATATCCAAACCGTATCAAAGAACACCAGGCCATTGCAGTGTCCTATGCTCATGCGCAAAGAGACAATTCTAACACTATGCAGTTGTTAGAAATAGTTGAGACATTGGATGAGAATGAGTGCATGGTCAAGGCATTGACTAAACTGATTGGCACGGCTAATGGTGCTTTTTCTCGTTTGAGAAATACGCATTATACAATGGTGCTTTTTGCAGAGGATCGTCTCGCGATTAAAAATCAAAAAATATGTTGGGTTTGTAAGGGGGAGTTTGTAGAGGAGGATAAGGGGACTAAAGGGAAAAGAGGGGGGAGGGGGAAAGTCAGAGACCATGATCACTTGTGGCAGGAAATATCATCTGGGGGTAGTAATTTTAGGGGGGTAGCGCATCAATCGTGTAATTTAAATGTTAGCCAACAGTTTTTATCCCTGTTTTTATTCACAACTCTAATTATGACTTAAAATTTATTTTACCGGCACTGGCACGTATGCACAGGGAGGGAGGGGGAGTAGACAGTCCATGGGTGAATAATTCATTTATCTACAACATTATTCCCAAATCGGCCGAGAAGTTGTTGCTTCTCGAACTGAAATGGCAGGTAGTGGATAATGGACGTACGTGCTGGAATAAAATTAGGTTTTTAGATTCTTTTAGTTTTTTCCCCAAGGCATTGAGTCAATTGATTCAAGTGCAGAAAAGCGACAATTTTGATAGCTTTCCCTTGCTTAAACAGCACTTTCCAGACAGTGAAATGTATGACTTATTAACCAGCAAAGGTGTATATACATATGATTATTACTGTTCTGGCGCTCGCTTAAGCGAGGAGAAACTACCTCCAATTGAAGCTTTTCACAATTCACTGACCAACAGTGAATGCACAGCCGAGGATTATGAGTTTGCCAAGAAGGTGTGGGCTAAGGGGGATTGTAAAAATGGGTGGGATTATTGTAGACTGTACTTGGCCAGTGACGTTCTAACTCTGTTGGATATAGTCTGTAAGAATACAGACCAGATCTATTCAGAGTTCGGGTTAGATATAGGATATTATTTTTCTACACCACATTTAGTAATGGATTTAATTTTAAAAATTAGTAGGGAGGAAATAGGCCTAATCACCGATGTAGATCAACACCTTTTTGTAAAGCGTTCAATGAGGGGAGGGTATGTTTTTCACGGGGACCGCGTCTTATCAACCGATCCGAGCGGACAAAGCACCGGTGTAAAGTCAAATGCAGTGTTCTTGGACATGAACTCGTTATACCCCTCGGCAATGTCCCACTACTCTTTGCCGTGTGGGAACTATCAATGGCTTGAGAATCCTTGTGAGTTCCCCGACATTAACACCGTCGAGGACAACGGGCCACAAGGATGGTTCTTTGAAATTGACGGTCACATTCCGCTGGCCCTTCACGACTCAGTCAAAGATTTTGTTTTTCCCTGCATCAATCGACCAGTGACCAGGGACTCACTGAGCCCCTACAATCGATCATTGGTTGAGGATATGGGGATGCATTGGACTCCCTCTAAACAGAAACTGATTGCTGATTTGGACCCTAAAGAGAATATCGTTGTTCACCATGTGCTTTTGCACTGGATGGTGAACAATGGTTTCAAAATCACCAAAATACATAGAGTCCTGCAGTTCAATCAGACACCTTATTTGAAAACGTTTATCGATACTTTTGTCGATAAACGTTCTAGGGCAAATTCAAAGGTAGAGAAGGAATTGTACAAGCTCATTCTAAATTCAGCGTTTGGCAAAATGTAAGAAAGCGTACGCAACAGATCTCGCTGCGACGTCGTGACTGACCCTCTAGAGTGTGCACGAATTATTGCCGACCCTAATTTTACATCATTCACGAGCATAGAGGCCGGCATGGTTCTTCTACACAGGAAAAAGCGAAATATAGTACTGAACAAGAATATAGCAGGAGGTAGTTCAGCACTAGAAATTTCAAAAAAGCTCATGTTGTCCTTCTTTTACAATGTGTGCAAAGTGCAATGGCCACGGGAGGGGGAGGTTCAAGTTTACTATGGGGATACAGATTCTCTGCTGTTAAAGGTAAATGGGACTGAAGATTTATTGGGTGATTTGCAAAATGGGGTGCACATCAGCTCGCGGATGGATTTCACCAACTGGAATCCATCCCTCTACCCCGAGCTGGTGAAACATCAAGTCCTCAACCAACTATTAAAATTAAAATCAGAGACGGGGAGTGATTTGATATCCAGGGGGGTGTTCCCGGGTCCCAAAGTTTATTGTGTTGAAACACATAGTGGGGATGAAAAGAAGACATGTAAAGGGGTGCCTACACACTTTGTAAAGAGCAATTTTAACATGAGCGTGTACAGAGACTGTGTAGAAAGTAGCCTAGTGCCAAGAGCACAAGTGCTTGCAATTCGCTCTCTACAGTATAGAAATTATACTGTGAGAGTGGAAAAAAATGCAATGTCATGTATATCTGACAAGGTCTATGTGCTCGAGAATGGTGTGAGTGTCCTGCCTCATGGTCACTATCGTATTTCAGACAGAGTTGAATGCGTAGACTATCGTAATCAACTTGGTCTGGATAAACTAACCTAACTAATCAACTAACCACCACCACTCAACCTTTCATAAATTAACCTAACCAGCTAATCTAACCCAAGCACTAACCACCACCACTAACCCATCCACTAACCCGTAGCAGTGACGACAACTATTGTTTTTCCATCGCGGCTCCCGGGGGGTGGGGGACCCTTCCCGTGCCGGCTCCCGGGGGGTGGGCGGCCCTACCTTTAAATTCACTGTAATGTTCAACTGTGCTAGTTCCAAGTGTATTTTATTGTACAAAAAGTGTTGTATAGAAAAGTGTTGTACAAAGGTGTTGTACAGAAAAGTGTTAATGTACAAAAGTGTTGTACAGAAAAGTGTTTAAAGACAATAAATGTTTATTATAAAGTGTTATCATTGGCGAGTTCACGTTGAACAAATAGAGTTTTCATGTTGACCAAGTGTCACGTTGAACAAGTGTTATCATATTGCTGTAATAAATGTTGCCATGAAATATTGTTTTTGTTGTTCTTGAATAGATAGATCTATGGGAAAATTACTACTTATTCATTGGACACGTATGATTTACAGTTAGTCATAGTCCGACTGTTGTCAACAGCATGTATCAATTTAAAACACCCTTCAGATCATTTCTGTGTGGTCCCTCAATGTCGGGGAAAACAATGCTTTTAGCTAGAATAATTCAAAATTGCGATAAAGTGTTTTCGGAAAAACCGAAAAAAATCTACTATTGCTATAGTATTTGGCAAGAGTCATATGATAAAATAAAAGCTATTGCCACAGCCATACCAATACAATTCATACGGGGACTTGATGTTTTCAATAGTATTTAACCGAACTCGTGGCTGATTATTGATGATTTGGCTGAATCCATTGAACAGTTCTCACAGGAAATGCTGCAATTGTTCACTGTCCGATCTCATCATGAACACATTTCCATAACCCTAGTTCTACACAATCTGTTTCATCAGAGCAAATGTACGCGAACCCTTGCTTTGAATTGCACTATCTATATTATCTATCGAGTCGTTCGTGATTCTAGCTCGCTCATAACTCTCAATAAACAGATATACCCCGGCACTCCAAAATTTCTGTTGTCAGCGTACACTCAAGCGACTAGCAAGCCCTACTTTTACATTTTATTGGATCTTAATCAGAGCACGCCCGAGGATCTTCGTGTAGTCACCGACATTTTCGACAATGAAATTACAGTATATTTTCCGGTGAACAGTAGAAAAGGCTATTAGTCGCTATCATGACACTGAAGAAACTACACGAACAACGGCATTTATTTTCCGTTTTAAGCACTTCAAAACCCTTGCTTAGGAAGGCCATACTCAAACATGGTGTCGACAATGATTTCATTAATCTAATATCTGAACTTTGTTTAAATTTAACTGAGGGCAATGTTCAACTGCCAGAAGGTGGTAGACAATAGACAAAGCAACATCGTTCCACTGTACGTGCCTTGGCTTGTAAAAACAAGGGAAACAAATTTAAAAGAAAACGGCTCCTTCAAGCAGGCGGTAGCTTTTTCACACTTTTACTACCGATAATTGCAGGACTTGTAAACAGTTTTCTCTAGAGAATGGCAAAACCCTATAAATTGACACCATTTGAACTTGTCCTCTCGCCCGTCGAACATTTTGAAGACAATCTAAACAAATTCATTAATGATGAGAATATTGCCGATGATAAAAAACTGCTTTTACTTCAAGATGCATTGCGACGTATGGACAAACATAGACCTTATCGTGAGAGACCCGCCGTCACCGATCCCTCTAAACAAGAAACATCTCTTCAAGATTCTGTACAATCAAAGGAGAAGGAATTGAATTCGATTGTATCGAAAATTGGAAACCTATTGCCACTGTCCTATCGAGAACAGAGTAAAAGAGCATTACCTTATCTCTTGTTGGAAACTGGTGATCAAGTTCAAGTCGACAGCACAGGGAAACGAATTATAATTCAGGGAAAAAGTTATAATCTAGTTGATTTAATTTGTGATATGGTGACGAATCGTAAAGGACTCTTATCCTTTGACGATAATCTATACACCTTTCTAAGTGTATCAAACTTTCCCAAAAGTCTTATTGGCAATAAGCAAATTCTAAAGAAACTAAGAGAATATAGTCCTCCAACAATACCATTTAAAAAAGAAGAAGATTCAATATTTGAAGATACTAGCACCACTGATTTTACAACACCTGTGGCTGCTAGTCAAAAGCGAAGACGAATTAATTCGCCCACCAGTGTGCAAAAGGGGAGTGGACATTACACTACGTGTTTACGTTCAAAATGGATGAAGTTTTGAAAGGTGTTTATGAAAATGTTGGTGAGGCGGGGAGTTTAAGTTCCCCCACCACTCTTTCCAAAGTCTCCGGCACCATATTGAAAAATGCAAAAGAGTATCTAGAAAATGAACCGAGTTACACACTACATCGGAAACATAGACTTCGCAGTAAACAATATCGACAAACTAAAGCCTTTTTCCCTCTGCATATAATGCAAATGGATCTTTTAACTTTAGACGCAGTTCAACGGCGTCACAATACACCCTACAAATATATTCTGGGGGCAATCAGTGTCTTTAGTCGCTATGCCTATGCCATTCCGCTGCGATCAAAGAGAGGTGTTGAAGTTGCTCGGACCATTAAAAGTATTCTTGAACGGTATTCGTATAGAAAAATTCAATCAGATCGTGGTAGTGAATTTGTTAACCCTCATGTGCAAAAGGTTCTTTTGAAATATAATACAACACTTTATCACAGTCACAGTCCGATAAAGGCTGCATTGGCCGAACGATTAATAAGAACGATTCGTCTATTAATTTCAAGATATTGTACACTGAAAAATACACCGGCTTTTATTCACGATTTAGATAAAATCATGCAGATATACAACCATCGACCACATCGATCTCTGTCCAACTCTAGCCCTCGGGATGTTCATTATAGTGAAAATACATTTGATGCTTTTCTAAAGCAATACTCCAATGGCAATGAGAAGAAAAAGAAGAAAAAATTCAATGTTGGTGATACTGTTCGAATTAATAGAACCACCAATATTTTTGAAAAGGGGAATTATTTATGGAGCACCGAACTTTTTAAAGTGTCCAAAATTCTAGACACCGAACCCACGACCTATCGGCTACGAGACACCAAAGATGATGAGATTCTTGGCGGTTTTTATGAATATGAACTGCAAAAAGTTAGAAACACTAGTGAAATTTATCAAATTGAAAAGATATTAAAGAGACGTACTCGTAGGGGCAAGAAACAGTTGCTTGTTCGCTGGCTAGGATACAACTCGGATTTTGATTCGTGGGTCAGTGCTGAAGATATTAACAATGCCCAATGATTTCTATGTGACTTTCATGTCCAATGTTTCTGATCCTCGCTACAATGATCTGAATAAAACAAGTGATTTTTGGACAAAACTCTCCCCCACCATCAAATTTGACGGAAAGTATGAAGTGGCTCTTGTCGACTGTATTCTCAAAAATACTTATGACATCCTGAGAAAAGATCGTAAATATGAAATAAAAATTAGACCCTATGATTGGCCGCCACCACCAGATGATCAAGAACAAATTCAAAAAATCATTTGGTTGGATTATCCATATATTGAATTACCCTACGAGGAACTCACCTGTATGAATGATTTATATCGTACTATTAATAAAAGAATTTCCGCTCGTAAAAAAGGAGCTTTTCATTTCAACTATTCAAAGGAGGAGGGCAAGATCTACATTAGTTCACCAATTGCCAGTGAAAAGATTATTCTCAATGATAACCTAAAGGATGTTCTTGGCTTTAAGCTCAATATAATCAATGGTAAAAGTGCCGGAAACACTAATTTCATTTTTGCTGACTACCCGCCTGCCTTCTCCACAGACACTTGTATATTTCTCTACGCCTCATTTGTGGAAACATCTCGGGTCGGTAATTCAAATGTTCCCCTCCTACGAGTTCTTGAACGAAAAACCAATCAAGAGCATATTCACCACTACAATATAAAGCATCTTCAGTATATTCCCGTAAACACTTCCTATTTGGAACTCTGTCAGTTAACACTAAGAACTGAATTAGGTGATCCCATAGCAATTTCAAAGGGTTTGGCTGTGATTACATGTCATTTTCGACCCATCGTTCAACAGCAAGATGTCTAATAAAAAAGTGGTATTCACTTGTCCTGATATTGACTGCTATGTTAATACTCTTGGCCCAAGACAACAGGGCAATGGAATGGAATATTACAAGGGTCGCTCGTCAATGTCTGGCTATGGTCTTGGCAGCTGGTTTGCTAAGCTGTTTCGCTCTTCACTACCACTGGCTAGAAAATATCTTGTACCGGCTGCGACAGATTTTGCATCCTCTACACTATACGATTGGGGCTCTGGCAAGGATTTTCAAAAAAGTGCTACGGAAAATCTTAGGTCCAGTGCGCGAACCCTTGGTGAGAAATTAAAACAAATTGGTAAAGGTTTAAAAGGTCAAGAAACAATGCATCACTCATCAGTCTCTACTCAGGTCGGAAACGAAAGACATCCCTTTTGTCAAAGAAAAGAAGGAAAAAGCCGACACGTAGTATAACCAGAAGCCCCAGGAAGAAAATTGTTAGATCGAAACTTGATTTCTTCTCTTAAGATGTCCTACCTGCCGCATAAGGATTCTCAACCTTCAATCACCGCCTCATTGAATCTATTCAATGCTGAAAATGTTGATGTGAGTGTCAAGCATGGATACTATGAACAATTTTATCCACTACAACCCCTCTCTGATAATATCCACTTTCAAATTTATTCCAATGAAGACTACTTTATGGACATGTCTTCAACATTTATAGATTTACAAATGAAAGTCCGGAAATCCGATAATACAATGCCAATTCGGGCCGATGGGATATCCTTTGAAAATTGTATACTACATAATTTATTTCGTCAAATTAGTGTCTACATCAATGGCACGCTGGTGAGCACAAGCAACAATCTCTCAAACTATGCAAGCTATATGCAATTCATGTTGATGACGCCCAAGTCATACAAGGAATTTAGAGGTGCCTCCAATGGATATGAATATATTACTAATACTGATAGTACAGATGCACTTAAAAATGCTACAACTAGTGAATTACATCTAGTTGGAAAAATATATCATGAAATATTTAATATACCCCAATGGCTGCCGCCCAATGTTAAAGTAAATATAAAATTGACGCTTGCACCATCCAATTTCATATTGAGAAAAGAACTTGCTGCCAATCCCGATGTAAGTCTCTCCCTCACCTCGGCAATACTCCATGTACGCAAACAGCAGGTTATGAGTTCTGTTGCTTTGGCCGTGGAAAAAATGAGAGCCAATGGAAATAATATTAAACTACTTGTTCCTCATACAATCACCAATCAACGTCATATTGCCATGGGGTCACGCACCTTCACCGATTCATCCTTTATCAATGGCGAAATCCCCTCGAAATTGGCTTTGGCATTTGTAAAGAGCGCCAGTGCAATAGGATCATGGACTGAATGCCCACATAAATTCGAGATGTTTGGACTTTCATCTCTTGTGTGCAAAGTAAATGGTATCCCACTCTACAATCTATCTTTTGATAAATCCTATAGAACATTGTATGAGTTGACCATGCAAACCCTAGATCATGATTCGCAACTACTTGAAAATGGTATAACCGAAGATATGTTTGCTAAAACACATGGTATCATTGTATTGGATTTGTCCGGCACACAGGATATGAGTGTAGTACGTACGGGGACTGTGCGTTTAGAGTGTACATTTGCCAACCCATTGGCTGAGAGTATTGCACTAATCTCACTAAATCAATATGAAACCTATTGGGAAATCACTCCCGAAGGCAGTGTTCTACTAGACTTGGCGCCATGAACACCAGTCAAATAATCAGTGTATTTAATATGGACCCCTACATGTCCCAGTACAAATCCTATTGTCTACCCTCAGATTATCTTGGAAAAATTCAAAGCGCGAACAATACCTTGATTATTGTTAATAGCAGTCCATCGACTGTGCTGACGGGCCATTGGCTGTGCATCTATCAAACAATGAAGACGATTGAATTTTTTGATCCTCTTGGCCTACCCTATACATTTTACACACCTCACATCAGCAACTATATTGAAAGCAGTGGGAAAACTATTATTCAAAATCGAAAGAGGTTGCAGGATCTAACGACTAAAAGCTGTGGCTTCCATGCGCTACTATATTTTGTGTTCCGATGTCGTGGCTATACTTACAAGCAGTTTCTCCACATTTATGGTGACAATCCACGTCTGAACGACTTTCTAGTGGAAAATATACTTACAAGTGTATTTAATATTGATTTCAGTGCCCTAAGAGTAAAGTGCTTAAAAAATGTTTGTGAATTTGTTTATTAATAAAATGTATATATATACAACAATGTCTTCAAATCTTCACTTTTAGATTTCTTCATCAGTGTATAGGTAACTGTCGTGAACCACTAATGCTGGTAAATCATTTGGATTCACTGTATATTGATCTTGATTGACTGCAAAGTCGGGGTCACATTTTCTGCAGTACAATGTAACTTCACTCTTGTCATATCTCTTTGTATAGTCAATGATACTATTTGCATTCATATTATGAAATTCACGAGTTTCAATCTGTCTATTTGAAGCAATATCACATACTGTGTTTTCAAGTGGTGAATCACATTCGGTAACTGCCAAATAAAAATCACTTGGTTTATAGTCATAGTAGGCAGTGTCGTCACAGCGATGACGTAGAAACCAGATTGTCTTGTTACCCCAACAGTTGAATCGTAGACCAGATTTCTCTTCCCAGAATAATTTAAATCCACGACGGTACCAATCTCGTAGAAATAAACTGAAATCACGTTTAGGATTCTTTCCAATCATAGCGGGGTAAGTATTCTCCCACTGATCACATTTATCATTGTGACAATTGGAGCAGAGGTGCCCGCTAGGGTGAGAGTCACACAGCTCCTCAAGACATGAATTACATCCTTTAATTTGTACTGCATAGCCTCTATGTAATTTGCAAGGATTACATAATTTACACTTTTCATTATAGTCATCAATAATTGTACAATTCTCACATTGAGTCCAACTGCCAAGAGTGTACATGCACAATGGGCATATATAGAACATTTTTTTGGTTTCCGATGTCAACTCTCTCACAGCTAAAACGAAACTGATCGTCTTCGCTCGATAAATTCAAAGTGAAGGAAAGGGGAGAGGAGTAACTCTGTGACGTTGCCTCTTTCGAAGGAGGAGCCATCTACATTGGCAATGAAAGTATATCCACAATATGATTCTGCCTTGTTCCAATTAATATATCAATAAATTGAGTATAAGCATTTGAATCACATTTTAAAAGTTTCATACATTAGTCCAATGGGGATTATTTCAAATGGCAAGAAAATCATCATCCAAAATCAAATGTTTTTCCATAAACACTAGATTTGATCTAATTCTCTCTTTATCAAATTTATTCATTTTTCAATCCTTTCACTCTGACTGCTGACTCTAGACTGACCAGAAAAGAAAGTTGGCTCGGAAACAACAACAACATTGACCTTGGCATTCGCTGAGAGCGTGCCCAAAACAACAACAATAACATTGACCCCATTAACCACGTGCTCTCCCTAATGACTCTATAGTCCATGAAAGTGACAAAGTTCCTGTTTTTCCATTCTCACTGACAAAGACCACAAAAACATCAAATAAATTGACCAACACACATAACCATCCATGAAAACAGACATAAATGTGACAAAGTTCCTGTTTTTTCATTCTCACTGACAAAGTCCATAAACCACATGGTTCTATGCCCATATATGGTGTGGGTACCGGAGATATTATGGCATCTCTACTCATTATCTTTATTTTCAAAAGGAGTACATGTTTGGATAATATACCGATCCCCTTACATTTCACTCGAAGAAACAGTTTAATTTACCTTGCATAGCACCTGTTACAAGCAATCCTTTAACTCATGCACAATCCCCTATCGCTCCTACCTCGAATATATATATTGAGCACTTAAAAGGGGGAGCAATCACGTTTTCCGTATGAAAATATTAATCATAAGTAACACCATCCGCTCTTGTAAATCAGAATATTTACTCTATTTCTATAGTAAATCTACTCGTTAAATAACACATTAATTTGACCAAAAAAAAGTATCGTTTATGTGTAATCATTTTCTAAGCTTAAGTGGTCTTTAAAGCAAGATTCGCCAGACAGGATGTCCATTTGACGGGTGGCAATAATTAAGGTTTTATCCCTATATACCTGTTTATGGAAATGATTAAGCCAGGTTAAATCTCGCTATTAGCGGTTATTAAGGATTAACGTGAAAAAAGGAGACATATGCTGATTAACAGGTGTTATTTTGCCCTTTAGGTAGAATACAGAAATGTGCATTGAAAATTTAAAAATGAGAAAATTGTACATATTTGGCGAAAGAAATTATTTCCTTTGAAAGAATTAATTGTTATCGGATGGGGGAGGAGGTTCACATTTTACACGGTAAATAGGGGGTAGTATAACCTTTAAGATGAGTATAAAGAAAGAGTGTGGAGCTTTTTTGAGGGGGGGGGGGGATACTAAAGAAAGTGACTTACTTCTTGCTACAAAGGTGAATTATCGATTATTTTTATTGATGCTGTGTTGTCTTCAAAAGGTTATATAAGACTGACGAGGAATTGTCCCTCCTTTGAGTATTTATACAATTTATATAAAACACAGGGATCTTTGAAGGGAACACCTGGATTCTAGGAAAGTCCTGTGATTTCAACATGGGGAAAACAATAGGGGAAACACTTGGATTCTAGGAAATTTGTCTAGACATCTATGTGACGAAAACAACAGGGGGAGCCTAGTACCTTGGGAGACATGTTAAGACACGATTTTCCAACAAAATGCCCGTGTAAGTAGTGGTTAAGAGCAAAACAATACGGGGAAATCAAAATACCTGGAAATAGGAAGTTTTCTAGACATGCATAGGGGGAAAACAAGATGGAAGTCTGAAACCTGAAAAACAGGGCTCTAATGCCATTTTTCCTATGGCTGTCGTGACGTCAGAGGGCATGTCACAGAAATACACAGGGGTGAGTCCCGTGACGTAACAGGGCATGTCACAGAAATACGCGAGGTTGTGTTACCTGATGTATCAGGATATGCATTTAAAATCCCATGGGAAAAGGGAGGGTATGTCATCAGCAGTCGTGTGGGTATGCTACTTTGAAAATTCGGAGTAATCAGAGGATGGATCCCCCCTCCCCCGTCCCCGACACCTCGAATTTTCCTGAAATGTATCCGATAAAAATTTTGAGATGGCCGTTTGTGGTTGTAGAAACTTTCGAAAAAGACTCATTCGATTGGAAAAAGAGAGGGCTATTGCCCGTTTTAATATTAGAAAGAGATTGGAGGGAAACTAACCCTCCTCCAATGGCCCCCATTTTCCCAAACACATCCGATCAAAATTTTTAGATAACCATTTTTTACAGCGTAACTGAAAAGCCTGAAAATTAAGAATTAGAGGATGACCCCCCCCCCCCCCCCCAAGAGCCCAAAGGGCAATGGTTCCCGAAATGCATCTGGTAGAAATTTTGAAATAGATATTTGTAGTCCAATCCAATAAAAATTTGGTAGAAATATCGATGCTGATTTGTGGTAGTTTCATGCTTGGTAGATTATTTGGTTTTATTTTTGCTCATTTTTGTTTAATGATTTCTTTACATTTCTTTAAAAAACTTATTTTGTGGAAAATTTTTTTAAAATTAATTTCTGTTCGTTTTATATTGACATAGTCTTTTCAGAGAAAAAGAAAATAATACTTTAAATCTTTGGTTTTTTTAAGAATTAATAGTTTTCCTGCTATTTGTATGCTGGAGAAAATTTTTAAGCAATTTTTAACAACATACACCCTTTTAAAAATCTTGACACAAATAGTACTGTTTTATTTAGTTTCATATCTCCTCTAGTTGACCTGAAATGGAAAACTTGATACATTTCGCAAAAAAAATCTGTTTACTTTCTTTGATAGCTTGGATACACTTACGCTATTTTCATTTGGTTAAATTTTAAGAGCAGAAATGGAAGGGTTGGAGTGGAAGGGTTGGCGTGGGAGGGTGGGAGTGGAAGGGGGATTAGTTGCCCTCAAATCACTTTCGACTATTAAAAAGGGCATCAGCCCTTTCTATTTTTAATCGAATGAGTCTTTTTCGAAGTTCCAACGACAACTTCTTCGATACGAAGTGCCCTTGTCAAAACAACAAAAATAATACATTATACCCACTTCAATCTTTACTATAAAAATGTCAAGCCTTCCAATCACTTACGACTATTAAAAAGGGCACTAGGCCTTTCGATTTCCAATCGAATGAGCCCTTTTGGAAACGACAACGCTTTCTATAAGCACCTTATTTTCCCCAGGGCATAAATTACAACCCTTACCCTAAGGTCTGTTAGGGTGGTTGTCATCCTCTAAGACCGAATTTCCAGAACTTTCAACTACGTTAAACAACATGGCTATCTCAAAATTTTGATTGGATGTGTTTGGTGAAATGGTGGGCGTGAGAGGGGTGTTAGTCGCCTTCAATCACTTTCGACTATTAAAAAGGGCACAAGCCACTCCAATTTCCAATTGAATGAGCGCTTTTCGAAGTTTCTACGACAATTTCTTCGATACGAAGTGCCCTTCTCTAAAGGAAAAAATTAATAAATAAAACATTATGCCAACATCGTTCTTATATGCCCCCAGGGCATAACTTAAAACCCTTACCCTGAGGGTTGTGGGGGAGCGTCCTCCTCTTTTTAGTCCCCGTTTCTTGTCTCGTTCTCGAGTGTCCCCGTTCTTTACTTAGGCAGCGCGATCCTGCTGCCTACGATTTATACAACAACTTTCTATATAAACCTTATATGCCCCAGGCCATAACTTACAACTCTTGCACTGAGGGCTCTGAGGGGGTTATCATCCTAAAAGACAAATTTCAAGAACTTTCAACTACGTTGCACAAAATGAATATCTCAAAATTTTAATTCGATGTGTTTGGGAAAATGGTGGGCGTGAGAGGGGCGTTAGTCGCTATCCAATCACTTTCAACTATTAAAAAAGGCACTAGCCCTTTCAATTTCCAATTGAAAGAGCCCTTTTGAAGTTTCTAAGACAACGCTTTAAATAAAAAATTTATATGCCCCCAGGGCATAACTTACAACCCTTGCCCTGAGGGCTGTGAAAGGAGGGGTTGTCATCGTTAAAAACATAATTTCCAAACTTTCAACTACGTTGAAGAAAATGGCTATCTAAAAATTTTGATTGGATGTGTTTGGGGAAAAAGTGGGCGTGAGAGGGGGGTTAGTTGCCCTCAAATCACTTTCGACTATTGAAAAGGGTACTAGTCTTTTGAATTTCAAATCGAATGAGCCCTTTTTCAAGTTTCTACGACAAAGATTTCAATAAAAACCTTAAATGCCCCCAGGGCATAACTTATAATCCTTGCCCTGAGGTTTGTGGGGGAGTGTCCTCCTCAAAAAAATGTTTTCTATCTGGAAATCAACTACCCTGAACAAAATGGCTATCTCAAAATTTTTATTGGATGTGTTTGGGGGAATGATGGGTGTGGGGGGGGGGGCTATTTGCCCTTCAATCACTGTCGACTATTAAAAAGGGCACTAGCCCTTTGAATTTCTAATCGAATGAGCTTTTATTGAAGTTTCTACGACAACGCCTTCTTTAAAAACCTTATATACCCCCAGGGCATAACTTAAAACCCTTGCCTTGAGGGATGTGGGGGAGTGTCCTCCTCAAAAACATATTTTCTATCTGGAAATCAACTATGCTGAACAAAATGGCTATCTCAAAATTTTGACTGGATGTGTTTGGGGGAATGAAGGGCGTGGGGGGCTAGTTGCCCTCCAATCACTTTCGACTATTAAAAAGGGTACTAGCCCTTTGAATTTCCAATCGAATGAGCCTGTGTTGAAGTTTCTACGTCAACGGCTTCTATAAAAACCTTATATGTCCCCACGGCATAACTTAAAATCCTTGCCCTGATGGTTGTGGAGGAGTGTCCTCCTCAAAAACATATTTTCTATCCGGAAATCAAGTACGCTGAACAAAATGGCTATCTCAAAATTTTGATTGGATGAGTTTGGGGGAATGATGGGCGTTGGGGGGGGGGGGGTTAGTTGCCCTCCGATCACTTTCGAATATTAAAAAGGGTACTAGCCCTTTGAATTTCCAATCGAATGAGCCTTTTTTGAAGTTTCTAAGATAACGCCTACTATAAAAACCTTATATGCCCCCAGGGCATAAGTTAAAACCCTTGCCCCGGGGGTTGTGGGGGAGTGTCCTCCTCAAAAACATATTTTCTATCTGGAAATTAACTACGCTGAACAAAATGGCTATCTCAAAATTTTGATTGGATGTGTTTGGGGGAATGATGGGCATGGGGGGGGGGGCTAGTTGCCCTCCAATCACTTTCGACTATTAAAAAGGGTACTAGTCCTCTGAATTTCCATTTGAATGAGCCTGTTTTGAAGTTTCTACGACAACGCCTTCTATAAAAACCGCATATGCCCCCAGGGCATAACTTAAAACCCTTACCCTGAGGGTTGTGGGGGAGGGTCCTCCTCAAAAACATATTTTCTACATGGAAATCAACTACGCTGAACAAAATAGCTATCTCAAAATTTTGATTGGATGTATTTGGGTGAATGATGGGCGGGGGGGGGGGGAGCTAGTTGCGCTCTAATCACTTTCGACTATTAAAAAGGGTACTAGCCCTTTTAATTTCCAATCGAATGAGCCTGTTTTGAAGTTTCTACGACAACACCTTCTATAAAAACCTAATATGCCCCAAAGGCATAAATTAGAACCCTTGCCCTGAGGGTTGTGGGGGAGTGTCCTTCTCAAAAACATATTTTCTATCCTAAAATCAACTACGCTGAACAAAATGGCTATCTCAAAATTTTGATCCAGTGTGTTTGGGGGAATGATGGGCGTGGAGGAGGGGGGCTAGATGCCCTCCAATCACTTTCGACTATTAAAAAGGGCACTAGCCACTCCAATTTCCAATCGAATGAGCCCTTTTCGAAGTTTCTGCGATGACTCCTTCGATACGAAGTGCCCGGGTGTTGAGAAAAAAAAAACACACACATTGTGCCCACATCGTGCTTTACTTAGGCAGCGCTAGCGCGCTGTCTATGATTCAGTCAAGCGTCACTAGAAATACAAAAACCAATGTCAGTGGATCAATTCATCTTGGTTGAATTGATAAGACGTCTGCACTGAGCTGCATTTTTAGGAACCTCAGTGCCGTTATAGCGAACACTGTGTAAATACCGTTTAAAATGCAGCTTAGACCTTCATTTTTAAGTCAAATACGTGTCCTCTCTTTGTTCGGCCACAGGCGATACACATTCTCAGACACAATTTAGCACGGTTCTTGACGAATTTTAATTCAGGATCTTCCTTCCAGATAGTACTACGGGTATTAGGACGCACTCGGATTAAAGGCACAGCAACTTCTTCAGCACGTTTTAAGTATTCAATGATGCGGTAATAATAGACATTCAAATCAAAACGAGCTAGAGATTAGAAAGCACCAGTACTTAGCAGGTAAAACGGGACTCGGACATTAGCGAGGAGTCTAGCTAGAGTAGTAATATATAAAATATTATTAGCATTCGACCAATCCCTTTTGTAATACCACCTCTTGGCACTTGTGCCTACCAAATTACGGCTAGTCTGACTCACAGAAAGGATAATGGCTAGGGGTAAGCGGTCATAATCGCGTTCATCTTCATCTACGTGCACTGTCGAACAAGATATAGCAGTAGACTAAATACAATGATCAATATTAGATAAAGCCCTTCTATTATAAATGTATTAGTGATTAAGGTCTTTTTCCAAGATTCAATGATTACTTGTGAGGGAAACTAAGGCTAGGTCAGTTTGCGTGGACAGGTTAAGCACATCACAGTTGAAATTGCCGATAAAAAGCCATTTGTAGCCGCGTTCTTCTATGTCTGTGACAAGATTCTTCACAGAGGAGCACGTGCTGGAAAATCGAGTGAGGGAAGCAATGCGTTTTTGGTCATATGGCAGGTATACACTGATGAGCACACAGTCACCGATTTTCATTGCAATGAAATTGTCATTAAATCCAACAAGCTTTGCTTAATTATGCAAGCTAGACAAGCAGAGGGTCTCCCTCTGGTGCGCCGGGCGTTGTTAGTGAACACAAAATGCCCAGTGCTCCTTCGCAGTGAATTGACACTGACAGCAGGGTGAAGATGCTCTTGAAAAAATAAAATGTCGTAATCTGACATTTTTTGGTTAATTGTGTGGTCCTTATCTTTAGTCCCGTTAATATTAAAGGAGCATAAACTTAAGTCTCTCGATTCAACCGTTTAGGGAAGTTATTCTTCTTAAACAGCACTTCACGAAGGATTCGGCATTTGAGACTAAGGGACACATGGGGGCCACCACAGTTGGCGAATTTAGGATTCACTGCTTAACAGGGGGAAGAGCTAGAGGATTCGTGCTGCCCAGCAAAACTAGGACATCCTACAGACCTGTCACAGTCGGATATCGTGTGTTTAGGAGACTGAAATTTGTAGCAACAACGTGGTGGTCTCACAAACATATGAACTCGGAAAACTTCATAACCCACTTTTATATCGATCCACAGAGCATTTGAGAGTGTGATTCCATCTGCAAAATTCACTTTTACTGTCATCGACTTTCCTATGCGTTTGCATCAATCACACCGTCACAGTCCTTAAACATATCAAGATCAAAGTTCTCCTGTATACATTTTATTATTCCGTGGTGTTTTTGTTCATTTAACTTGACGTGACAGTTCGTCAATACGCCAGAGATTGCGTCACAAAAAGCTGTCGCAGCAATTTCGTCAATGCGAACTAACAGCTTATCGCCAGAGGACTTGGTACTCTGCACAGCTTCGTGCCTGCAAACTTGGTCAATTGCTTGCTTGCGTTAAGCAGGATCATTCAAATCTGACGGAAAATTCGAAATCACAACTATCATAAGATTTTTTGAAGGATGGGGGCTATGATTTGGTAGAGGTGGAAAGTTCAGATCATAGGATATCATCTTATCATATATAGTCCTTAGCTTAGTTTCCATTGACGTTAGTTAGAGGTGAGTTTTGAATAAGCTCCTGCAGGAATTACCGGCACTTTCTTTGGAGAGATGATAACAAAGTGGGCGGGTCGACTTTTCGCAAAAATTCAAGCATATCATTTATATGCCTAAGTGAGGCCAGATCACCTTTTCGTTTCCTTGAGGTTTGGTTAAGAGAAAAACAAGACCAGAGTTCCGCTTAGGCGCTCCTTATAACATTCTCGTCAAAAAAGCCACTGGCATGTCTATTAACAGTTATCATCAATTCTTGCCCAGAGATCCACTTGTAAAAAGCTCAGCATGGGTGAATAAACATAAGTAGCAGATTGGCTTATAGAATCTGATTCGTTGGTTTTTACCATTTCGTAAGCAAATCCAAACTCACAATCCTATTTAATTTTTTTATTTGTTTTATTTCTTAATAATAATAATAATAAATAAAGCAATAAAATATATCTTTTTTACATTCAAAATTGAATTTAAAATATAAACATTTCTCGGTATATATGAATATATTACTCGATATATGATATCTAAAAATACATGACATCTCGATATTTTAAAAAGTTGACGGCGATCTATAGGCTTTGCACCTTGTATAATACAGGAGATATCTAGTCCTTCTTTAATTTAATTGAAAATAAATCTTTTGTTTCTGTGGTTTTCTAAATAACAATAGTAACGGCTCCTTTTGTTACATAAGGAATAAAATAAACATTTCTTTGCAGAAAAGTAGGCAAAGAGGGTTTTTTTTTACTGATACGTCTAATTAACATTATGAAACGGTTCGTGGTAGTAAATTGTAAGTAAGGAGCAATTCCGTCCAATTTTGACCGAAATTCGAAAAAGCAGGAAATATGATAACAATTTATACATAAAAAGAATTCGTTTTTCATGTTGATTTAAAATATATAAAATTCATGAATCTAATGTGATCGATCAAAAGCTGCGAGCAGGATTTTTTTTGCTTATTTGTAGAAAACGGTAAAAACACTACAAAAAGTCAACCTGATGGAATCTCTGGTTTTTCCATTTAGCTTAATTTTTTACTCCGAGTTGGATTAATTAGGTTATAGATTATTATGAAATTCGTTCTTTTCATTCCTGAGTTAAAGATCTTTTTAACAACTAGCTTGGCAGGGTTGATAAGGGTTATTTAGTTTGTATGCCCCTGCGAAGTGGTGGCTGCACAAGGACACCTTAAATGCACAGGCTAACAAGCTTGTGAAAGCACAGTAAAAACAGCTTGTGAAAAAAAAATGAAAAGTAATTGCTAACTGTTTATGCAATTAAGTGTTAACCTACTAACTAATCATAAAAACTAATAATTAGTTCTAAGTTCTTTTAATCCCACTCTTATAAGGATATTTAGGCAGTTGTAAAACATAAACTAGGATAAAAAATTCCTTCTTTCAGTAAAAAAAAAGAGATTCCGACTGTTTTCCAAAAAAATCCAAGTTGAAAGTTATCCGATAAAGATTGCTTTATGACTGTACAATGTTAAACAAAAATTCAAAGTGCTTTAGTTTAAAACGAGGCTACGGAAAGAACTTGTTTTGGTTATTCGTATACTTAAATCTCATTTTGAAATGTTCATTGAGTTGGCGCTGTCTATAAATGATTAACAGGTAGTTTTTATACTTTGGGGGATCTTAGGGAAATTTCAACTTCGGCTATTTAGATTTTTTATTTTTAACACTTCTGCAGGCAAAGTAAGCCAGTTCGCAAAAATACAAAAACGAGAGGGTTAGCTTTTCTCTAATTTTAAGTTCTTTTGATCTCTTTCTTATAAGGACACTTAGGCAGTTGTGAAACATAAACTGAGATAAAAAAATTACCTTCTTTCAATAAAAAAAGAGATTCCAACTGTTTTCCAAAAAAGTACAAGTTGAAAGTTATCCAATAAAGATTTCTTTATGACTGTACAATCAAACAGTTCGTGGTAACGAACTGTAAGTAAGGAGCGATCCGGCTCAATGGTAACCGAAACTGTAGAAAACGGAATTTTGAAACCAATATATACATCAAAAGATATAGATTTTAATGCTGATTTCAAATATATAAGTTTCATCAAGTTTAGTCCAACCTATCAAAAGTTACGTGCCTGAGAAAATATGGCTGATTTTCGAAAAAAGAGGGAAAGACACCCTAAAAGTTATAGAACCTTAATGAAAATCACACCATCATATTCAGCATAACAGAGAACCCTACTGCAGAGGTTTCAAGCTCCTATCTACAAAAATGTGGAATTTTGCATTTTTTCCCAGAAGAAAGATCACGGATGCTTGTTTATTTGTTGTTTTTTTTCCCAGGGGTGATCGTATCGACCCAGTGGTCCTAGAATATCGTGGGAGGGCTCATTCGAACGGAAATTAAAAGTTTTAGTGCCCTTTTTAAGTGATAAAAAAATGGAGGGCAACTAGGCCCCCTCCCACGCTCATTTTTTCCCAAAGTCACCTGATCAAAATATGTGGGAGGATCTTTCTATGAAGGAAGTTTTCATGGGGGAAGGGATATTGCTATGAAGGGGGCACCGGATTTCCCAGCATTATTTAAAAAAAGATCAGAAATTATATATAAAAAAAACAAGTTTTTCAACTGAAAGTAAGGAGCAACATCAAAACTCAAAATGACACAAAACATTACGTATATGATTGGGTTCACCCCCTAGTCAATACCTCGCTCTTTAAGCCAAAGATTATTTAGTACTTTCATAAGAGCTATTTATTCTAATTAACGGCATTTGTGATTAAGGGGTCATTTTTAAAGAATTGGAACAAAATTTGAACTTCAGCTTAAAGAGCAAGGTATTGACTAGGGGGCGAACCCTCTAATATACGCATTAAAAATATATGAATATAGAAGTTCGTTACGTAAGTTAATTCGTAAGTTATACTTATTACTAAGTTATGCGTATACTTATTACTAATAAAAACGTTCGTAAATAAAATTAAACAAGTTTCGAGAAACCCATTTAACCAAATAAAGGTAAAATTAATATTCAAATTTTGTCTTAATTATTCATGTACGGTGAGCCAAAATCAAAACCTGCATAAATTCAAAAACGTTCAAAAATAAAAAAAAACAAGTTTTTTTAACTGAAAGTAAGGAACGACGTTAAAACTTAAAACGAACAGAAATTATTCCGTATATGAAAGGGGTTGTGCCCTCCTCAACGCGTTGCTCTTTACGCTAAAGTTTGACTTTCTCACAACTCTATTTTTTTTTAAACAATGAAAAACTTTAGCGTAAAGAGCGAGGCGTTGAGGAGGGGACAGCCCCTTTCATATACGGAATAATTTCTGTTCGTTTTAAGTTTTAACGTCGTTCCTTACTTTCAGTTAAAAAAAACCTGTTTTTTTTATTTAATGTTAAATAAAAATTCAAAGTACTTTAGTTTAAAACGAGACCACGGAAAGAACTTGTTTTGGTTATCCGTATTCTTACAGCTCAATTTGAAATGTTCATTGAATTGCCGCTGTCTATAACTGAGTAACAGGTAGTTTTTATACTTTGGGGGATCTTAGATAATTTAAACTTCGGCTATTTAGATTTTTAATTTTTAACACTTCTGCAGGCAAAGTAAGCTTTTTTCTTATTGTTGTTCAACGAAGATAGCGAAAAAAATCTTCAAAATGCTCGTTGAATTAATGCGAAAGTATTATTAAATATTTTAATTTGGTCCCATAGAAACAGGACAATATTAATTGTGCATTCAGTTAGGGCCTTCGGGAGATTCGGGGGAAACGAACAGAAATTAATAAATAATCGAACAAGGAAGTTGTCTGTCCTGTAGCAAAATTGTAGCCCTATCACCCGAAGGTTAAATTCTAGTCGTAAAAAGCTACAATAAAATGCAAATAAACTAACCTTGATGCATTTTGTTAAGTTTTATTGTAAGCCCCCTTGAACAAAACAATGCAGCCAGAGTGACGGGTGTTATTTTGTTTCAGCCCCCCCCCCAACCCCTCACTCAAAGGTTCAATTTTCCTCATAAAATAAAACGGCTACAAAAAAGGCTTATAAACAAATTTTGACACGTTCTGTATAGTTTTTTTTACATCCCCCTAAAAAAAAATACTAGCCTCTCTCCCAAAATTAATCCTAGATATAGCCATACAAAAACTAAACTGTTTACAATACATATTTTTGTCAATGAAATACAGTTTAGATTTTGTAAAACGAAAGAGAAGCGAAGGAAAGCACCATTTTTGTGTAAAAATTAATGAGTCCTTGTACTTCACTTTTCATGGTTGCGTTGTAGTTAATGTTATAAAAAATTAAAACTAAATTTATTTTATAATTATATTTTAATGAAAAATATAATAATTAAAAACTAAAATTCCAAAAGCAATCAATACCACGTCAAAGAAAATTTTCAAGTTAGAAGAAAAAGTTTTATGTCATTATTCTTATTTCAGTTTTATTTCATTTGAAGATATAGTGTAATGGTGCCTCAATTACCTTTAGAAAATGAATAGTTTAATTTTTTTTAAACATTCATTTTATTTTTTGCAGTGAAGTTTTGCAATAACAAATATATTCGGCTCTTTTATGCATTTTAAAGAAATATGTTGGGATTGAAGAAATATTAATGGAACTTTAGTGCATATCAGTCTGATCGAACTAGATTGATATTAAGAAAATGTAATCGCAACACGAGAACTTTCGCTACTCTACTCATTTTTCAATGTTATAATAGTAAAAGATAAATTACTTGAAATATATATTTCTTTGAGTAAAGTGCAAATAACAATCGCGCTGATTGGAGTTCAAGGGGGAAAACTCCCCACTTCAAATATCTAGTAATTTTGTTCGTTTTGAGTTTGATTAGAATATCAATTTTATTTTGGGTACGTTCTAAGTTCATTATTGGTTTTATTTTCATATTGTGTCTAATATCCGTTTCTTTTAACTGTTTTATCTCTTATACTGTTTTAACTGTTTTAACTATTATAATAACTGTTTTTAACATTTGTAATTTGGCTATAAGACACACAACTTCCTCGTTCAATTGTTTAGTAATTTCTGTTCGTTTTGAGTTTGAGTTGAATGTTAGTTTTATTTTTTGTAACTTACAAGTTCATTATTGGTTTCATTTTTATTAAGTTGTTTCTTTTAACTTTTATTTGATTATTTATTATAATGCCAAATATTTTTTTTACTCTGCTGAAGACATGTTTTCGCTCTTTACTTGTGATAAGAAAAACTTGTTTTTTTTTATGCAATCATACAGGTACCTTATAGCCTTTAAAAATTACGCAAATACCCATTTAGTCAAATACCATCTTCAACAATTTGAAATTTTGAAGGCTTCGCCTAAATAGGAACACGCATTATAACAACTACGGTGATTTCGAGGAAAAAGGAGAATTTATTGGTATGGCCATAACAAACACGCAATTCATCTCCATGTTTTGAGACCGAAAACAGTGGAAATAAAAAAGACAACTATTGTACAAAATCTTCATTTTGCATATTATATTATTTTATATTTTATTATATTATAGTATATTTGGCAAATTATTCAGCATTTGCCGTGAGTCAGAAGAAAAAGGTGCAGATGTTAGTCTTGTTGATGTATTCCACCAGGTGGAAGATTACGTAATCAGTTGTGCAGGGAATTGCGAAGCCTGTCCCTTAAATGGAAACTTGCCAGTTAGGAAGTTGTAAGTTCAACAGTTTTAGATTTTAGTCTCAATAGTGAATTGGCAAAAAGTAGAGGTTTTGCCCTTGAAATTTTGTAGTCATACTTATTAAGGAAAAAGATTTTCGTTGTGTCTTAACAAATGTATGCGTGCTTTTCTCCCTTTAAATACAGACATTAAAATTTCATGTAATTTATTGTGCGTTCAGATTCTTTTAAGCGAATTATATCGGGAATCGATATTTCAGTACCGATATTCCCAGAAATATACAGTATTAGAAAAAGTGGAGACTTATGTCGGACGTATTAAGAAAAATAACAGGTTCTAGCTCTCTTAGGAGAAGAAATAAACTTTATTAGTCAAACACGATTAATTACAGATTAACCGTAATTTGATCAGGAAGTTCACTTCCCTACATACCAACAAAAGATAGATCTACATTAGATCTACATTTGTACACAATGTCTTTAGATTAAAGTAGAAAAAAAAATCACCGATTGACGAAAGAAGATTCGAAGCATTGCACAAAATGAAAGATTTGTACATAGGAGGTAAATTCCCATCGAATTCTCGGATAGCCATGTATCCAGTACAAACAGAAAGGAGAGCCTAAGATAAACCCCGAAGTCAAAAGGAGGTATTTCCGGAGACAAAGCATCCTAATAAGGAGAGTGGAAAGGTTGCAATCGTTGAATATCACATCCGGTAGTGAGCCTGAATGCCGATAATACACGGAGGCCAGCGTTAATGCAGACCCAAATAGACGAAAGGAAATAGAAAATGGGGCAAACTGCCCAGACCCAAATAGACGAAAAGAAATAAAAAAAAACGGGGCAAACTCACCCATCAGATGCAAGCAAAAATAAAGATCATCCGCTCGATAGGTATAGGTCATCTTTCGGCCAAAGGAATCTTCGCCAAAAAATTCAGAGAATAAAATATGAGATATTAAAAAATTGCCCACAAAAAGTTGAGCTTGCCAAAAACTAAGACTCGAGTGGCGGGTCAAGAAAATCAAGAATATTTATATTTTGTGCAAAGTATGGAGAATATGACCCCAGCAAGGAGCGAGGAAAGAGAGGCCAGGGAGCAAAAGAAGGAGACTGGCAGAATAGCTAGAGAAACAATAGAGGAGGAGTTAATGATGGAAATGTTTGCAGGGAGCCAAGCGCCTCAACAATTGTCTAAAAGTGAATTAATGTGCAGTATAGGCCTTCAGCCTACAAAGGAAAACAAATATACACGTTTACACATTTTTGATTTTGAAAATAAAGAATGAAACGCATGGCTAATTAAACACCGGGTAACCATAATAAAAACCTTCCTAAATCAAACAGCAAAAACTGCCTTAGCGGCTTTACCGAGGGATTACACGAGGGACTTACAAAAATAAAAAGAAGGAATTTTTCACCTATTTGAGTTATCTCCAGAACACTTCCAACGAAATGGGAAGGTTTGCAGACCATTTTGTCGAAATTAGAAAAGTTACTTCAAATTACTTCAATTAAGAAATTCAATTAAGAAATTCACCTTTAACCGAATGATCCTAGCACGGCTCTGCAACGCACTGGTCCTGTCTCACTTTTTGTACCTTAGCCCCTTCTGGCGAACTTTCCCGTAAACTAAGAAGCACAAATTACCGGTCGATATTCTTTAAATACGCAAAATACCTACTAAGGTTTCCACCCTGGACACGCAACACTTACCTGATCAGAAAATACAAAATAGCTGATCCCACGCTTACAATAGAAAAACAAATTCAACAGTTTAACAGGAAAATTATTAGTCACCAGTGGCATGCGATTCTCCAGCAATAGTTCATGCTACGCACTGTCATTAGTAGAAGTGATTGCTGTTATGTAGTTGGTTCATTTACCTATATTCAAGTGTATTTTTCTTTCTTTTGTCTTTGCTGTACTCCGTCTGTTTTGTTGTCTGTATGATGGGTTATAAATAAACAAATAATAATAATAATAATAATAATAATAATAATAATAATAATAATAATAATAATAATAATAATAATAATAATAATAATAATAATAATAATAATAATAATAATAATAATAATAATAATAATAATAATAATAATAATAATAACAATAATAATAATAATAATAATAATAATAATGCAACGATACGAAACTGAGAGCCAATAGGAAGGGTGAATACCGCTATAAACAGCAAAAAAGCTAATTTTTTGCACAACCAAGGTGAGCTATTGTATTAAAACTGTGGTGCTCTAGGGTAAGTCACTAGAAACTGCCCCATTAGAGATGATCGAAGAATCCAAAAGACAATAGCTTGGGCTATGGTCCATAACAACGTAGAAATTGATGCATTTGCTGGATCATACAAAATCTACGGAAAATTGAATAGAAAATTAGGGAAAGTGGGTATTGATTCTTACGGTGGCTTAACATAGATGCAGACCAACCTCACTAATGGCACAGAAATCAGCAATATCGACCCAGTAACATCAATATGTCATAATTGAAGTCATAACATACTGATATCACTACATGATATGGAGATAAGCCCCCTTGTCTGTTAGCTTAGATTATAATAGAAATTAAAAAGAAATATGGTAGAGTCCTAAAAATACAGTAAAATCAGGCCTAATGCTTTCCCATGCAGAAGATATTCTTTTAGAGGAGGGGGGGACTTTGGAGAAACAGCAAATCTTTTATTCTAACAGGCGACCTCTATAGCAGTGGGGGAGAGTACGGCTCTCCGTCGGAAAATTGAGGAAACAGAAACGGCAAAGTTAACCTGTCTAAGGGAGGACACCCAGGCAATTTCTATATTGGTGGAGAAAAGCGTGGCATTCTATAAGAGAGTGAGAGAGCTGAAATTTACCAGGCAAATTTGTGTAGAAAATGAGACGAGTAAAATACCGGTTCCAAATAAAAATGTTTGAAAATGATATTTTAAATAAATAATGTCGCTTTTTTTTAGAAAATAATTAATTCAAGCATTATATACCAGAGAACGGGTGTCGATAAGCAGGCATATGGGTGAGGCACTTAAAAACAAAATTAAGGATGCACGTCCTCCTTCGAAAACCTCGAGAAATTGGACTCCGATGTGAAAAAACTAATGTGGGAATCCAATTCCCATTCAGCGAGGATTTGTTTAATTCTTCAAAGAAGTATAGAAAACTAAAAGAGAACAAAGAGATGCGAAAACTACAATTTAAAACTCAGTCTGAGATGGCAGAGACTGGATTCCAATTCATATTTGGTGATAATTTGCTTTGCTTGACGGAAAAAATGAGAAAAACTAAAAGAGAAAAAAGAAATATAAAAAAAAAATAACTTTAAAATTCCGTCTGCGATGGCGAACAATTACATTTCGAGAAAATTGCGTTTTTTAGCTACAAGCCACCGGAGGGTAAAAGAGCTTCGGGGGAAGGGGTAGGTCTTTTTCCGCTTGGTAATAAAATAGATAAGACTTATAGGTGGAATCATATTAACTACAACGAGTATTAGAAGATTCTGGTGGTATTAAACATCGGGTTTGATTGGGAAAGCCTGAGAAGAATTTGCGGTCTGTTCAGTCGACTTTTTGAGGTAGTTGCCCCAATCAATAAAAGGGAGGAACCTTTCCTGGAGGAACGTTTTGGGGAGGAGCTCAAAAGGGAGGTCAGAGATAATAGCCAGTTCTCTTAACCCGCAACTATTAGGTCATTTCAATCCCTTTACCAAGATATAGCCTTTGCAAACTATGGTCCTTGGAAGACACTCTCTCCCATTAACATTCACTACCGGTTTCCCAAAGCCTTTACCTATGGCCAATTAACCCTTTCGTAGGCTGTTGTGGCATTGACATTTATTTCCTCCTTAGCCTCTTCCTTGAGCCTCTAAGTAATTACAACCAGTCTCGAGTGGATACAGGAGGAGAGTTTTGCAGGGGTTTAGCAATATGCCCCTGGGAAAAAAATATGCTAAAAGAAACATCCAAGAAAAATATAACCGGAATTCCCTTTTCAACGACGACCCCTGCACCCACCCAACGGACAAGATTTTGAATTGGAAGATACCACTAAAAATTGGAGTTTGGAACGTTTGGACGCTAGCACAGCTGTCGAAGGTGGAACAGCTAGAGAAGGAGATGACCCGCTATCGGCTAGACATCATGGCACTCTCGGAAGTGCGATGACCAGGAAATGGAAAGAAACTGCTCAACGGTGGAAACACTTTAACCTTCATTGGCCGTGAAACATGACGAGAAGCTGGAGTGGCTATAGTCATTTCAAAACCTGTGCAAAACCACTGATTAGCTGGACACCCTTGAGCAAATGAATAAATGATTTTTGTGACCCATCTTTAACAATACAATAAAGTAAAAATGGAGTGGAGAGAAAATGAAAAGAAAACAACAAAACACATCGAAAAAACAAACAACTTAAATTAATACTTCAATAACTAAAAAAAACAACAAAAACCAATGGCGAAACTATTTACATAAAAAGACAACCATTACACATTGCTGACTATAGCTTCATACATACTATGCGTTGGGTCTAAAGACTTTAGGAACTTTTCCCTTTTGGTCGCGATCACGACGAAGGGGTCATCAAGTCCGTAACGTGCTGAAATCTGGCGGTTTCTTCGCCAGAGGGGAAGGCTGAGCAGATATTTTGCAAACTTATGGAACACTGTACGGAATTTTTTTTTTTATCATCAAAATTAAACAAAGACCAGAAAGGTGACAAAGTTAACATATGAGGGGTGGAAAAGGAATTGAAGATCCGTGCTAGAATGCGGCGGTTATATAGGCGTTTGCAAGACAAAATCATCCCCTACGCTTTTCGGACTTTCTGTTTGAGATCATTTATTAGACAGGACCAGGTAGCTTTAAGATTAGACCCAATTTGCAAACCAAGGTAAGTCATTGACGCTGCTGCAGTAACTGTATTACTACCTAGGGCAAATATGACAGGCGCCAACTCTTTCTTGCGACAATTAAAGACGACCTCCTCACTTTTGCTGGAGTTGAATTCTATGCCAATGTTAGCATATTCGTTAGACAAAACTCTGAAATTACTCTCTATGCCACAGACGGATCTACTCAGATTTAAAATGTCATCGGCATAATTCACAAGAGACAAACCAATTCCACGAAAAATAAAGCACGTTTTTACCTGCTTCTGAGCCTCGATAATACTGTTAATATAAAGAGACGGTGATGATAAAGCCCCTTGGCGAATGCCTTTCCGTAATGGTATGAGGAAATCGGATACAGTCGGGCTCTGGTTATTTACTACCCTTACTCTAACCTTCAACTTAAAATACATGTTCCTATAAGTAGCAATTATAGAATTGTCAATACCTCTCTTAGACGCAGAGACAAGCAGTTGTGCATGGATACCCGAATCAAAAGCCCTGCGGACGTCATGGCCTGCAAGTATCATGGTTTTCCCCTTAGCATCTGCGTCCAACAAAACATTAGACTATAGGCTATGCGCGTGCTCGCGGCTAATATTTCTCTTGAAACTGCGAATCTGGCGCACTACAAACATACTTTATCCCCTCAATAACTATTAACTCCATCAATTTACAAAAAACGGGAGCAACGGTTATTGGGCGGTAAGAACAACATTCAGATGGGTCTTTACCTTTCTTGATGACAGGGGTGATTACACCGGTACAAAAAATATCTGGCACTAGACCGCAACTAAAAATCATTTGGAATATAAGTGCTAGATGTACTATTAACAGTTCACTACCGAGAATTAGATGCATACCACAAATATTATCTACTACTTTAGAGCACTTCTTTTTTAATTTAAGAATAGCCAAACAAAAATCCGACACACACACTACGTGGCCAAGACCAGGTTCCAAAGGTTCTAAACAGAGATCAAGATCTCTCTCAAACTTGCACTCCAATTCAGGATCAGGTGAAGCCAACTCGCTCGTGAAATAACTATTCCATTCACTTTCACTAGGGGTGGATTCTTTACTGGGCGCTTTTACAGATCAATTTTCCTTGATGAATTTCCAAATTTTATTTGGATCGACTCGTAGTGACTCACTGTTTTGATCAATCGCACGAGAGCGATGCAAGGCGAGGCATTTGGAGAACTGTCGCTTTGTATACAATCGAACACTGTTTACGACGCCTTGCTTAGGATGGCCCAAATCAATCCACACGCTATACAACATTTTAGCTTGTTGACACGCATTAACCAAAGCTGGGTTTTCTGACCATTTTGGAACTTTTGACCCAATTGTCACTTTACGAATAGGAACCGCGGTTTTTTCTGCACAGCGCAAGGCATGAGCTATTTCATTACAGTAGATATTTAGAAGTATTTGTTTCTCATCACATGCAATCGGCGAGCTTTGGAGTAGTAGCTGGAAAGGGACTTTAATCTTTTCTAGGATTCCGTCACACACAGACCTGAACATGGCTAAATTAGCTTTTTTCCATTCAGTCTTCTGGAACCACTTTTTCTCCTTTGGAGCATCATTTGGAGTATTATTCAGGAGGTCATTAATAGTAAAGGTATTAGCCACTAGAATTTGATCAGAAACACAGAAGCCGATATCAACCTCATAGTCACCGTTAGTCCTCAAGTCGGGGGAGCAGAGCAGAAAGTCGAGCGAGGACGTGGAACTGGAATAACATACGTGAGGTCTACTCTGTTTCTCAGCACCCGCAGACTCGGGCAGGCTGCGAGCAGGATTTGACCTTTCGGATCCTTAGCATCAGAGAGGTTAGAGTTCATATCTCCGGCAATAATACAGGAAAGATTTTCCACCGCGCATAATTTAGCAACAACGGTTACTTTTCCGTAAGCAATATTAAACTTATTGTCAGATTAGGCAGTCCTGTAGTTCGTTAGCATATAGACTGAGAGCACAACAGTATTTTAAATTTTCACTGCAACATAATAGTCCGCTTCTTTGAACGTCGAGGCACGAAGCGAGGCACGGACAATGATAGCAACACCACCAGAGGGATGACCTCTTCCCAACCTCCTATAAGGCCTGCCAAACACATTTACGTTGTCGTTTAGTTGTAAGAGCTGGAGTTCCTCAGCCAACAGGAAATGTTCCTGCACACACACAATGTCAAATTTGTTGGCAAGATATTCTAAAAGTGGTAATTTAGATTTTACTCCGCCATTTATGTTCCACGTCACTATTTTCAGAGTGCTGGAGCTATTCATCGCTTAGATAGGGCCTTTTTTGCTTCTGGACAACTGAAACTGGTGCTTATTGGAGCCACAGAGGGCGCACTTCATCTTGTTCTGGCACGGGGTGTCTTTAGAATTAGCGTGGCCTCCTCCGCAGTTTGAGCATCTTGCTTCATTAGAGCAGTCCCTTGCAATATGCCCATAGGCCTGACACTTATAGCAACACCTCGGGAGAAACTGAAAGGCCTTGACTAGAATTCGTTCGTAGCCTATAATAAGCGGAGATTTCATCGCAGAGGCTAGATGCTACTTGGTCACAAATTTCAGTCTGAACGATCTCGTTTTACCGATCTGAGAGGCCTCAGCACAATTATTCACAAGACCACATAGATCCGCCTCATTAACGCTGCTGGGTAAGTGTCTGATTATGCCAAAGAACGCAGTACTGGACACTTTTGCTTCAATACTTGATTTGGACTTAGCAATAGCCTGTGCAACTGAATTTGCAGTCTCTTGATCGTTCAGAACAACTTTCCAGTTGTTTTTGCGAGTTTTCAGGTCTACAATATTTCCACAGTTGCTTCCACATATTTTATCGAGACAATCTTTTCGCGAAACGGGATCGTCCAGTCCTTTCGGGAGATTCTTTACCACGACTGCATAAGTCAGCACTGTTGCAGTTTGCAGTGGAACAGAGGAGGCTGCCGGTTGGGACTGACTCGCGGATCTCACAAAACTGTCACACTTAGCGCTAAGCTCATTCATTTTCCTGGTCAGTGTCACTGAGATTTCTTTGGCAATCACAGGAACCTCGTCAGGCTCATAGATAACAAAACACGGCAAATTGACTTCGTTGTCATCGCAGTATTTCAGTGCTTTTATGATATCGAATATGTGGTCAGTAGGTTTGTCACGATTATTTGGCCTAGTTGACTAGACTGCCTCACACCACAGTAATTTCTTTGCATTCCATATACCATCCAACTCGGAGAACTCTGCAGCTTTGCTCATTGTATACGCACTCTGATTTCCCACTTTATACGCCCTTACTGCAAAATTCAACAGGGCATTCCATATAAGTCTCTCTTTCGTGCCAGTATCATCCGGCGGCATATTTCGCAAGGAACGTAATCAAACAGAGTCCAAGATCAGTCCGTGGGTGTAGCCAAAAATTGTAATAGCAGAAATTCACTTACGACAGAAGTAAGGGAAGCGTTGAATGCTGTCTACCTTGTCCCCGCAATTTAATGGGCAAGCCCAGACGGTACCACGGCTCTTGCAGACAACTTTCTCGCCCCTCTTCTGCTTACTTCTCTCCGGTCACCTTTATCGCAGCGTAATTGCCTATTCTGGTTTGGAAAACTATTTTTGAATTTTGGCTTATTTTCATACCGTATGTCCATTTTATATTCTTTCTGCTTGCCTTGATGGCTACTCTCCAATATTTTCACTCTTGACCTATATCATATAGGTCATCGCTATGAAGATACCAATAAGAAAATCCACAGTCCCAAGGGAGTTCTCACTCAAGTTGCAATGATTATTCAAATTATAATCCTTTGTTCACTGAATTAATGATTTTCAAAATATTGGCTGAAGGTCAAGAAGAGACTATAATCCTTTACCAATCATTAGTGATCAGTTATTAGGATCCTGGTTGCGTGCTATGCACCCACTAATGAAGCCACAGACGATCAGAAAGGGACGTTTTACAATGAACTGAAATCTGTCCTTAAAGATATACCCAGGCAATATGTCATTCTTTGTAACATGGGGAATTTCAACGCGAAGGTTGGCAACAGCAGAGATTATTGTGTCAACGTCCTGGGCAACCACGGTCTTGGAGAACGAAACGAAAATGGAGAGTTGCTTATTGAAGTCACTCAGTTCTTCGGCCTGGTTATTGGTGGCACTCTCTTCGACCATGAGGATATACACAAGTACTCCTGGACTTCACCTACTGGACACACAAAAAACCAGACCACTTTCTTATTGGTAAAAAGTGGCAGAGGCTGCAATGCGATTTTCGAGCATTTAAAGATACTGATATCTTCTCTGACCATCGCCTGATTGCTGCAAAAATCGGAGTAAAGTTGTCAGCCCCATGAAAGGTGAGGACAGCTAGGCAACGGCCCTATGACTGCTAAAAACTGAGTGACTTAGAAATTCGGTCACATTTTGTGTTAAAACTGACCAACAGATTTGAAACCCTACATCTGCTCCGAGATGAAAGTCCAGAGACAGTTTGGACTGCTATCGGAAATTCCTACAATGATACTGCCTACGACACGCTTGGTATGAAAAAGAAGCGAATGGATGAATGGATCTCCGTCAAATCATGGGATCTGATCGAGAAGAGGGCTGACAAGAAGAAATTTCTTCTCAACACTCTTTCTCCTGATGCGAGACACCCTCTTGAACTAGAGTATGCTATGCTTGATAAGGCTAGAAAGAAGAGCGTCCGTGCTGATTAACGCAGTAGCCTTGAATAGAAGTCTCAGAAGGCTGAAGAAGCTGCTAGACGGGGAGACTCTCGGTCAGTGTACCACATCACCAATGAGATAGTTGGAAAACGGCCATAGACAGACGGACCAGTCAAAGACGAGTTAGGACGACTTATTACTTACCCTGATAAAGTGAAGTAAGCCTGGGTGACGCATTTCGAAAAACTGTTAAATAGACCCCTCACATCCCGATCCTCCAGATATACCAGACAAACCATTTCTAAATCTAGCCATGGATATTAAAGTACCCTTTAGTGGAGATACTATGGGCGGCTAAGAAGTTGAAGTCTGGAAAGTCCCCTGGGGGAGACCAAATTGCAGCTGAAATGATTAAATGCTCAGTAGCTTCATGTATAACTGTATGGACCACGTTTTTCTCTATAATTTGGAGAACAGAAGAAATTCCTAAGGATTGGACAAAAAGTACTCTCGTCAAATCATTCAAAAAAAAAATGACGCTGCAAAGTGTGAAAACTGGAGAGGTATCAGCCTGATAATTATACCTAGAAAATATTGGCGACTATACTCCTTAACAGAATTCAACCAGCGTTGAACGATCATCTCCGAGAGGAGCAGAATGGATTCCTGCATGGATAAGCTCATTCAAATCATTGAAGCCTTCTACAATTTCACAGAATGCTACGTGAAGACAAGTGACGGTAGTACCCGTTACTTTCGTATCATGACAGGGGTGAAACAAGGCCGTGTGCTATCACCACTGCTATTTATTCTTATCATTGATTATACTCTCCTGACTTGCGATGGGCATGGGATCCAGTTGGATAATAAGAGACTCAAAGATGTTGATTTCGCTAACGCTATCAGCCTTCTAGAGTCCTACAAACTAAAGCTCCAGAATTACCTTAACCAAGTCAGGGACGCTGCTGAACCTTTTGGCCTTAAGATAAATACCAACAAAACAAAAAGTATGGCGAGCACTGGATCTCCAATCGGCCTAAGATGCAATGACCAGACGATAGAGCAAGTCCTAGAGTTGAACTACTTAGGAAGTACCATCCACAATTCAGGATCGTGTCAGGGAGAAATCAATTTAAGAATCTAACAGGCATCTTTCAGGAAACTGTCTCAAGTTTGGCGGAGCCAGAAGTGCTCTATCCGACTCAAGCTGAGGCTGTTCAATAGCAACGTTCTCTCAACGCTTCGCTATGGTTCTGTAACTTAACACATAGATCAAATACTTGAAAAGAAACTCCTCGCATTCGAAAACATTTTCTTAAGGCGCATTCTAAATATCCACTGGTCCCAAAAAGTTACAAACGCTACTATACGACAAAAGACAACTCAGCCACTGGTAACCAAAGTGATCAAATATAGGAAGTGGAGATACCTTGGTTATGTCATCTGAATGCCTGAAACTCGACTACCGAAAGTCGTCCTTCAGTGGCAGCCACGTGGTACCAGAAGAAGAGGACTCCCCAGAAATACTCTACGACGCAGCTACCAGAGTAACCTCGCCAACCTCAATGCCTCAGTCCAACCTGAATGGGAAGATGTCTGGGTGGTCGCAGCAATGAGAGATAACTGGCGACTATTTTTGGATGCCCTAAGCGCCTCTGGAGGCACATGAGGATCTAAGGTCTAAGGTAATATATAAATCCAATTTTCACCTTCATTTGGCATTGACACTTATTCATCCTTCGACTGTCATGTGGGATGGGGCCCAGAAAGAACTTACGCATGCTTCATCGAAATTTATACCCCATTTTCCCGTACCCAATCGTTGCCGTAAACCTTTGCCACGAGCAAATTTAAATTATGCCAAGAGGCAAGTCTTAATTTAATCCGATGTTGATTTGTTTACATCGTTGGAGATTAAGAGTCTAGTTGAACCAGTCCTTATTCTTGCCAGGTATCGTCCCATATGCCAGAGCCCTATTTTCCATTTCTTTAAAATATAAATTTGAGAGAGCAAGGAAATTCTGTAAATAATTGGGCTACAAGTCCCTCAGTGATGACTCAGAGTCCACACAGTTGTTGTTCCGGTGTGATTTTTCCATTTTGATGGTTGGTTGGATGATTTCTTCTCAGGCTGGATCCACGAACATCATCACTGTATCGGCAAAACTATGTTCTTCTAATCCAACCGATTCCCTTTTCAAAACCCCTGACCTAGTTAAGATGGCTACATAGCAAATCTACGCCTCGCTCTTTACGCTAAAGTTTGACTTTCTCACAACTCTATTTTTTTAAACAATAAAAAAACTTTAGCGTAAAGAGCGAGGCGTTGAGGAGGGGACAGCCCCCTTCATATACGGAATAATTTCTGTTCGTTTTAAGTTTTAACGTCGTTCCTTACTTTCAGTTAAAAAAACTTGTTTTTTTTATTTAATATAGTAAAAGAGCCAATAAGGTTTAAGAAAGGCAATTTTATTTATCGGTCCATAAATCTTATTTTCTTGACTATCTAGATTTGCCATTTAGCAATTGTCAATCTGACGCCTTAGATAACCCGGTTTTATAAAGGCTAGTTTCTAACCCGGTTTTATTTGGCGAGAGGAATAAGGATAATGGCTTGCGGAGTAATACGTCACAAAAATCAACAGATAGAGTCAAAGCACAATTATTAACATTGGACAGTAGTCTCTCTTTTTTTCTTTCAAGAATACACGAATAGCATTTATGCAGTTTAACTATTGTGAAAAATCATCATTGAAAATCACTTATTATTTCCGTTTATTTCAGATATTATGAGGATTCGATGAAATAAAGATCATTTTGCGAGTCTCAACGTTGGTTAACTATCTAAAGACAAAGGTTTCATTAGTAAATTTTCCAAGAGGACTACTTATCACTGAAGTATATTGATAATGTGTCGCTTGATCATAAAATTTGATTGAAAGAATGAACTCTGTCGGCAAAGTTTTCAGTCATGGTGGGTAGCACGGCACGGGCTCCCAGGGCTGCAAAATTGATCAAATGAAATTTCCTTTTATTAATTTTTGGAGTTCTTTTAGCAGATTTGCTAGAACATTTTTAGGAACTACTCTTTTATGATCTCAATACAAAACTCTGCTCTGTTTGTTAAAAAAAACTACATTCACACTTTCTAATGATACAAGTTTCATCTAAACTGAATATCTCAACCACAAAACAAGAAAAGCTAAATAGTTTTTCCAAGAATTCTGGGAAAGTAGGTCTCAGCTTTTAGTTTTTTGTCCTTTGTCCTTGTCTCATATCTAAGCTCTACAAGTTTAAGAGAAACTGCCCAAACATTAATAAATAGTTCAGCCACACAAACTACACACGTTTGTAATGGACGAGATCGGGTAATCCTGTATGGTTTCGAATCCCCTTAATTATAAGAAACAAATTAAGTTTGAAAAAGCTAGCATCTGTTCAGCACTCTTTAATTCTTCTTTTTATCAAATTTTATAGAACTGCCAACTTCTTCCTCCTCTGTGCGGGTATTTTTCCCCTTCTTCTGAATCACTTGTACAACGTAAATAATAATTTATAAAAGTTGGACGTACAGAGACTTGGACCTTCCTGTTTCTAATGTTTAATTTTTTGTTTACAAACCACTAAAGAGACAAACTTTCTAAGTGGATTTGGTACTAGTGTCTAATTTTCCAGAAATGGAAAAAGGGGCTACGAATTTATCTTCAATAGTGTCATGCAGTTTTACTTGTAATACTTTCTGCTCGTGATATTGCACAAATTTCATTTAAATTTTTTTTGTTGTTTTTATATTGTATTGTATTATGTTTTCTACAGTTGTATAATATAATATATATATATATATATATATATATATATATATATATATATATATATATATATATATATATATATATATATATATATATATATATATATATATATATATATATATATATGTATATATATATATATATATATATATATATATATATATATATATATATATATATATATATATATATATATATACATTTTAAATGTGTTCACTTTCTTGACTTTAAAAAATAAAAATATCCTTGAAATTTTAAGGGATAAACATCAGTATATGTACATTAAACTGACAATCCACGGTCTTTTTTTTTTTTTTTTTTTTTTTTTTTTTTTTTTTTTTTTTTAAGTGCAAACTATGTTCTGGTCTTGAGAAGGCATGAAGGTGGTCAGCACCACTCATGGTAATTTTTGCCCGTTTTGAGTTCGACTCGGTTATTTGTAATTTCTTTTCGTTTTGGGTTTAATTTACTTATTGATGATGATTTGCGGTAAGTTTACGCTTGAAAAATTATTTGACTTTATTTCTGCTGATTTTTAGTTTAATAGAGCTATTTAATTTTATTTTAAAAACTTGTTTTGAAGAAAAAGATTTTTAAATTAATTTTTGCTTGTTTTTATTGACATTGTGTTTTTTCGGGAAAAAACATATTTTATATGTTTATGCTTTTCAAACAGTTCGTGGTAACGAACTGTAAGTAAGGAGCGAGCCAGCTCAATGGTAACCGAAACTCTAGAAAACGGAATTTTGATACCAATAGATACATCAAAAGAATCAAATTTTAATTCTGATTTCAAATATATAACTTTCATCAAGTTTAATCTTACCCATCAAAAGTTACGGGCCTGAGAAAATTTGGCTGATTTTCGAAAAAAGGGGGAAAAACCCCCTAAAAGTTATAGAACGTTAATGAAAATCACACCATCATATTCATCGTATCAGAGAACCCTACTGTAGAGGTGTCAAGCTCCTATCTACAAAAATGTGGAATTTTCCATTTTTTGCCAGAAGAAAGATCACGGATGCGTGTTATTTTTTTTTTTTTTTTATTTACTTATTTATTTATTTTTTTTCAGGGGTGATCGTATCGACCCAATGGTCCTAGAATATCGTGGGAGGGCTCATTGGAACGGAAATTAAAAGTTCTAGTGCCCTTTTTAAGTAACCAAAAAAATGGAGGGCAACTAGGCCCCATCCCACGCTCATTTTTTTCCCAAAGTCACCCGATCAAAATTTTGAGATAGCCATTTTGTTCAGCATGGTCGAAAATATGATAAAAATGTCTTTTAGGATGACTTAATCCCCCAAAGTCCCCGGGGAGAGGGCTGAAAGTTATGAACTTTACTCAATGTTAACATATAGTATTGGTTATTGGGAAGTATACAGACGTTTTCAGGAGGGATTTTTTCTGGTAGGTAGGGGGAGGGACGGGTCGGGTCGGGGGCTATATGGGAGGATCTTTCCATGAAGGAAGTTTTCATCGAGGAAGGGACATTGCTATGAAGGGGGCGCCGGATTTCCCAGCATTATTAAAGAAAAAGATCAGAAATTAAATTAAAAAAAAAGTTTTTCAACTGGTCAACTGATTGTGATTAAGGGGTCATTTTTAAAGAATCGGAAAAAAATTCGAACTTTAGCTTAAAGACCAGGGTATTGACTAGGGGGCGAACCCCCTAATATACGTGTTAAAAATTTATGAATATAGAAGTTCGTTACGGAAGTTAATTCGTAAGTTACTTATATTTATTACTAATAAAAACGTTCGTAAAAAAATTAAATAAGTTTCGAGAAAGCCATTCAACCAAATAAAAGTACAATTAATAGGCAAATTTTGTTTCAATTATTCATGTATGGTGAGCCAAAATCAAAAACTACATTAATTCAAAAATGTTCAAAAATTAAATAAAAAAACAAGTTTTTTTAACTGAAAGTAAGGAAAGACGTTAAAACTTAAAACGAACAGAAATTATTCCGTATATGAAGGGGGCTGTCCCCTCCTCAATGCCTCGCTCTTTACGCAAAAGTTTGACTTTCTCACAACTCTATTTTTTCTAAACAATGAGAATCTTTAGCGTAAAGAGCGAGGCGTTGAGGGGGGGGGGACAGCCCCCTTCATATACGGAATAATTTCTGTTCGTTTTAAGTTTTAACGTCGTTCCTTACTTTCAGTTAAAAAAAAACTTGTCTTTTTTATTTTTTCAATAAGAATCCATAATTTGGTTTGCTATTTGTGTGTTGGAAAAACCTTTTCACCAATGTTTAATCCTGACACAAACAGTATTGTTTAATTTAGTTTTATATCTCCTTAAGTTTACCTGAAAAATAAAACATGATATCATTCCCAAAAAACTCCTTCTATGCTTTTTGACAACTTGGATGAATTTACAATCCTTTGGTTTGTTTAAACTGTAACAGCAAAAATATTAATTGTAAAAATCCCAAAAGTTTCAATTTAAGGCGTTCTTGATATATTGCAGAGTTGTCTTATTGGCAACAATAATCACAGTAGTGCCTTTTGGTTTAGATTTAAAGTAGCATTTACTTTTAAAGCATAATGCATACTGGTAGGGGCTGAAATACCCAGTATCCAGGGAAACATAGTTACTGGACCGTCCTACTATGCTGAAAATAATTAGTGTCTTAAAATTTTGACAGGATGTGATTGGGAAAATAATGGGCTTGGGCGGACAGCTGCTTGCCCTCCAATCTCTTTTGACTCTTAGAAATGGCACTAGAACTTTTTGATTTAGTTCAACATCCGCCTAAATATTCCTTGAAAGTTTCACCTTAATGCTCTTAGTTTGCGCAATAGCAATAGTTGTAGTATTATTAGTAGCATTATGTGCATAGCACCTTTGATTTCTTCAAGATCCCCTTCAACACACACGCTGAAAGTTTGAAATTATTACAATGAACTGTTCCTGAAACATTTCTGATACGTCTTTATAACAACCTGTGTGGGCATACTGTATTTTGATTTAGTTCCATACAGTTTCAATATTTCCCGAATCTTTTGCCTTAGTACCCTTAGCTTTAGCAGCAGAAAATGTAGTAGTAGCAGTAGAATTAATAGCAGTAGCCTTAGCTTTAGTGCCAGCAGTAGTAGTAGAAATACTTATAATATTAGGAGTAGTAGTATGAGTAGAAGCAGAAGCAATAGGATGCAAATGTTTTCTTGTGATTATTTCGGCATTCCCCACAACAAGCCCTGTTAGTTTCAACTTTACACACCATACTGTTCCTAAGATATTGTAGTTTCGCCCTTTTGACAACCTGCATACAGACGGCGTCAGGGTTGCCACCCTGACCAGGAAGAATTTACTAAATCGGAGAGAAAAAATTTACTAGATCGCATCTGTTTTTACTAAATGCTGAAAAAAAAATTTTGCCCGTGCGGCTACGCCGCACGCGCACCATCAACCATCGATTTTTACTATAAGAGTATAATCAATACGATTTTCACAATCTGTTTTCCTTTTTTCTTCTTTTTTTTCTCTTTTCCTCTTTTCTTTTGTTTTCATAGTATGATTGAAAATTCCGGAAACCAACAAGTTCAAAAATCCTTTTTTTGGATATACATATATATATATATATATATATATATATATATATATATATATATATATATATATATATATATATATATATATATATATATAATATATATATATATATATATATATATATATATATATATATATATATATATATATATATATATATATATATATATATATATATATATATATATATACATATATATATATATATATATATATATATATATATATATATATATATATATATATATATATATATATATATATATACATATATATATATATATATATATATATATATATATATATATATATATATATATATATATATATATATATATATATATATATTATATATATATATATATATATATATATATATATATATATATATATATATATATATATATATATATATATTTATATATAATGTTACATTTCTACTTACTTTGAATTTCTCTCACCAGGCTCCTTTTTCCTCAATAAAAATTTACAAACTGAGGAGATTCACCTAATCACCTTGGGCGGTTGGCTTTTGTTTTGATTCCAATAGATTTACAATCATCACAAATCCAAGTGTCATTATAGCTTCATTTTTAGTTGGTAAGATTTGATACACAGAAAGCTGATTTTGTCGACCTTTAGACACCGGTAGTGAAGTGTCTGTTTATGAAAATAGGGGACTGCTTGGCTGTCTCTGAGACAGACAAGCAAAATTGTAAATTGTAAAACAGACAAGCAAAAATTGTAAATTGTCATATGTTTACGATAATTTTTTCCTCGAATTCATGGAAAATAAAAAAAAGTTTTTGTTTACTATACATCATGACTTTTTACTAGTTTATACTAGATTTCGGGAAATTTACTAGATCCTCTAAATTTACTAGATTTTTTTTTACTAGATCCAGTAAAGTCCTACTGACGGTGGCAACCCTGGACGGCGTATTTTGATTAAGTGCAAAAATGTCACCTTCATACGCTTAGGCATAATTGTAATAGTAGTCATAGTAGCAGCCTTTGTATTACTAGTAGTAGTATTAGAAATAATAGCGGTAGTACTAGTATCAGCAGCAGTATTAACGTATTGCCTTTATAAGTATTTTCATTAGAAGTATTAGTTAAACTAGTAGTATTAGTAAATGTAGCAGTAATAGAGGTATTAGCAATTGCGTGCACATATTGCCTTTTGGTCAGATGATTTATCTTTTTTTAGCATTCTCTGAAAGTTCCAACTAAATAACCTAATCAAATCTTGAGATACATAGCGTTTTTTTATTTAGTTCAAATATTCCCTCAATATTTTAAATGGAGTAGTCTGGTAGTAGTAGTGGTAGTTGTAGCAGTAGTGGTAGCAAACAATTATTCCCTTTTTGATCACCTCCCTTATCATTTCCTTAAAGTTCCAAATTAATATTCCCAGTCACTCATGAAATATGCTCTTTTGACAATCCATATACACTTAACATGTTTTGATTTAGCTGAATCCTCCCCTCAACATTATCTGAAAGGCTTACCCGAATTCCCTACGTCTTTTTGGAAAGTAAAGTTCAAACAGGCATACCTTTCTCAAAGCATCCCCACATAAATAATTACTGGACCTTTCAATACTCCTAAAAAAAATAGTTCTCTTAAAATTTTGATCAGATGTGTTTTGGGGAATGAGAGGTCTGTAGGAAAGGGGCTGGTTGCCCTCCATTCGCTTTTGACTCTTAAAAAAGGCACTAGATCTAAATCTCCAGAATCAGTATGACCATCCGATGCATAAAACTTTATGTGGCCGGGGCATAAACTACAGCCCTTGACCCTGGGTTCTTGAGGATTTTGTTCACCTTGAAGGCATTGTTATATGCTGTTTGAACTATTGTGAACAAAATGAATATCTCACAATTTTAATCGGATACGTTTGGGGAAAAGAGGGTGTCAGGGAGAAGGGCTAGTTTCCCTCCATAACTTTTGACTCTTAAAAGAGAACTAGAACTTTAAAATTCCAATCAAATAAGCCTCCTCTAAAGTTCACATAATCACCTCTTCGGTAAAAAGATTATATGCCCCCGGGCACAACTTACAATCCTTGTCATTAGACTCGGGGGGGGGGGGGGGTCAACCCCAAAGGCCTTGTTATGTGACCTTCGGAATGTTTTTGAACAAATGGCTATCTCAAAATTTCTATCAATTTTTTTTGAGAAAATAGACCGTAAGGGGAAGGGGGGCTAGCTGACCTCCGACACTTTGACTCTTAAAAATCTAGATTCTAGAACTTCTAGATCTAGATTCTAGATTCTAGAAGCACTATAACTTCTGATTTCCAATACAATGAGCTCCCTCAAAAGTTTATGTGACCACCCTTTGCATAAGAACATTATATTCCTCCGGGGTATAACTAGAACCCTTTCCCTGAGGGATTTGGGGGGGGGGATGTCACCTTCAAAGACATAATTACTGGACCTTTCAACTACGCTGAACAAAATGGATATCTGAAAGTTTTGATTGGATATATTTGGGGAAATAATGGGATTAGGGATGGGGGCAGCTTACCCTCCAATCACTTTTGACTGTAAAAAAGGGCAATAGACGTTGAATTTTCTAATCCAATTATCCCATTTCAAATTTTTTACGACAACTCCTTTGATACGAAGTGCTCTGGTCTAAAAACAAAAAAGGTGGGGGCATCTTCCCTCTGATCACTTTGAATCTTAAAAGGAGACCTATAACATCAAAGTACCAGTCCAATAAGCCCCCTCCGAAGTATTTATGACAACCCTTTCTATAAAAACCTTATATTCCCACAAAGCATAACATACAAATCTTTCCTGGGGGCTGTGGGGTGTTGTCATCCTGAAAAACATAATTTCCGGACCTTTCAGCTACGCTGAGCAAAATGGTTACATAAAAGTTTCCATAGGTTGCATTTGGGGGAAATAGACCGTAAGGGGAGAGAAGCTAATGGCCCTCCGAAAAGTCGACTCATAAAAAAGGCACTATAACTTCTGGTTTCCGATCAAATGAACCCCACCAAATTTTATACGACTACCCTTTGCATAAAAAACGATATATGACCCAGGGCTATAACTTACAACCCTTGTACCTTAGGGTGTTGGAGGGGGGGGGGTTGTCATCTTTAAAGACACCATTAACAGACCTTTCAGCTACGCTGAACAGAATTGCCGTTGCAAAATTTTGATTGTATGTTTGATTGGATTGACTTTTGATTGGATGGGCATTAGAAGACTGGTTGCCCTCAAATCACTTTTGACTGTTAAAATTAGCAATAGACGTTGCAACTTCCAATTGAATGAGACCCTTTTGAAATTTTCTACGATAATCCCTTCTATACGAAGTGCCGTAGTCTAAAAGCAAAAAAGGGGATAACTTCTCTCCAATCGCTTCTGATTACCTGTCTAATGAATCCCTCCGAAGCTTATAAAAAATTAAACAAGAAAAACGGGTTTTAATTTCTATAAAGCAGTGAATACAAAACACTTAATTAAACAAAAATGCTCCGAATATTTCGGCCTCACATCCGGGAGCCTTTCTCAACGAAAAAAAACACAAAAAACAAAAAATTAAAAAAAATTTCTTACATCAACATAAAAAACATACTAAACAAACAAAATAAAAAATAGTTCTCTTAAAATTTTGATCGGATGTGTTTTGGGGAATGAGAGGCCTGTAGGGAAGGGGCTGGTTGCCCTCCATTCACTTTTGACTCTTAAAAAAGGCACTAGATCTAGATCTCCAGAATCAGTATGACCATCCGATGCATAAAACTTTATGTGGCCGGGGCATAAACTACAGCCCTTGACCCTGGGTTCTTGAGGATTTTGTTCACCTTGAAGGCATTGTTATATGCTCTTTGAACTATTGTGAACAAAATGAATATCTCACAATTTTAATCGGATACGTTTGGGGAAAAGAGGGTGTCAGGGAGAAGGGCTAGTTGCCCTCCATAACTTTTGACTCTTAAAAGAGAACTAGAACTTTAAAATTCCAATCAAATTAGCCTCCTCTAAAGTTCAAATAATCACCTCTTCCGTAAAAAGCTTATATGCCCCCGGGGCACAACTTACAATCCTTGTCATTAGACTCGGGGGGGGGGGGGGGTGTCAACCCCAAAGGCCTTGTTATGTGACCTTCGGAGTGTTTTTGAACAAATGGCTATCTCAAAATTTCTATCGATTTTTTTTTTGAGAAAATAGACCGTAAGGGGAAGGGGGGCTAGCTGACGTCCGACACTTTGACTCTTAAAAATCTAGATTCTAGAACTTCTAGATCTAGATTCTAGAAGCACTATAACTTCTGATTTCTAATACAATGAGCTCTCTCAAAAGTTTATGTGACCACCCTTTGCATAAAAACATTATATTCCTCCGGGGTATAATTAGAACCCTTTCCCTGAGGGATTTGGGGGGGATGTCACCTTCAAAGACATAATTATTGGACCTTTCAACTACGCTGAACAAAATGGATATCTGAAAATTTTGATTGGATATATTTGGAGAAATAATGGGATTAGGGATGGGGGCAGCTTACCCTCCAATCACTTTTGACTGTAAAAAAGGGCAATAGACGTTGAATTTTCTAATCCAATTATCCCATTTCAAATTTTTTACGACAACTCCTTCGATACGAAGTGCTCTGGTCTAAAAACAAAAAAGGTGGGGGTATCTTCCCTCTGATCACTTTGAATCTTAAAAGGAGACCTATAACATCAAAGTACCAGTCCAATAAGCCCCCTCCGAAGTATTTATGACAACCCTTTCTATAAAAACCTTATATTCCCACAGGGCATAACATACAAATCTTTTCTGGGGGCTGTGGGGTGTTGTCATCCTGAAAAACACAATTTCCGGAGCTTTCAGCTACACTGAGCAAAATGGTTACATATACATTTCCATAGGTTGCATTTGGGGGAAATAGACCGTAAGGGGAGAGAAGCTAATGGCCCTCCGAAAAGTCGACTCATAAAAAAGGCACTATAACTTCTGGTTTCCGATCAAATGAACCCCACCAAATTTTATACGACTACCCTTTGCATAAAAAACGATATATGACCCAGGGCTATAACTTACAACCCTTGTACCTTAGGGCGTTGGAGGGGGGGGGTGTCATCTTTAAATACACCATTAACAGACCTTTCAGCTACGCTGAACAGAATTGCCGTTACAAAATTTTGATTGGATGTTTGATTGGATTGACTTTTGATTGGATGGGCATTAGAGGACTGGTTGCCCTCAAATCACTTTTGACTGTTAAAATTAGCAATAGACGTTGCAACTTCCAATTGAATGAGACCCTTTCGAAATTTTCTACGATAACCCCTTCTATACGAAGTGCCGTGGTCTAAAAGCAAAAAAGGGGATAACTTCTCTCCAATCGCTTCTGATTACCTGTCCAATGAATCCCTCCGAAGCTTATAAAAAATTAAACAAGAAAAACGGGTTTTAATTTCTATAAAGCAGTGAATACAAAACACTTAATTAAACAAAAATGCTCCGAATATTTCGGCCCCACATCCGGGAGCCTTTCTCAACGGAAAAAAACACAAAAAACAAAAAATTAATAAAAACTTCTTATATCAACATAAAAAATATACTAAACAAACAAAAGAAAAAATATAAATAAATAGGAAAAGAAAACTCACATATTAAATAAACAATTCCATTCACTGGCGTATAAACAAAATCGAATGCTTATATTGATTGGAACACGCCTTCTCATAGAATATAAATGGAAATCTATAAAAAAAAATGAAAATATATTTATACTTAAACTAAAAAAAAAGGCAGCTAACCCCCGGCCCATAACCCCTAAATAGATCTCACAGGTTCATCACCCAATGTTTGAATTATAAATTGAACAGATTCGTTTGCTTGCAAGCTTAGCTGCAGTTCGTTTACCTTTCCCAGCATTTAACCCAGTCTGACCTTTGTCCGCAAGGTCATCATTCGTATCCGAACTATTATCAAAAATAGTACTGGTTGAAAATTTTACCTGCTTTTTAATTAAACTATTATAAATCGAATTGATCCTAAAATCCCCTTCATCTCTATTGATACTACTATATCCCAATATATTATATTTTTTTATTTCTATAATTTCCCTGAAGCTTTGTAAAAGTCCTACAGACGTATCTACTATTTTTGTTTGATCAAATAAAATACTGTGATGAGGAAAATTATAAAGATGTTCTGCAACAGCTGACTCAAACGTTTCTGGTGTTTTGTTTTGTTTTTGAGCGCAATCTATTGCATTCTTGTGTTGCTGTAGCCTATTTTCTAAAATCTGTTGTGTTCTTCCCACATAAAATTTACCACAAGAGCATGGAATTTTTAGCCTCCGAAGCTTATACGACCCCCCTTTCAACAAAAACCTTATTTCCCCCAGTGCATAACTTACAGATAGCTTCCCCCTCCTCAAACAGCGCTTCCCCGATGATGAAATGTATGATTTATTAACGTGTGAGGGTATATATCCATATGATTAGTACAACTCTGGCTCGAGGCTAGATGAGGAGTCACTACCGCCCATTTAAGCTTTTTACAACTCTCTTACTGAGAGTGAGTGCACCACTAGCGACTACGAATTTGCTAAGAGGGTTTGGGCAAAGGGCGGATGTAAAATGGGTGGGATTATTGTAAACTTTACTTGGCCAGTGACGTACTCACTCTTCTGGATATTGTGTGCAAAAATACGGATAAAATCTATGAGGAATTTGGGTTGGATTTAGGTTATTATTTTTCCACTCCCCATTTGGTGATGGACTTGATACTTAAAATCAGCAAAGAAGAAATAGGTCTGATCGCCGATGTGGATCAGCATCTGTTTGTAGATAGATCAATGAGGGGTGGTATGTTTTTCACGGGGATCGTATCATGAAAACTGTTCCGAGTGGACAGCACACCGATGAAAAGTCGGACGCAGTTTTTTTGGATATGAATTCTCTTTAGCCATCGGCAATGTCTCACTACTGTTTGCCGTGTGGCAATTATAAATGGCTTGACAATCCCTGTGCTTCGAATTTCCCCGACATTGCCAGTGTTGAGGAGAATGGGGCACAGGGATGGTTTTTTGAAATTGACGGTGAAATACCCATGGAAATCCATGACTCGGTAAAAGACTTTGTTTTTCCGTGCATAAATAGACCGGTGGGTAGGGACTCTCGGAGCCCCTACAATTTATATTTAGTAGAGGACGGGAGTATGCACTGGGTACCTTCAAAACAAAAACTAATTGCCGACCTCAACCCGAAACAGAATATCGTTGTTCATCACGTGCTATTTAAATGGATGGTGTCCAATGGTTTCAAGGTCACAAAGATTCATAGAGCCCTCCAATTTGATCAAAAGCCTTACATGAAAACGTTTATTGACACCTTTGTCAGTAAGCGTTCACAAGCAAAAACGAAAGTTGAAAAAGAAGTCTATAAACTCATTTTGAACTCAGCTTTCGGAAAATGTGCGAGAGCGTACGACACAGAAGTCGATGTGACATTGTAACCAACCCCAAAGATTGTGCTCGAATCATTGCGGATCCAAACTTCACATCGTTCACAATCATAGACTCTAATATGGTGCTCCTACATCGCAAGAAAAGAAACATTGTATTAAATAAAAATATTGCAGGCGGAAGTGCAATAACTGAAATATCCAAGAAACTCATGTTGTCATTTTATTATAATGTATGCAAGGTACAGTGGCCGATTGAGAGACAAGTTCAAGTGCACTACGGGGACACTGATTCACTCCTGTTAAAAGTCAAAACTGAAAATCTAATGAATGATTTGGAAAATGGCGAGTACATTAGCTCACGAATGGACTACACTAACTGGGACGAATCCTTCTACCCAGAGCTAGTGAAACGCCAGGCCCAAAATCAACTGTTAATGTTAAAATCTGAAACGGGTAGCGATCTGATATCCAGTGGTGTGTTTCCTGGTCCGATGGTATACTGTGTGTAAACGCACGGCAAGGATATCAAACAAGTTTGCAAGGGGGTACCTACACACTTTGTAAAAAATAATTTCGACATGAGTGTGTATAGAAACTGTGTGGAACGTAGTCTAGTGCCAAGGACGAAAGTCATGGCGATTCGCTCTTTACAATTTAAAAACTACACAGTTAGAGTTGAGAAAAATGCCATGTCGGCCATATCAGACAAAGTCTATGTACTTGAGGATGGTGTGAAGGTACTACCACACGGTCATAATTTAATTTCAGACCGAGTTGAATGTATAGAGTACAGAAAACAACTCGGTCTAGAAAAATCAACTTAAATTCATTTAAAAAAAAAGTATAAATTGGGTGGGAGGGTTTTTTGGGTAATTGGGTGTTTTTAAAATTCTTTTTTTTCTTTATCATAAACAATTTACAATGTGTGTGTGTGCAAGGCAGATCAATTTCCAGTATTTAATGCCAGCCCCGGCCCGGGCCCGCCGCAGCGGCCCCCGGCGCCCGGCGCTTCCCGGCCCCGGCCGTTGCAGCGGCCACCCCCGGGGGGGGGGGAGGGGGATCCCAAAATTTAAAATGTTGTACATAATAGTGATATTTCAAGTGCTTTATTCCAATAAATGTTGTATTTTTTTTTATAAATAATAATAAAAAAAAGTGTATTTATTTAAGTGTTTTTTTTTCTAGTGGTTATGTAAATGTTGTATTTTTTATTATAAATAAATTAAAAAAGTGTATTTTTTTCATGTTTAATGTGCTTTTTTCAATGTAGTATTTTTTTTTAAAATATTGTTACCTTTTTATTTTTAATAAAAGAAAATATTATTCTTCTTCTTCTTCTAATTATTATTCTTGAACGGAGTAGTAATAATAGGAAAATTATTTATTCATTAGACAGGCATAGTCTACAGTTAGTTGTCTAGGTGAACTGTTGAAGGGAACATGTATCAATTTAAAACACCATTCAGATCGTTTCTGTGTGGACCGTCAATGTCAGGCAAAACAACACTCTTAACTAAAATAATTCAAAATTGCGATAAAATGTTTGTGGAAAAGCCGAAAAAAATCTACTATTGTTACAGTATTTGGCAGGAGTCATACGATAAAATAAAAGCGATTGCCACGACGGGGTTGGTGCAGATACAATTCATACAGGGACTTGATGTTTTCAGCATTATTGAACCGAACTCTTGGCTGATCATTGACGATCTGGCTGAATCTATTGAACAATGGTCCCAGGAATTGCTACAACTGTTCACTGTTCGCTCTCATCATGAACAGATTTCCGTTACTCTGGTTCTACACAATCTCTTTCATCAGAGCAAGTGTATGCGAACACTTGCACTGAACTGTACCTACTATATCATCTACAGAGTTGTTCGTGATTCTAGCTCACTAATAACTCTCAATAAACAAATCTATCCAGGAGCCCCCAAATTTCTGCTCTCAACATACAATCAGGCAACTAATAAACCCTACGGCTACATCCTATTGGATCTTAATCAAAATACACCCGAGGATCTGCGTGTAGTCACAGATATTTTTGACAATGAAATTACAGTATATCTCCCTGTGAACACTAAAAAGACCTATTAGTTGCTATCATGACACTGAAGAAACTACATGAAAATAGACATTTGTTTTCAGTTCTAAGCACTTCAAAACCTCCGCTTAGGAAAGCAATACTCAAACACGGTATTGACAATGATTTCATTAATCTAATATCCGAACTTTGTTTAAATTTGATCGAGGGTAATGTTCAACTGCCAGAAGTAGTTAAGCAACAGGCAAAGCAACATCGTTCCATTGTACGTACATTGGCCTCTAAAAAGAAAGGAAAGAATTTTAAAAGGGAACGACTTCTTCAGGCGGGCGGTAGCTTTTTCACACTTTTACTGCCAATAATTGCAGGACTTGTAAACAGTTTTCTCTAGAAAGAGAATGGCAAAACCCTATAAATTGACTCCAATAGAACTCGCTCTCTCACCCTTCGAACACTTTGAGAACAATCTGAGTAAATTCCTTGACAATGAAAATATTGAGGATGATAAAAAACTGCTTTTACTTCAAGATGCACTTCGCCGAGTGGACAAACACAAGTCCTATCGATCGAAGCCCACTGCTGCTGGTGACCTCAAAAAGAATCATCTCCTCAAGAGTCTGCTTCTGGAACACAATTAAAGAAGGAGGAATTGGATTCGATTGTATTGAAAATTGGAAATCTAATGCCCCACTCATATCGTGAACAAAGTAAACGACTCCTAGCCTATCTCATGGAAAGTGGTCATATTCAAGTTGAGAGCAATGGGGAAGGGATTATAATTCAGGGCAAGAGCTATAATCTACTTGATTTAATCTATGATATGGTTACAAATCGTAAAGGACTATTATCATTTGACACTCATCTATACAACTTTCTAAATACATTAAACTTCCCCAAAAGTCTTATTGGCAATAGACAAATTCTAAAAAAATTAAATGAACATGCATCATCATCAACAACATTGACACCATTAAAATATGAACTTGAAGAAGAAGATTTTAAATCAATTTTGGAAAATACTAGCACACCGCTGATAGCTAGACAAAAGCGAAGACGTATCAAGTCAACGTCACCACCACCATCACCACCAACAGCCAGTATACAAAAGGGTAGCGGACGTTACACAACGTGTTAACGTTCAAAATGGTTGAAGTTCTGAAAGGTGTTTATGAAAATATTGGTGAGGCGGGGAGTTTAAGTTCCCCCACCACTCTTTCCAATGTCACTGGTGTTCACACTAAAAATGTACAAGACTATCTACAAAATGAATCAAGTTACACTCTGCATAGAAATCATAGACTTCGTGCCAATCAATATCGAAAAACTAAAGTCTTTTACCCATTGCATATAATGCAAGCAGATCTCCTGACTCTAAATGAGCTTCAAAGACGTCACAATACACCGTACAAGCACGTCCTACTTGCAATCAGTGTTTATAGTCGTTATGCATATGCAATTCCATTGCGATCAAAGAGAGGTGTTGAAGTTGCTCAGGCCATTGAAAGTATTCTCGAATAGGATTCATATAAAAAAATTCAAACGGATCGCGGTAGTGAATTTGTTAATCCCCATGTTGCAAAAGTACTAGTCAAATATAGTACACTGCTCTATCATAGTCACAGTCCTATAAAGGCTGCAATGGCCGAACGATTGATAAGAACTATTCGACTTTTAATTTCAAGGTATTGTACATTGAAAAAAACATCGGCTTTTATTCATGATCTTGATAAAATCATGTTGATTTATAATCAACGACCTCATCGATCGTTGTCCAACTCTACGCCAACGGAAGTTCATCATTCTGATCATGATACAATTGACACCTTTCTTAAACAGTATTCCAATGAATCGGTTGTCAAGAAGAAGAAAAATAAATTTAATGTTGGTGATATCGTTCGAATTAATAGAACAACTAATGTTTTTGAAAAGGGGAATTACTTATGGTCCACCGAACTTTTTAAAGTGGCAAAAATCTTAGACACTAAACCCATAACTTATCACCTGCGTGATACCAAGGATGAAGAGATTCTCGGCGGCTTTTATGACTATGAATCGCAAAAAGTTAAAAATGCTAGTGAAATCTATCAAATTGAAAAGATATTAAAGACACGTACTCGCAGGGGTAAGAAACAGTTACTTGTTCGGTGGCTAGGATACAACTCTGATTCTGATTCTTGGATCGGTGTTGAAGATATTGACAATGCCCCATGATTTCTATGTAACATTCATGTCCAACGTTTCCGATCCTCTCTACAATGACTTGAATACGACAAGTGATTTTTGGACAAAACTCTCCCCCGCCATCAAATTTGACGGTGCGTATGAAGTGGCTCTTGCCGACTGTATTCTCAAAATACCTATGACATCCTGAGAAAGGATCGTAAATATGATATAAAAATTAGACCCTATAATTGGCCACCACCACCACCACCACCTTCAGGTGATCAAGAACAAATTCGAAAAATCAATTGGATGGATTATCCATATGTTGAATTACCCTACGAGGAACTCACCTGTATGAATGATTTATGTCGTTCTATTAATAAAAGAATTTCCGCTCGTAAAAAGGGAGCTTTTCATTTCAACTATTCAAAGGAGGAGGGCAAGATCTACATTAGTTCACCTATTGCCAGCGAAACGGTTATTCTCAATGATAACCTAAAGGATGTTCTTGGCTTTAAGCTCAATATAATCAATGGTATAAGTGCCGGAAACACTAATTTCATTTTTGCTGACTACCCACCTGCCTTCTCCACAGACACTTGTATATTTCTCTACGCTTCATTTGTGGAAACATCGAGAGTCGGTAATTCAAATGTTCCCCTCCTACGAGTTCTTGAACGAAAAACCAATCAAGAGCATATTCATCACTACAATATAAAGCATCTTCAGTATATTCCCGTAAACACTTCCTATTTGGAACTCTCTCAGTTAACACTAAGAACTGAATTAGGTGATCCTCTAGCAATTTCAAAAGGCTTAGCAGTGATTACATGTCATTTTCTACCCATTGTCAACGACAGCACAATCACCTAAAATGAACAATAGGAGAATTCCATTTGTCTGTCCCGATATCGATTGCTATGTTGGTGCTTTGAGTCCACGTCAAATAGGCAATGGATTGGACTACTACAAGGGTCGTACTACAATGTCTGGCTACGGTCTTGGTAGCTGGTTTGCTAGGCTATTTCGTTCTGCACTACCCCTTGCCAGAAAATATCTTGTACCTGCTGCATCAAATTTTGCTGCCTCCACACTACAGGACTGGGGGTCGGGCAAGAATTTCAAGGAGAGTGTTAAGGAAAATATTAGATCTTCAGCAAGAGCCGTTGGTGAGCAACTAAAATCTCGACAAAATGGGGAGGGATTGAAAAGGATGCGTTCACGTCATTCACTCATCAGTCTCCACCCAGGCAGGAAGCAAAGGACATCAACAAGGACTTTGAGGAATAAAACAACGAAGGCCAATAAGCAGAAGAAGAAGAAAAAGAAAAGATTGTTAGATCAAAGAAGGATTTCTTCTCTTAAGATGACTTATCTCCCCCACAAGGAATCATATCCATCAATTAGTTCCTCATTGAATCTATTCAATGCTGAAAATGTTGATGTCAGTGTCAAGTATGGCTACTATGAACAATTTCACCCCCAACAACCCCTCACGGAAAATATATACTTTCAAATATTTTCCAATGAAGACTATTTCATTGATTTGTCATCAACATTTATTGATTTAAATGTTGTGGTGAAGAAAAAGTCAGATAATACAACTCCAAATGCCGGCGATGGTCTCTTCTACGAGAACTGTATTCTACACAACCTATTCAAACAAATTAATATATTCATTAATGGAACATTGGTGAGCACTAGCAATAATTTATCAAACTATGCAAGCTACATACAATTTATGATGATGACGCCAAAGGCATACAAAGAGTTGAGAGGACAATCATTGGGCTATGAATATCGATCAGGTGTTGATACTGACGGTGAGTTGACTGCTGCAGTGACCCAAGAGTATCATCTGGTTGGAAAATTAAATCATAAGATATTCAATATATCCCAAAGGCTACCCCCCAATGTCAAGATTGACATAAAGTTACAGATGGCCCCATCGAATTTCATTTTGAGAAAAACACTTCCTGCAGCACCTGATGCAAATATCATTATCACATCGGCAATTCTCCACGTCCGAAAACAACAAGTTATGAGCTCTGTTGCATTGGCAGTGGAAGAGCTAAGAGCCAATGGCAACAACATTAAACTTCTTGTTCCCCATACGATCACCAATCAACGTCACATTGCCACCGGGTCTCGTAGCTATAGCGATTCAACATTTATCAATGGAGAAATCCCATCAAAATTGGCTTTGGCCTTTGTGAAGAGTGGCAGTGCCGTTGGATCCTGGACTGAATCCCCCCTTGATTTTAATTTTTTCGGTCTATCTAGCCTTGTGTGCAAAGTGAATGGTATTCCACTGTACACTCTATCATTTGACAAAAAATCCTATAGAACTCTGTACGAGTTGACCATGCAATCCCTAGATCATGACTCTCAACTATTTGAAAATGGAATAACCGATTCAATATTTTCAAAAAATCATTGGGGTTATTGTTTTGGACTTGTCTGGCACACAGGATATGAGCATAGTACGAACAGGGAATGTACGTTTAGAGTGTACATTTGCCAATGCTCTGACTGAGAGTATCACGCTAATATCACTGAGTCAATTTGAAACCTATTGGGAAATCACACCCGACGGCAGTGTTCTACTAGACCTAGCACCATGAACACAAACCAAATAATCAACGTATTTAGTATGGATCCATACATGTCCCAGTACAAGTCCTATTGCATACCTTCGGACTTCATTGAAAAAATTCCAAGTGTTAACAATACCCTAATCATTGTTAATAGCAGTCCATCGACTTTGAAGACCGGTCATTGGCTATGCATCTTTCAAACAGCGAAGAATATTGAATTTTTTGATCCTCTTGGCCTATCGTATAAATTCTACGCTCCATACATCAGCAACTTTATCGAAAGCAGTGGGAAAAGCATTATTCAAAATCAACGAAAAGTACAGGATTTAACGACTAAGACATGTGGCTTTCATGCACTACTCTTTTTCATGTTCAGATGTCGTGGCTACACCTACAAGCAGTTTCTCAACATCTACATTGATTTACCTCAATTGAACGACTTTCTAGTGGAGAATATACTTACAAGTGTATTTAATATTGATTTTAGTGCCCTAAGAATAAAATGTTTTAAAGATGTATGTGAAATTGTTTATTAATAAAAAAAAAATTATATACATGATAAAACGACTTTTCTACTCTTTAGATTTCATCCACTACTAGGTATTTGTCGACAACAACTAGTGCAGGTAGATTATCTGAATTCACAGTGTACTGATCCTGATGTACTGCAATGTCAGGGTCACATTTTCTACAGTAGAGTGTGACTTCACTCTTGTCATATCTCTTTGTATAGTCAATGATACTATTCTCATTCATTCTATAGAATTCACATGTTTCAATTTGCTTATTTGAAGCAGTTTCACAAACAGTGTCCTCAAGTGTCGAATCACATTCCGTCACAGCCAAATAAAAATCAGTGGGCTTATAATCATAACACCCAGTGTCTTCACAACGATGACGTAGAAACCATATTCTTTTGTTGTTCCAACAGTTGAATCGTTGACCCGGTTCCTCCTCCTAGAACAATCTAAAACCACGATGATACCAATCTCGTAGCAATAAACTAAGATCACGGTTAGGATTCTTTCCAATCATACCGGGATATGTACTCTCCCACTGATTACATCTATCATAATGACAATTGGAGCATAGGTGGCCTCTAGGATGAGAGTCACACACCTCTTCAAGACAGGAATTACAACCTTTAATTTGTACAGCATATCCTCTATGCAATTTACACGGGTTGCATAATTTACACTTTTCATCATACTCCTCAGTCATTGTGCAATTCTCACATGATGATGACCAGCTGCCCAGTGAGTATATACATAACGGACATGTATGGAACATTTTGTTATGTGTTGACACTCTCACTACCACAATGAAACTGAGCTAGCAAGAACAAAAATTGTCTGAGATAGAGAGAGAGAGGAGTAAATCATCCTTGAGCACCATCTTTCTCATGAAAAAAGTCCTAAACTTCAAAACTAATGTTTAAAAGCATATCCACAATATCATTTTGCCGTGTCGTGATCAATATATCAATAAATTGTGTAAATGCGTTTGGACCACGACGTAGAAGCTTCATACAATAGTCTAATGATGGAGAATCAGTTTTCATTATATCAACAAGCATTTCCCGAGAAAATATCTTCCTTTGAATAGACAACTCTAGAAAATCATCATCTAGAATCAAACGTTTTTCCATAAGAACTAGATTCCTCATGATTCGCTCTTTCTCGAATCTATTCATTTTTTAGAGTCCTAACTCTCTCACAACCAACTTCAGACTAACCAGAATTTCTTTTTGTACTCTAGAAAATATACGCTAGTCTACTATAGAAAGAAAAAAAAATACCATTGATCTAGAAAAATTTTTATTGAACATAATTACAATAATAATAATATTCACTGATGCATTTTGTTCTCATCAATATATTTCGATAGGACATCTAATGCTGATCGAAGTTTATTTATATGGAGAATATTCACTTTTCCAGCAAAACATAGTTGCTCCTCCTGCTTAAACTTGCTTAATGATATCACGTATCTAGCATACATAATGTCCCATTCAAGGCATAGTCTACAGCCAGCGGTTATTTCCACAGCTACATTGGGTACTCGTATATCGTTGCTGCTGCTGCTGTCGGTTCCATCATTAATCTCCAATAATGTAAATGCACCACTCATTTTTTCTCCACTAATATCCTCTCAAATAAACTATTCTCTCTCTGAATTCAATTCTCTTACTAATATGAACTACAATGAAAATTACTCCTTATATCCGAATCCAACTACTAATCAAGTTAGTGTGACCGCCAGCTCTCTCTCTCTGTTTGACATCCAAAAAAATGGGTGTTACCTCAGAATACCCGTCTGGTAAGGTAAGTATCGTTCATTGTAATAGGTGACTGACCCGTGGCAAGGCATATTACGCAATCACGACCCGAATATATAGATGCATTACTACTCTTACGACCCTTGTCCTGAGGGCTATGGGAGGAGGGGGGAGGGGTGTCATCCACAAATACATAATTTCCAGACCTTTCAACTAAGTTGAAAAAAATGGTCATACCAAAATGTTGATCGGAAATGTTAGGGGAAATGATGGGCGTGGGTGCTGATTCTCCCTCCGATTACTTTTAAATATTAAAAAGGACAATAACCCTCACAATTTCCAATTAAATGGGCCCTTTTTGAAGTCTTTACGTCAAAGTTTTGTGTGAAAAACCTTATATGGCCCCAGGGCATAACTTACAACCTTTGCCCGGGGGGCTGTGGGGGTTTGTCATCCTCAAAGACATAATTTCCGGAATTTTCAACTACGTTTAACAAAATGGCTATCTAAAAATTTTGATTGAATGTGTTCAGGGAAAAAGTGGGCGTGAGAGGAGGGTTAGTTGCCCTCCAATCCCTTTCAACTATTAAAAACAACTCTAGCCCTCGCAATTTCCAATTAAATGAGCCCTTTTTGAAGCCTTTACGTTAAAGTTTTGTGTGAAAAACCTTATATGCCTGCAAGGCATAACTTACAACTTTTTCCTGAGGGTTGGGGGGGGCTGTCATCTTCAAACATATAATTTCCTAAACTGTAAACTACGTTGAGCAAAATGGCTATCTCAAAGTTTTTATTGCATTTGTTAGGAGAAATAGTTGGCATGAGAGGGGGTAGTTGCCCTCCAATTACTTTTTACTATTAAAAGAGCATAGCCCTTTCAACTTCCAATCGAATGAGCCCTTTTTGAAGTTTCTACGACAACCCTTTCTATAAAACCATTATATATTCCCAGGGCATAATTTAAAACCCTTACATTGAGGGCTGTCGGGGGGGGGGGGGGGTGTCATCCTCATAGACAAAAAAGAAAAAAAACCTTATATGCCCCTAAGGCATAACTTACAACCCTTTCCTGAGGGTTGAGGGGGTTGTCATCTTCAAAGACATAATTTCCAGAACTGTAAACTACATTGAAAAAATGGCTATTTCAAAATTTTTATTGCATTTGTTTGGAGAAATAGTTGGCATGAGAGGGGGGTAGTTGCCCTCCAATCACTTTTTACTATTATTTAATTAAAAAAAAAAATTCAAAAAATAAGTTTTTCAAAGAAAAGTAAAGAACTCCATGAAACAAAAAATGAGCAAAAATAAAATCAAATGCCTTCCCAAGGCCAGAATAAAATTTGCACTTTACTGAAAAAATATAAATGTTTTTCTTTTATAACTTTAATAAATCAAATAATATTAACATTTTGCTTACTAAATGTCAGTGTATGTATATTAAACTGACAATGCACATTCATTTGTATTTTTTCAGTGAAGTGCAAATTTTGTTCTGGCCTTGGGAAGACATAAGAGTTTTGCGCCCAACTTATGCTAATTTCTGCTCATTTTGAGTTTGACTCGGTTATTTATTGTAATTTCTGTTCGTTTTGGGTTTCATTTATTTATCGATGCTGATTTGTGGTAGTTCCACGCTTAGTAGATTATTTTGTTTTATTTTTGCTCATTTTTTGTTTAATGGAGTTCTTTACTTTTCTTTGAAAAACTTATTTTGTGGAAAATGTTTTTTAATTTAATTTCTGTTCGTTTTATATCGACATAGCCTTTTCAAGGAAAAAGAAAAAGTACTTTAAATCTTTTGTTTTTTTAAGACTTTATAGTTGGGCATGCTTTAGTAGTATCTATATAGGGAATCCGAACCCTACAAGAATATGCTCAAAAGTGTAATAGATATGAACCCTACAAGAAAACCCAAGTATCTATATAGGGAATCCGAACCCTACAAGAATATGCTCAAAAGTGTAATAGATATGAACCCTACAAGAAAACCCACGTATCTATATAGGGAATCCAGAACCTACAAGAAAACCCACGTCTGAGGCACTACAGTATCACATGGACATTTTAAAAAGTGACCAATCCTTTACCTACAAAGTGGCCAAGCATGTTTTGCTTGCCTTTCCTTGGCACCTTTCCAAGCGAGCGGGGATTCCCCACTAGTTCCTACACACTGCAAAAAGCAAGATATTTATTATAGATTTGGAACAATATCAATCTATTGAAATGGTTAACGATAACAAACATGTTTTCAGCCAGAAGGGTTTTTGAAAGCCAATTCAGCATGGCGTGTTTTATTTTTTTTTATTTTTTATTTTTTTTGGCAATTGGCATTTTTGTCTGATAACAGGTACCATTCATTGCGATCATAGCTCTAAAAAAAGGGGGGCTTAGCATTTACTAATTTGATCCTATTAAGGTGGAAAAAAAGGGTTTAGCATTTACGAATACTTCGATGTGTTCTGTATAATACACAAGTGGTGTTTGAACAGGGTTGTCAGTTTATAATAGAGTCTAACGAGGGCTTGTTAACTCAGGCAATTTGTTATAAATTTGGGACAACATAAATCCATGAAAGTGGTTAACGATGATAGAATGACATTGCAAGTTGACCTAGCTCTACCTCTACGAATTTTTTATTCGTCCTTGAGATTTTGTATAAAATGCTCATACCTTACAATTAAATTTTCATAATGGCTTAACATACACAGGAATGGAATTATCTTGGGGGGAATTTTCCATGGAAAAGGGGAAGGGTATTTTTACGTGAAAACAACTTCAACCGTGGCCCGCTCCCCGCGATCAGAAATTAAATTATAAAAAGTTTCTTCAACTGAAAGTTAGGAGCAACATCAAAACTTAAACGGGAAGAAATAGAGGCTTTTTTGCAGAGGAGGGTTTTTTTACGTATCTTAAAATGACGTGAAATTAAGTAAGTATCAATTGCTTTCTTGAATTCGCTTCCTGGACTGGACACAATACAGATATTTAATTCAAGAAATTATGAAAAAATTGCAAGTAAGTAACAAACTCTTTCTTGAAGTCACCTCTTGTGTACACAATGCAGAAATTTCATTCAAGAAATTATGAAAAAATTGTAAGTAAGGGTTCAGTTGTAATCAATAGGCTCATCAAAAGAATTGGTTTCTTATGCTGATTCCAAAGATTTAGGATTCATTAACTTTAGTATTGCCAATCAAAAGCTATGAGCTTGAGAAAATTGCCTGATTATCGAAAAATGGGGAAACATTCTCCAAAAGTCGACAGGAATGGAATTGTCTTGGGGAGGGGGGATTTTCCATGGAAAAGGGGAAGGGTATTTTTACGTGAAAACAACTTCAACCGTGGCCCACACACATAGGGACGACAAACACACAGAAACGACACACACACAAAATGACGACTTACACATAGAGACGACACACGCTCAGAGACGACAAACACACAGAGACGACACACAGAGAGACGACACGCACACAAACAGAGACGACACACGCACAGAGACGACACACACACAGAGACGACACACACAGAGACGACACGCACAGAGAGAGAAGACACACGCACAGAGACGACACACACACACACATAGGAACGACAAACACACAGAGACGACACACACACAAAATGACGACTTACACATAGAGACGTCACACGCTCAGAGACGACAAACACCCAGAGACGACAAACAGAGAGACGACACACACACAGAGACGACACACGCACAGAGACGACACACACAGAGACGAAACACACAGAGAGAGAAGACACACACACAGAGACGACACACACACACACACAGATACGAAACACACATAGAGACGACACACACACAAAGACAACAAATACAGAGACAACACACGCACAGAGACGACACACGCACAGACACGAAACACACACAGATACGAAAGACACATAGAGACGACACGAGTACAGAGACGACACACACGCAAAGACAACAAGCACAGAGATAACACATACACAGAGACAACACACACACAGAGACGATACACCCACATAGCGACGACACACCCACAGAGACGACACACACACAGAGACGACACGCACACACAGAGAGAAGACACACGCACAGAGACGACACACACACACAGAGAGACAACACACACACAGAGATGACACACACACAGAGACGAAACACACATAGAGACGACACACGCACAGAGACGACACACACACAGAGACAACACACACTGAGAGACGAGACACACACACAGAAACGACAAACACACATAGAGACGAAACACACAAAGAAATGACACACACACACAGATACGAAACACACATAGAGAAGACACACACATAGAGACAACACACACACAGAGACAACACCCACACAGAGACGACACACACAGAGAAGACACACACACAGAGACGACACACTCAAAGTGACTACTTACACATAGAGACGACACACGCACAGAGACGACAAACACACAGAGACGACACACATAGAGAGACGACACACACACACACACACAGACGACAAACACACAGAGACAACACACACAAAGAGACGACACACACACAGAGACGACACACACACAGAGCCGACTCACACACAGAGAGGACAAACACACAGAGACGACAGACACAAAGAGATGACTCACACACAGAGAGGACAAACACACAGAAACGACGCACACACAGAGACGACACACACATAGAGACAACACACACAAAGAGATGACACACACACACAGAGACGACACACACACAGAGCCGACTCACACACAGAGAGGACAAACACACAGAGACGACAGACACAAAGAGACGACTCACACACAGAGAGGACAAACAAAAAGAGAAGACAGACACAAAGCGACGACTCACACACAGAGAGGACAAACACACAGAAACGACACAAACACACACAGAGACGACACACACATAGAGACAACACACACAAAGAGACGACACACACACAGAGACGACACACACACACAGGACGACACACATGGTGGGCATGATAGGGGGGTTAATTGCCCTCAAATTACTTTCGACTTTTAAAAAGGGCCCTAGCCCATTCAATTTCCACTTGAATAAGCTATTTTTAAAGTTTCTACGACGACAATATTTATATAAACCTTGTATGCCCCAGGGTGTAACTTACAACCCTTGTCCTGAGGGGTATGCGGGGTTTTCATCCTCAAAGACATATTTTCCAGAACTTTCAGCTATGTTGAACAAAATCGCTATCTAAAAATTTTGATTGGATGTGTTTGGGGAAATGGAGGGCGTAAGAAGGGGTTTAGTCACCCTCCTATCACTTTCGACTATTAAAAATAGCACTAAAACTTTCAGTTTCCAATCGAATGAACCCTTTTAGAAGTTTAAGTAGGAACCCATTAGAAGGTACGGGGGGGGGGAGTTTATAACATTGCCAGATAAGAGCGAGTCTAACGGTACAAAATCACGTGTCTCTTTCAAGGCCAATCAGTGGACTTGGAAATACTGCAGAGAAAATGCACATGCGCACTGAATACTAACGGTACAATGTTATTGATCCACTAATGGGACATGATTGCAGTGAATATAAGGAAGGATTTTGTCTATAGTTGTTCTTAGTGTAAGAATAGAATTCAAGGAGTGAGAACAGTTTGACTTTACTTGTTTATTAAGATATATTTACAAAATTGAGTTGAATATTTACACTATTCGAAGTTGGTAGCAGCAGCAATGATACAAGAGCACCAAACATTGCGGTGGAAATCACGAAAGGATCACGGTTTTGTCTTGAATGGGATGAAGTATATGCAAGATATGTATTATCCTTGAGCAAATTTAAAATGGAGGATCAATTATGCTTCGCCGCAAAAGTTGATGTAGCACATGTGAATAGACTTCAAAGTGCTTTAAATGCAATAGTGAAGCATATAGATGACAATAAGTTATATCGATAATTGTATATGTACAATATATATATTATTGTTGTAATTATACACGCTCAATAAAATTGTTTCAAACTCGAAAATGTCACCCTTTCTTTTTGTTATGTTTTAGGTTATCGAATATGCTTGAAGTAGAACAAATCATGGTTAGTCTAGAGTCAGCAGTGAGAGCGTTAGGATTAAAAAATGAATAAATTTGAGAAAGAGAGAATTAGGTCGAATCTTGTGATTATGGAAAAACATCTGATTTTGGATGGCGATTTTCTCGAGTTATCCCTTCAAAGGAAGATATTCTTACAGGGAACACTTGAAATTATAATGGGGAATGATTCTCCCCCATTGGACTATTGTATGAAGCTTTTACGACGTGACTCAAATGCTTTTACTCAATTTTTTGATATATTAATTGAAACAAAGCAGAATAATATCGTGGATGTACTTTTGAAAACATTGCCATAGATTCTATGTAGATGGCTCCCCCTTCGAAAGAGGTTATATAACGTCAGAGAGTTACTCCTCTCCCACCCCCCTCTGAATTTATCGAATGTGGATCAGTTTCTTTTTAGCTGTGAGAGAGTTAACATCGGAAACCAAAAAAGTTCTATACATGTCCACAATGCATGTACACTCTTGGCAGTTGATCATCATGTGAGAATTGTACAATTATTGATGAATATCATGAAAAGTGGAAATTATGCAATCCGTGTAAATTACATAGAGGATATGCAGTACAAATTAAAGGCTATAATTCATGTCTTGAAGAGATTTGTGACTTTCACCCAAGAGGGAATCTATGCTCCAATTGCCATTATGGCAAATGTGATCAGTGGGAGAATACTTACCCTGGCATGATTGGAAAGAGCCCCAAACGTGATTTTAGTTTATTTCTACGAGACTGGTATCGTCGTGGTTTTAAATTATTTTGGGAGGAAGAATCAGGTCTACGATTCAACTGTTGGGGTAACAAGACAATTTGGTTTCTACGTCATCGTTGTAACGACACTGCCTATTATGGCTATAAACCTATTGATTTTTATTTGGCAGTTACCGAATGTTATTCACCATTTGAAAACACTGTATTTGATATTGCTTCAAATAGACAAATTGAAACACGTGAATTTCACAATATGAATGCAAATAGTATCATTGACTATACAAAGAGATACGTCAAGAGTGAAGTTACATTGTACTGTAGAAAATGTGACCCTGACTTTGCAGCCAATCAAGATCAATATACAGTAAATTCAAATAATCTACCAGCATTAATGGTTCTCGACAGTTGCCTATACACAGAAAAAGAAGAAACCTAAGGTGAAGAATAAGGACATTGTTGTTTATATACATTTTTCTTTATTAATAAACAAATTCGCATACGTTTTTTAAGCACTTTACTTGTAGCGCACTAACATCAATATAATACAGGTCTGAGAGGATATTTTCTACCATAAAGTCGTTCAGACGTGGATTATCTACATAAATGTTGAGAAACTGCTTGTAAGTATACCCGCGACATCTGAACACGAAATATAGTAGCGCATGGAAACCACAGCTTTTAGTCATCAGGTCCTGTACTCTCTTCCGATCTTGAATAATATTTTTACCACTGCTGTCAATATAGTTGCTGATGTATGGAGTGTAAAATGTATAGGGTAGGCCGAGAGGATCAGAGATTCAATCGTCTTCATTTTTTGAAAGATGCACAACCGATGGCCTCCATTTACAGTCAACGCACTGCTATTAACAACGATTAAGGTATTGTTTGCACCTTGAATTTTTCCAAGAAAGTCCGAGGGCAGACAATAGGATCTGTATTTGGACATTTAGGGGTCCATATTAAATACATTGATTATTTGACTGGTGTTCATAGTGTAAGGTTTAGTAGAACACTGGCTTCGGGAGTGATTTCCCAATAGCTTTCAAATTGATTTAGTGAGATTAGTGCAATACTCTCGGGAAATGAGTCGGCAAATGTACACTCTAAAAGCACACTCCCCGTTCGTACTATACTCATATCCTGGATGCCAGACAGGTCTAGTACAATGATACCATGTATTTTAGCGAACAATTCTTCGGTTATACCATTTTCAAATAGTTGTGAATCATGATCTAGGGTTTGTATGATCAACTCATACAAAGTCCTATAAGATTTATCAAAAGATAGATTACAGAGTGGGATTCCATTTACTTTGCAGACAAGAGATGAAAGCCCAAATATCTCAAATTTATGTTGGCATCCAGTCCACGATCCTATTGCACTAGCCCTTTTTACAAATGCCAATGCTAATTTTGACGGAATTTCGCCATTAATAAAGGATGAGTCGGTGAAGGTGCGTGAGCCTGTGGCAATATGACGTTGATTGGTGATTATATGAGGAACAATTAATTTGATATTATTTCCACTGGCTCTCAGTTTTTCCACTGTCAAAGCAAAAGAACTCATTACCTGCTGCTGTCGTACATGTAGTATTGCCGAGGCGAGGGAGAGAGACACATGAGGTTTGGCAGGAAGTTCCTTTCGTAAAATGAAATTGGATGGAGCAAGCGTCAATTTTGTATCCACTTTAATATTGGGTGGTAGCCATTAGGTATATTAAATATTTCAAGATATATTTTTCCAAGTAGATGTAATTCACTAGTTGTAGCATTTTTAAGTGCATCTGTACTATTAGTATTAGTAATATATTCATTTACATTGGAGGTGCCTCTCAATTCCTTGTATGACTTAGGTGTCATCAACATGAATTGCATATAGCTTGTATAATTCGAGAGATTGTTGCTTGTGCTCACCAAAGTGCCATTTATGTAGACACTGATTTGACGAAATAAATTATGTAATATACAATTTTCATAGGATATTCCATCAGCATGAACTGGCAATGTATTGTTGGATTTCCGGACTTTCATTCGTAAATCTATAAATGTCGAAGACACGTCCATAAAGTAGTCTTCATTGGAATAAATTTAAAAGTGGATATTATCGCAGAGGGGTTGTTTTGGATAAAATTTTTCGTAGTATCCATGTTTTACACTCACATCAATATTTTCTGCATTGAAAAGATTTAAAGATGAAGTGATTGAAGGTTGGGAATCCTTATGCGGTAGATATGCCGTCTATGAAAAGAAATCGAGTTTCGATCTAACAATTCTCTTCCTGAGGCTTCTTCTACTGTTTACTGTGCGTGTCACCTTTTTCCTTCTTTTCTTTGACAGGGGTGATGTCCTTTCATTTCTGACCTGAGTAGAGATTGATGAGTGGCGCACCGTTTCTCGAACTTTTTAAACCTTTTCCATTCTGATGAGATTTCAATTGTTTACCAAGGGATCATGCACTGGACCTAAGATTTTCCGAAGCACTTTTTTTTTAATCCTTGCCAGAGCTCAAATCGTATAGTGTAGAGGATTCAAAATCTGTCGCAGCTGGTACAATATATTTTCTAGCCAGAGCGCAGAGCGAAACAGCTTAGCAAACCCACTGCCAAGACCATAGCCAGACATTGATGAGCGACCTTTGTAATAGTCCATTCCATTGCCCACTTGTCTTGGGCCAAGAGTATTAACTACTACTACTACTAACAACTCACCGCAGCACCAAGCCGCCTGAGGCCAACACAGCTACGCACGCTCCTCATCCACCCCAATCTATTTAAAGCCTCCCTTTTTACAACCGCCCACGAAGTTCCCCTTCCTTTAAATCTTTCTTTATGACGTCCTCCCACCCCAGACAGGAACGACCTGCTTTCCGTTTAGCCCTAGATGGTTGGCCGAAAAGAACAATCTTCGGCAATCTGTCATCCTTCATCCACACAACGTGCCATAGCCACCTCAACCTTTCTTTCATTATAGCCCCAGAGAGCGGTATTGAACCACATTTTTCGTATAGCCTATTTTTTGAAATACGGTCAGTCAGCCGGGTACACAGAAAAAACCTTAAGCAATATCTCTGGAAAACATCTAGCAAATCTTCATCCGCTTTTCGAGGTGTCAATGCTTCAGAGCCATATTTGACCACTGTCATCACTGTAGCTTCTAATATTCTAATCTTGGTTTGCAGACCGATCTTCATATTCTTCCAGACTTTTTTTAACTGTGAAAAAACACCCTGAGCCTTGGCTATTCTATTTTTAACATCTTCACTGCTCCCACCATCTTTACTAATAATACTATCAAGGTAAGTGACGCTGCCCATCTGATCAATCTTTTCATTACCCAACGTCACCTTTTCATCTTCACTTGTTCCTAGCTTTAGTGACTTAGTCTTCCTAACATTAATTTTCAAACCAATTCTAGCACCCTGAACTCGCAAAACCTCCAAAACTTCATTCATTTTGCTCACACTTTCATCTAGAGTGCTTAAATCTTCAGCATAATCCAAGTCCTGGAGACTTTTTCCTCCCCATTTGGTTCCGTGGTCTCCCATTGCCTTTCCTGTGCTCCTTTAAACAAAGTCAATCAAAATAATCCATATAAAGGGGGATAAAACATAACCTTACTTAAGCCCTGATTTAATACAAAACCAGCTGCTAACCTCATTTCCTACCTTAACCGCAGCAGTGTTATTCTCGTACATAGCATTAATCGCTTTAATGTGTTTGTCTGGTATACCATACAAGGATAAAACCTTTACTAAGACTCTTCTATCAACAGAACCGAACGCTTGCTCATAATCGATAAAACTGAGGACCAAAGGTGTTTGAAAACTCAGGCACTTCTCAATTATTATCATAAGAGTAAAAATTTGGTCGACACATAGATTATTGTCAAACGATATAAGTCCTTTACGATTCGTAACCATATCGCAAATTAAATCAAGTAGATTATAACTTTTTCTACTACTACTAATACTACTAACAACTCACAGCAACACCAAGCCGCCTGAGGCCAACACAGCTACGCACGCTCCTCCTCCACCCCAATCTATTCAAAGCCTCCCTTTTTACACCCGCCCAAGAAGTTCCCATTTCCTTTAAATCTTTCTTTATGACGTCCTCCCACCCCAGACGGGGACGACCTGCTTTCCGTTTAGCCCTAGATGGTTGGCCGAAAAGAACAATCTTCGGCAATCTGTCATCCTTCCTCCGCGCAACGTGCCCTAGCCACCTCAACCTTTCTTTCATTATAGCCCTAGAGAGCGGTATTGAACCACATTTTTCATATAACCTATTGTTTGAAATACGGTCAGTCAGCCGGGTACCCAGAACAATCCTTAAGCAATTTCTCTGGAAAACATCTAGAAAATCTTCATCCGCTTTTCGGAGCGTCCATGCTTCAGAGCCATATTTGACCACTGTCATCACTGTAGCTTCTAATATTCTAATCTTGGTTTGCAGACTTATCTTCCTATTCTTCCAGACTTTTTTAAACTTTGAAAAAACATCCTGAGCCTTGGCTATCCTATATTTAACATCTTCACTGCTCCCACCATCTTTACTAATAATACTACCAAGGTAAGTGAAGCTGCCCACCTGATCAATCTTTTCATTACCCAAGGTCACCGTTTCATCTTCACGTATTCCTAGCCTTAGTGACTTAGTCTTCCTAAAATTAATTTTCAAACCAATTCTAGCACCCTGAACTCGCAAAACCTCTAAAACTTCATTTATTTTGCTCACATTTTCATCTAGGATGCTTAAATCATCAGCATAATCCAAGTCCAGGAGACTTTTTTCTCCCTATTTGATTCTGTGGTCTCCCATTGCCTTTCCTGTGCTCCTTAAAACAAAGTCCATCAAAATAATCCATATAAAGGGGGGCAGAACACAACCCTGCTTAACTCCTGATTTAATACAAATCCAGCTGCTAACCTCATTTCCTACCTTAACCGCAGCAGTTTTATTCTCGTACATAGCACTAATCACTTTAATGTATTTGTCTGGTATACCATACAAGGATAAAACCTTTACTAAAGCTCTTCTATCAACAGAATCGAACGCTTGCTCATAATCTATAAAACTGAGGACCAAAGGTGTTTGAAAACTCAGGCACTTCTCAATTATAAGCCTAAGAGTAAAAATTTGGTCGACACATTCTCTACCTTTTCTAAAACCCGACTGCTCTTCTCTTAAAACTTTGTCTACGGCATCTCTAAGTCTAAAAAGTATCATATTACTAAGTAATTTACTAACTACAGAGACCAGACTAATGCCTCGATAATTACCACACTCACTTTTATCACCTTTCTTATAAAGTGGCTTAATTAAGGTTTTCCTAAAATCGTTAGGTACTTCCCCTTTTTCAAAAATTATATTCATAATCTTCAGTAACTTATTTCTAACCTCAGAGCCACCATATTTAAGAAACTCATTTACCACCCTATCAGCACCTGGAGCCTTATTACTCTTTAATCCTTTTAGTAATATGGCTAATTCCTCCTCACAAAACAAATCTTCCTTCACATCTAAGGTATCACAAACTTTTTCATTTTTCTCTATATTTTTTCCTGCAACTCTATCTCGGTTAAGCAAATTCTCAAAATGTTCGGCCCATCGCTAATTGCGACCCCATTCCTATCTCTAACTGGCCCAAGTCTGGATTGACTACTCCCTCTCAATCTGTTAACGTGCCAGTATAATATTTTACTATTATGCCGTCTAGCTGCATCTTCCAGATCCTCGGTAATTGTATTCATGACCTCCACTTCACACCTCCTTAGTTCATATTTTAATGCTTTCTCCACTTTCTTTATATTTCTTTTGTTTTCATACGATCTATCACTCAGATAATTCTTGTACAAGTCCTTTCTCCTTTCTATTGAACATAGAGCTTTTTCACTAATATTCATAGCTGCAGTTCTAGCTTCCTTCCCTAATAGACCTTTAGCAACTTCACAAATTATTTTTCTAAAATTATTCCAACCATCTTCCGCATTATCAAATTTTAAACTCTCAAGTTTAGTATTCAACTGTTCCTGGAAAGTTTCTCTCAAATTCTCATCCTGGAGTCTACCAACATCATAACTTCCCGGGAGGTAGTTACCCTTATGATATTTAAGCTTTAAATTAACCCTTGAAACTACTAGATGGTGATCTTTACTTTTAAGATCAATAACTTTTTCCCTGAATTATAATTCGTTTCCCTGTCTTATCAACTTGAACTTGATGATCATCACCACTTTCCAAAATGAGACAAGTTACTATATATTCTCTTATATATTCTACTATATATTCTCTTATATATACCTCTACTATATTATCTTAATTTTTTTAGAATTTTTTATTGCCAATAATACTTTTGGGGAAGTTTAATGCATTTATAAGGGTGTATAGATTCTTGGCAAATGATAAAAGTCCTTTACGATTTGTAACTTTATCGCAAATTAAATAAACTAGATTATAACTTTTTCCCAGAATTATAATTCGTTTCCCTGTGCTATCAACTTGAACTTGATAATCATCACTACTACTTTCCAACATGAGATATGTTAATACTCTTTTACTCTGTTATCGATAGGTCACTGGCAGTAGGTTTCCAATTGATGTCACTATGGAATTCAATTCCTTCTCCTTTGATTGTGCTGCTGCAGTATCTTGAGGAGATGTTTCCTGTTTGAGGGGATCTGTGATGACGGTGGTGGGTCTCTCACGATAGGGTCTATGTTTGTCCACACGACGCAAAGCTTTTTATCATCGGCAATATTTTCATCATTAATGAATTTGCTTACATGGTCTTCAAAGTGTTCCACGGGTGAGAGGACAAGTTCTATTGGGGTCAATTTATAGGGTTTAGCCATCTAGAGAAAACTGTTTACAAGTCCTGCAATTATTGGCAGTAAAAGTGTAAAAAAGCTACCGCCCGCTTGAAGGAGACGTTTTCTTTTAAAAATTTGTCCTCTGTTTTTGCAGGCCAAGGCACGTACAGTGGAAAAATGTTGCTTTGTCTGTTGTCTAACATCTTCTGGCAAGTGTACATTGCCCTTAGTTAAATATTTAAACAAAGTTCATATATTAGATTAATGAAATCATTGTCAACGCCATGTTTGAGTATGTCCTTCCTGAATGGGGGTTTGGAAGTGCCTAGAACGGAAAATAAATGTCTATTTTCATGTAGTTTCTTCAATATCATGATGGTAACTAATAGCCTTTTCTACTGTTCACCGGAAGATATACAGTAATTTCTTTGTCGAATGTATCTGTGACTACACGTAGATCCTCGGGTGTATTCTGATTAAGATCTAGCAAAATGTACCCAAAGGGCTTATTTGTCACCTGACTGTACGCTGAAAGTAGAAATTTGGGAGCACCTGGATATATTTGCTTAATGAGAGTTATTATAGAACTTGAATCACGAACAACTTGGTAGATAATATAGATGGTGCAATTCAAAGCAAGGGTTTCTCATGCACTTGCTCTGATGAAACAGATTGTGTAGAACTAGGGTTATGGAAATGTGTTCATGATAAGAGCAAACGGTAAACAGTTGTTGCATTTCCTAGGAGAACTGTTCAATTGATTCAGCTAAATCATCAATAATCAGCCATGAGTTTGGTTAAATACTATTGAAAACATCAAGTCCCCGTATGAATTGTATTGGCATGGACGTGGCAGTGGCAATAGCTTTTATTTGATCGTAGGATCCTTGCCAAATACTATAGCAAAAATAAATTTTCTTTGGTTTTTCCAAAAACATTTTATTACAATTTTTAATTATTTTAGACATTAGCGGGCCACAAGGAAACGACCTGAATGGTGTTTTAAATTGATACATACTGCTGTTGACAACAGTCGGACTACAACTAACTGTAAACCATACTTGTCTAATGAATAAATAATAATTTTCCCATAGATCTACCTAGTACGTTAACAAGAACAAGAAAACCTATTTTTTTCATTTATTAACAAAAACAACTTAAAATACAGCAATATTTTTCCTTTATTGACAAAAATACAACACGAATAGCACACACTATTTGTACAATAACAGTATTTTTAACTTATTGACAAAACAACTTAAAATACAGCATGAACAATAGCAACACAGTTTAACAAATTTCTAGACTAAGAAGAGAAAATGAGAATCCCCCCTCCCAAGCCCCGCCCCCCCCCCCCCCCCGAGGTCACGCGGAAAAACAAAATCTGTATACAATAGCCGCTGCTGCAAAATGATGATTGACAATGTTGTCCCCCCACCCACCAAGTACCATTGGAATTTAAGTTAACTTATCCATGGCAGTTGGTTTAATAAGCTGTTTCGCTCTGCACTACATCTGGCTAGAAAATATATCGTACCGGCTACCACAGATTTTGCATCCTCTACACTATACGATTGGAGATCTGGCAAGGATTTTAAAAAAAGTGGTTCAGAAAATATTAGGTCCAGTGCGCAAACACTTGACGAACAATTGAAATCTCATCAAAATAGAAAAGGTTTAAAAAGGTCGAGAAACATTGCACCACTCATCAGTCTCTACTCAAGTCAGAAACGAAAGACATCACCCTTGTCAAAGAAAATAAGGAAAAAGACGACAGGCACAGTAAACAGTAGAAGAAGCCCCAGGAAGAGAAAAATTAGATCGAAACTGGATTTCTTTTCATAGATGGCATATCTACTGCATAAGGATTCCCAACCTTCAATCAATTCATCTTTAAATCTATTCAATACAGAAAATGTTGATGTGAATGTAAAACATAGACACTATGAACAATTTTATCCACAACAACCCCTCATCGATAATATCCACTTTCAAATTTATTCCAATGAAGACTACTTTACGGACATGTCTTCGACATTTATAGATTTACGAATGAAAGTCCAGAAATCCGACAATACATTGCCAGTTCGTGCTGATGGAATATCCTATGAAAATTGTATATTACATAATTTATTTCGTCAAATCAGTGTCTACATAAATGGCACTTTGGTGAGCACAAGCAACAATCTCTCGAATTATTACAAGCTATATGCAATTCATGTTGATGACACCCAAGTCATACAGGGAATTGAGAGGCACCTCCAATGGATATGAATATGTTACTAATACTAATAGTACAGATGCACTTAAAAATGCTACAACTAGTGAATTACATCTAGTTGGGAAAATATATCATGAAATATTTTATATACCCCAATGGCTACCACCCAATATTAAAGTGGATATAAAATTGACGCTTGCTTCATCCAATTTTATTTTACGAAAGGAACTTCCTGCCAATCCTGATGTAACTCTCTCCCTCAACTCGGCAATACTACATGTACGAAAGTAGCAGGTAATGAGTTCTGTTGCTTTGGCAGAGGAAAAACTGAGAGCCAGTGGAAATAATATTAAACTACTTGTTCCTCATATAATCACCAATCAACGTCATATTGCCACAGGCTCATGCACCTTCACCGACTCATCCTTTATCAATGGCGAAATTCCATCAAAATTAGTATTGGCATTTGTAAAAAGAGCTAGTGCAATAGGATCGTGGACTGGATGCCCATATAAATTTGAGATGTTTCGGCTTTCATCTCTTGTCTGCAAAGTAAATGGAATCCCACTCTACAATCTCTCTTTACTAAATCCTATAGGACTTTGTTTGAGTTGACCATGCAAGCCCTAGATCATGATTCACATCTATTTAAAAATGGTATAACCGAAAAAATGTTCGCTAAAACACATGGTAACATTGTACTGGACCTGTTTGGCACCCAGGATATGAGTATTGTACGAAAGGGGAGTGTGAGTTTAGAGTGTACATTTGCCGACCCATTGACTGAGAGTATTGCACCAATTCACTAAATCAATTTGAAACCTAATCAATCTAAATCACCATGAACACCAGTCAAATAATCAATGTATTTAATATGAACCCCTACATGTCCAAATACAGATCCTATTGTCTGCCCTCAGACTTTCTTGGAAAAATTCAAGGTGCAAACAATACCTTAAACATTGTTAATAGCAGTCAGTCGACTGTGAATAGCGGCCAGTGATTGTGCATCTTTCAAACAATGAAGACGATTTAATTTTTGATCCTCTCGGCCTACCCTATACATTCTATACTCCACGCATCAGAAACTATATTGATAGCAGTGGGAAAACTATTTTTCAAAATCGGAAGAGAGTACATCGGAGAAGATCATTTGAATTCACTGTATATTGATCTTGATTGGCTGCAAAGTCAGGTTCACATTTTCTATAGTACAATGTAACTTCACTCTTGTCATATCTCTTTGTATAGTCAATGATACTATTTGCATTCATATTGTGAAATTCACGTGTTTCAATTTGTCTATTTGAAGCAATATCACATACAGTGTTTTCAAATGGTGAATCACATTCGGTAACTGCCAAATAAAAATCACTAGATTTATAGTCATAATAGGCAGTGTCGTCACAACGATGACGTAGAAACCAAATTGTATTGTTACCCCAACAGTTGAATCGTAGACCTGATTCTTCCTCCCAAAATAATTTAAAACCACGACGATACCAATCTCGTAGAAATAAACTAAAATCACGTTTGGGGTTCTTTCAAATCATACCAGGGTAAGTATTCTCCCACTGATCACATTTTTCATAATGGCAATTGGAGCATAGATACCCTCTAGGGTGAGAGTCACAATTCTCTTCAAGACATGAATTACAGCCTTTAATTTGTACTGCATATCCTCTATGTAATTTACACGGATTGCATAATTTGCACTTTTCGTATATTCATCAATAATTGTACAATTCTCACATGGTGACCAACTGCCAAGAGTTTACATGCATAGTGGACATGTATAGAACATTTTTTGGTTTCCGATGTCAACTCTCTCACAGCTAAACAGAAACCGATCCACATTCGATAAATTCCGAGGGGGATTGGAGAGGAGTAGGCTCACTCTGTGACGTTACATAACCTCTTTCGAACTGGGAGCCATCTACAAATAATCTAGGGCAATGTTTTTAAAAGTGTATCCACGATATTATTCTGCTTTGTTTCAATTAATATATCAATAAATTGAGTGAAAGCATTTGGGTCACGTCGTAAAAGCTTCATACAATAGTGCAATGGGGGAGAATCATTCCCCATTATAATGTCAAGTGTTCCCTGCGAGAATATCTTCCGGTGAAGGGATAACTCGAGAAAATCGTCATCCAAAATTAAATGTTTTTCCATAATCACAAGATTCAACCTAATTCTCTCTTTCTCAAATTTATTCATTTTTATATTTCTAACACTCTCATTACTTACTCTAGACTATCCATGATTCGTTTTACTTCAAGAATATTCGATAACCTAAAATCTAATAAAAAGAAAGGGTGACATTTTTGAGTTTGAAACAATTTTATTGAGCGTGTGTAATTACAACAATAATCTATATTGTACATATACAATTATTGGTATAACGTAATGTAATCTATATGCTTCACTATTGCATTTAAAGTACTTTGAAGTCTATTCACATGTGCTATATTAACTTTTGGTGCGAAGCAAAATTGATCCTCCATTTTAAATTTGCTCAAGGATAATACATATCTTGCATATACTTCATCCCATTCAAGACAAAACCGTGATCCTCTCGTACTTTCCACCGCAACGTTTGGTGCTCTTGTATCATTGTTGCTGCTATCAACTTCTAATAGTGTAAACATTCCACTCAATATTGTAAACATATCTTAATAAACGAGTAAAGTCAAACTGTTCTCACTCCTTGAATTCTATTGTCACACTAATAACAACTATAGCAAACATCCTTCCTTATATTCACTGCGATCGTGTCCCTTTAGTGGATCAATAACATTGTCCCGTTAGTATTCAGTGAGCATGTGCATTTTCCCCGTAGTATTTTCAAGTCCCCTGATTGGCCTAGAAAGAGACATGTGATTATGTACCATTAGACTTGCTCTTATTTGGCAATGTTGTAAACTCCCCCCCCCCCCCCGAACCTTCTGTAGGGTACCTACTAGTTTCTACGACAAGACTTTCTGTAAAACGCTTATATACCCCCAGGGCATAACTTACAACCCTTGCCCTTAGGGTTTTAGGAGGGTTGTCACCCTCAAAAAACCTAATTTCCAGATATTTAAAATGCGTTGAACAAAATGGCTATCTCAAAATCTCAAAAAGGAAATGATGGGCGTGAGAGGGGGGTTAGTTATCCTCCTATCACTTTTGACTATTTAAAAGGGCACTAGCCCTTTCAATTTCCAATCAAATGAGCCCTTTTTAAAGTTTCTAGAACAATACTTTCCATAAAAACCTCATATGCTTCAGGGCATAACTTACAACGCTTGTCCTGAGGGCTGTGGGAGGTTTTCATCCTCAAGACAACAATTTCCAGAACTTTCAACTACGTTGAAAAAAATGGCTATTTCAAAATTTTGATTGGATGATGTTGGGGAAATGGTGGGCGTGAGACGGGGTTTAGTTGTCCTCCATTCAATTTCTATTATTAAAAAGGGCACTAGCTCTTTCAATTTCCAATCGAATGAGCCATTTTTGAAGTTTATAACACAACCCTTTCTATAAAAACCTTATATGCCCCCAGGGCATAACTTAGAACCACAACCCTGAGGGCTGTGAGGGGGGTTGTCATCCTCAAATACCTAATTTTCGGAACATTCAACTACGTTGAACAAAATGGTTATCTTAAAATTCTGATTTGATATGTTTTGGGAAATGGTGGCCGTGAGAGGGGGGTTATTTGCCCTCCAATCACTTTCAACTATAAAAAGGGCATTAGCCATTTGAAAATTGAAATTCCTAAATCGAAAGGGCACTAGCCCCGTTCAATGTCCAATCAAATGAGCCCTTTTGAAGTTTCTACGACAACAATTTCTATAAAAACCCTAGATTCCCCCGGGACATAACTTAGAACCCTTGCCCTGAGGGCTCTGAGGAGGTTATTATCCTCAAAGACCTAATTTTCAGATGTTTCAACTACGCTGAACAAAATGGATTTATCCAAATTTTGATTGCATATGTTTTGGTAAATTGTGTGCGCAACAGAGGGGTTAGTTACCCTCCAATCATTTTCAACTAATAAAAAGGGGTCTAGCACTTTCAATTTCCAATCTAATGAGAAATTTTTGAAGTTTATATGACAAAACTTTCTATGAAAACCTTATATACCCCTAGGGCATAACTTACAGCCCTTACCCTTGGCGCTGTGGGGGAGGGACCTAATTTCCAGAACTTTCAACTACGTTGAACAAAATGTCTATCTCAAAATTTAGATTGGATGTGTTTAGGCAAATGGTGGGCTTGAGAGGTGGGTTAGTTGCCCTCCATTCACTTTCAACTATTAAAAAGGGCATTAGCACTTTGAATTTCCAATCGAATGAGTCTTTTTTGAAGTTCCTGCGAGAACGTTTTCTATAAAAAACCTTATATGCCCCTAGGGAATAGCTTACATTCCTTGCCCTGAGGGCTGGGGTGGAGTGTCCTCCTCAAAGACACAATTTTCAGATCATCCAACTACGTTGAATAAAATGGGTATTTCAAAATTAAAAAGGGCACAAGCCCTTTCAATTTCTAAGCGAATGAGCCCTTTTCAAAGTTTCTACGGCAACTCCTTGGATTTGAAGTGTTCTGGTCTAAAAGAAACCAAAAAAAAAATAGATTGTGCCAACATCGTTCTTTACTTAGGCAGCGCTATTGCGCTGCCTTTGATTTCACCCTACTATAATGCAAAAACTGAAAATGTTGCATTTTTCAAGAGAGGTTTGTATATGTATCAGCTTATTTTTCAGGGGTGGTCACATGGAGCCAATATTCGTCAAATATTGGAACAGGGTTCATTTGGATACAATTTAAAATTTAGTGTCCTTGCTAAGTAACGAAAGTGACCTGTCACGAATAACTACCGAATTCTACTTATTTTTCTTTGCCTTAAAATAATAATTGAAGTCGAATTCAGCCAAATATTTTCAAGTGAAAGCTAATAAATAGCCCTTCGAGCAAAAGGAAAACTTTTTCTTCTTAAGAAAACAATCGTTATATCGGGCTATGTGTTTTTATTTCTCATAAAAAAAAAAAAAAAAAAAAAAAAAAAAAAAAAAAAAAAAAAAAAAAAAAAAAAAAACTATAATAACCAAGATCACTGAAAAGAACAAATGTTTATGAAAGGATAGTTTCATATTACTGATACTCATTGCAGAGAGTCCTAATAATTTTGGACTTGTTGAAGTTAAAAAGTGAAACGGTTTAATATTTATTTGGTTTTCAATAGAGTTCAAATTACGTTTTAGTCTTTGTAGAGCACAGTGAGTGTCAATCCTGTTCCTGCTTGTATTAGTTTCTGCTCGTTTTGATTTTGAGTTGATTGTTTGTTGTAATTTATGTTCTTTAAGGTTTCATTTATTGATCAATAATGATTTATGGTCATGTTACGCTTATATAATTAGTTGATTTTATTTTTTCTAATCTTTGGTTTAATGTAGATCTTTATTTTTCTTGAAAAAATTTATTTTGTGGAAAATTTTTTTAAATTGATTTCTATTCGTAATTAATTGACATAACCTTTTTCAATGGTTAAGAAAAGGATATTTTAAATCTTTTGTTTTTTTCTATGAAAATTCAGATTTTGAAATACTATTTGTAGGTTTGGCAAGATTTTTTAAACCCTCTTTAGGAAATGTTTTACAATAATGCTTTGGATTGGTGGACACTTGTAGAATATTCAAATATATGGGTTGAAAATCTCTATAATCCTTGGAATTTTATAGGGCTGACGGAATTCTAACACTCATGATGTTACAACTTTTAGCATAGACAAAAGTTAATCAATCAGTTTCAAGGAAAATGGAGGGGGGACTCCACATTTCCTGAAACTTTAAACTGAATTCTCTTAACCTCTCCTGAAACGTCGTAGATACACCCTTTTGACAGCCTTGGATGCACATAGTACATTATGGTTTCGTTCAATTTCAAATTCATCACACCCAGACTAATTTAACTTAACACCCTTAAATGTTCCTGAGATATAGCTGATGTGCGCTTTGGACAAGATTGGATGCACATAGTTTCTTTTGATTTAGTTTAATATCGCCAAGAGCAACCCTTTAAGTTCCAATGCAATTCCCTGAGTTTTTCCTGCGATATTAAACAGTCACCTTTTTGATGATCTGGGTACACATAGTTCGTTTTTATTTAGTTTTACATTTCACTCATTTTCTCTGAAGATTTCGGCTTAATACTTTATTTCATTCCCGAGACATTACATATACATATGACATTACATATTGCCATAGACATTAGACATCGACAATAGACATAGACAATAGATATAGACAATGGACATAGACAATAGACATAGACAATAGACATAGACAATAGACATAGACAATAGACATAGACATAGACATTACATATGCCATTTTAACAACCTGAATGCGCTTAAACTTTTATGTGTTAGTTCAATAGTAGTAGTAATAATAGTGACAGTAGTATTAATAGTAGTAGTAGTAGTAGTAGTAGCATTAGTAGTAGTAGTAGTAGTAGTAGTAGCGGTAGTAGTAGTAGTAGTAACAGCAGAAGTAATAGTAGTAGAGTATTATTGGTATCAGTAGTAGCAGTCTCAAGTAGTCAGAGTTGCTGTCACAATTAGTCACAGTCGATTGAAGTTGTAGTCGCAGTTTCAAGTAGTTGTAGTAGCCGTTACAAGAAGTCGCACTAGTGGTCACAAGCAATCGCAGTCCTAGAGGTTATAGTCACTACGTCAAGCATTCACAGTCACAGTCGTAAGTAGTTGCGGCCACTGTCATAAGCAGCTGCAAACGCAAGTAATTTTTGCAGACAAAGCAATTTGTAGTCGTAATCACAGTTCAAAGTAGTCACAGTTCCAGTCACAAGTAGTTGGAGTCACAGTTATAAGTAGTTATAGTCCGTATTAGTCGCAGTCGCAAGCATTATAGACGTAAGTAGTCACAAACGTAAGCATTCACAGTCATAAATGGTCGCATTGGTAGTAGTAGTTAGTGCGGTAGGAGTAGTTGTCGTGGTGTCCCTAAAAAGTTCAATTTAATACTCTCAGCCTTTCCTGATATGTTGCTGATATGCACTTTTAATACCTTGTATGCATATAGTGTGTCTTTATTTTGTTCAAGATACATAACGATATCCTCTGAAGGTTTTACCTTAATGCCCTTAGTTATTCCAGAGATATTACAGATACCCCTTTATCACGTCTATATTTATTTAAACATCCCCCTCAACATGCCCTGGAAGTTTCAACTTAAAATCTTTATCCGCTCCTACAGTATCCCAAATGCGCCCGCATGACAAACTTGGATTGGCATAGTATAATTTGATTTAGTTCATCATCCCCGAATTCCAACATAACACTCCTAGCTGTTTGTAGGATATTGCATATCCGCCCATTTCTAAGAATCATAGTTCCTTTCAGTTTAGTCAACAACTCCCTCAACTTTCCCTGAAAAATACAATCAAACACCCTATTCTGTTTCTGTGTCATCGTACCTATGTAGCATTGACAACCAGGATGCACTTAAACTCTTATGATTTAGTTCAACAGTAGTAACAGCAGCAGTAGTAGTAATATTAATAGTACTAGCCCTGAGAGTTTAAACTTTTGCTCTCAGCTATTGACAACCAGCATGCATATAGTGCCTTTTGATTTAGTTTTATGGCAACATAGACTTTCCCAGGAATTTTCTACTATCTACTCTACTCTATTTCTAAGATTAATTGCCTGTGCCATTTTGACAACCAGGATGCACGTCAACTATTTTGATTTTTTACTCTTCACTTAAAGTCAGTTAAAAGAATCATTTGATCTATGGATGTCTTAAGTGTAAGGGACGTTACCACTCCTTGCTTCAACCCGTATTTTTACATTCAAGTTTAGAATTCCTATGATAATGTGTAGAAAATGATATTCAACCCTGTTTAGCATAAAAAAAAGATCCCTTGCAAATTTTTTTAGGAGGGGGCTTTGAAATATCAGAATGAACTTTAGGGTCACAATTTCCATGGTTTTGAAACGGAGTTCTTTGAAAAAATAAACTTTTCACAAAGATGGTTAACATAGACGGTCGCAGATAGACCTAGGGCAATACCCCCTAGGGTAATGCCCTGCTTCTCTCCGTTCTGTAAGAGCAAACATACGAGTGCAGTCTTTTATGTTGCACCTAAAATACTTTGCATTAAAAGAAGAACTATCATCCCGCAGCACCCATATTACACCTTCTGCCCCAAAATAATCCTGTGAATGAAGGGAGATCTTACCTCCTTCCATGAATTTACAATTTATTTACCATTTACCATTTATGGGTGTATTCACCAAATATTTTATATGGACCACGTGAAATTTTTGGAAGAATATGCAACTGCAGGGCATTAGAAACTTCAAAACCGGGAAATTCGAAATTCAGTTTTTCAGCGCTTCAAAATCGACTGGCAGTCTCAAAATATTTATTTAGGTCGTTCACCTTTGCTTTACTCCTCATTAGGAAATTAACTTTTAAAAAAATGTTTTCAAAAACAAAAGTTTTCAAAGAGAGCAAAGGGAGAAATAAATTCCTAATATAGATAATCATAATATTTAGAATATAGTTATAATATTATAATCGTAATATTATGATATAATTATAATATTATAATATTATTATAATTATAATATTATAAATTATTATAATTATATATTATAGATAATATAATAGATTATAAAGATTATAGGTTATTATAATAATATAGATAATTTAAAGCAAGTGCTCGTCTTAGGTTTCAATATAGCTCTTTGATTTACTTTGGAAAACTTTTTTTTCGGAAATGTCTCATTTAAATAAATTCTGTTTGTTTTTAATTGGTATAGTTTTATTTTGGTTAATATAGGAGCATTTGTAATGATTGTTCAGTGTTTTTTGCTTAAGAATCAAAATGTTGAATTGTATTTTAAATCTAGAAAATTTTTTTAAACATTCAGTCAAGTTACCGATCTCACAGTAGCTTTATGATATTAGCCACAGTTCATATAATTATCCAGTATGATCATTCTCTATCTCACCCATTATAAAAACCCAAACCGGGGTTTGAGTGCTCCTGAGAACGTTTTTGCAGATATAAACATAAGCGAAGTCAGATTAGCGGGAATGCGGGTTAGTCTGTTTCCGATTGTTTCCAACAAAGTGCATGGAAACAATCGGAAACAGACTAACCTGCATTCCCACTAATGCAGAAATAAGTGGGAGGAGCTTTTTGTTCGCACCGAGAACGAAGACCAGAAATGATCTGCGATAAGCTTACTGGTATATTCTGTCTACTGTGATATTAGCTTAACAGAGTGGCGGATCGGGGATTTTTTTTTTTAGGGGGGCAGGGCGCAAAATAGGTTGATCCGAAAAACTTACGTTAGGAGCAAGTTTAATTAACGCAAACTTGCGTTAATTAAAGAAATTAAACTACTTTAGACTATTTTTTGGGGGGAGGGGGTGCACCCCTCACCCCCTTGGATCCACCACTGGCTTACCGCCTTATTTTGGATAAGTTTTATTTATTCTATTTATTTGGATAGTTTAATTTAGAATGGCTACAAAATCTTTGTAAGTCTTGGTCTACTACAGGACCTAAGAGGACCTCCTAAAAGTGCCCTCGAATAAACAAATAACTTGTCCCTCCATTTTATTAAAAGAGTCCTTTTTGTATGATATTTTGTTTTAATTGTTTGTTTTGCTTGAATAAACGCATGGGAAGGCCATTTATTAGAAATATATCTATTTTGTTTTTCAAAAAATGGATGACAGGAATCAATACAGCCATAATTATTTTCTTAATTTTTGTCTTAATTGAGATTCCCTTGTTCCTGAGATTTTGATTGAGGTGTCAACATAGCGGGAAACTTAAGCAAATCAGCATAGAAAATCAAATTTCTCATGCTAGGAACCAATAAACCACATATTTCTTCCTTGATTTACAGTTCTTCTTAAGGTTCCTTGGTCGTGTTTTGTCCATTTTAGGGTTTGATGAATTGGAACAGATAGAAAGTTTGTGGAATCTAGTGAGTCCCCACGACAGAACTGCGATGAGTCTGGGGAGCTTACTCTTCAGCAAATTTCCATGACATATATGAATTTCAGACACCAGGTGAAAAGGAAAACGCCTTATCCTGCGGCAAGGATGAGCAAGTGCAAGGAGCACAAACAGCTAGACATTTATTGCGAAACGCCAAGTCCTTGGCAACACAGAAAACTAATATTAACGCTCAAAATCACTAGTCAACAGTGCATACAAAATAAAATTGGAAAAGACAAAGAAAAATAACACACATACCCACAACAGTGTTCTAGGTTCTTGCCCTCTCGCTTTTACTAAAAACAGTTTCCTCTATATATCATTCCTAATTTAATTTATTTTGCAACTTTGTTAGTTGCCCCAAAATCATTCCAACCCATTATTGAAACAAGCCACTCAGCCCCTTCTTCCTTGAAAACGGATTTTTCCTTCACTCCAGTAATTCGGGACAAAGGGGCATAAAATGAAGTAGATCCTCACTTGGTCGTCAGTACATAACGTATAAGTAGAGGCTGTCTGTTACTCTTACCATCCCCGAACATTTTCTTTTTTTCTTCAAGTGCTAGAAAAAAACTGATCCTGACATATACCACGTAAATGCATCGTTATTTAAACCCGCTTTGAAATAAATATCATGACCTCAGACCTCCATCCATTACCGATCAACACCGAGTGCTATTTCTGTATCTTATGGTCTTCCAATGCACTGTTTACTAATTTCGCTACATTTCCTACCCCCAGTTCTATCCCCAATATGACAACCCAATTTTTCTCAAAACAATTTTTTCCTCTTATGTATAGGCTATGTATATATATATATGTATGTATTGTATGTATGTATGTATATATATATGTATGTATTTATGTATATATATATGTATATATGTATGTATATTCCAAGTAAGCTGCTTGTCGTTTTGGGGACAAAACAAATTTGGGTCTATTATAGCCGTGCTAGGAGTCTTCCCCTGCCTGAAAATTCCCCCTACAGGAACTTTCCCCAGGAAAACCCCTCCCACGCGAAAAATACCCCCTGTAAATTTGTCCCGCATTAAACCTGATTAGCCACAGGGAAAGTATGACAAGTACAAATATTGAAGAAAAATGAGCTTTCGGAATATTCTACTAATATTCTAAAATAAAAGTAGAATTTAGACATCCTGAAGTTTGTAAACAAAATAAATATATCGAAATTTGACTCAATATCATTAGCCATCTGAGCGAAAATTAGCTAACGAATAATAATATCAAATATAAAAACGAGATTTTAAGGTGGAAATAAACATCAAAATTAAAACAAAACAAACACAAGCTACCCTCTAATCCAGGGAGGAACGCTCCCAGTCTCTCCCTTAGCTCCCAACTCTTTATGATAAACTTAAACTTTTTTTTATAATTACTAGAGGGATGCATACGCTCTGTTTTCGACCCTCTTCCGTCAAAATCATTGACCTACTATCGTAAGTCTGACCTTGGAGATAGAAGGCAAGTACACAATAATTTTTGTAAGACAAAAGACACGTTCAAGCAGGTTAGAACCAGAGAAACATCTTTCTAATTTTGAGGCATTACTTTTAGGAACTATAATCAGCATCAATTCCCAAAAGCTTCTTCAAGTTGAAATGAAGCATTACATGTTCTTCCATAAATGAGCAGTTTACATCAAAACTTGTAAAGCCTAGGGAAATAGGATGCTGAGGTATTTGCTCTCTGCTAAATTACTTTCAAATATTGATCAATTTCCAGCAAATGAAAATTGTTGAAGTAGGTAAAATGGTTTAGTAATTCCTAGAGTAAAGATGACATGTTGGGAATGAAAATATCTGCTTAAACGATTGTTCTGTCAAATAGTATTTTGAAAACCAAATATGCCCTATTTGAAACGCTAGCATTAGCTGGCAGGGAAACAGTAAAGACGTTTGCCCCAAAATTTTATTAGCCTCAGGAGTCCAAAAAAACAAACAAAAAGGACAAATAGATTTTTCAGGCAGTAGAATATTTGCCTCTTATGGTGTTTTTTTTTATTATTATTATAGAAAGAAATAGCAAAACAAACGTCAAGTAGTAGTAATTCCACACGACAGGACTTAAGCAAGGTTTTTGGTGGAAAACTCTCGGGGGCCTAAATAATAAGTTCATAAGTTTATAAGTTCATAACTTTATTAATCCACATTCACAAACAAATAAATAATTTAAACAAAACTTTCGTGATGGAGAAAATCTATGAAGGTTAGCGATCGCGCGAAAGTCCACGTAACTACTTACCTGTTAACTCGAATGTTTACTTAAACCTCAGCTATTTAATTAAAACCATTATAAATAAGCAAAAAATAAATAAACTATAACCTATATATATATATAAAAAAGATAAAAAATAAATAAATGAATTAAAAATAATAATAGATAAATAAAATTTAAAAGAAAAATAATAGTAACAAATCCAGTCTCCATCAGTCTTCAATCCTCAAATCCCCGTCCCCTTCCCCAATAATAAAAAAAGAACAAACAAGATGATAAACCATAGGAGCGTGGAAAGTTTTTGGTTTTTCAAGTTTTTTTTTTAAGCTTTTGGTTTTCAAGAAGGCCTAATTCTGCTATTTTTACTTTAGGTTTGTTACATTACTTTAGTACAATATTACTTTACTATTGCTCTCTATTGGTTATGCCAATTATGTCGGGTAGAAAATAAAGACTGTTAGCCCAAAAAATTTAGAAAGTAAATACAAGGACACAAACTTACAGGCAGTTGGATTTATGTAACTCATGGAGTATTTTTTATTATAGAAAAAAAACACTCCAACTAACAATATATTCCACAGGTTGGGACTTAGGGCAAATGTCTTTTTGGGGGCAACTCTCGGTTTAGGCCTATATTAGAAGAAAAGCAGACAAAATCTCAAACCTAAAAAGAACAGAAATTGCAATGGATGAAGAAATGAAATACGAAATTAAGACAAAGCAATACCAAACAATAAAGTCCCACTTGAAACAAACAAATGTAACAACAAATAAGGAAGATACTGTCAGACCAATACAAACCTCCTGTCCCCCAAAATGCTAGAGTACTGTTTACATTTTACTAGATTTGAAAAATATTTTGAATTAATTGTTATCTTTATCTGTTATTGAATTTGAAATAAAATAAGGATACTGATTAAACTTCCCTTACATTAGAACTTAGATCCTCCTGCGCCGCCAGGGGCGCCTATGGCATCAGTGAAGGTTTGCCATTGGGGTCTGAGATGAGCCGCTGCGTATACATCTTCCCAATCTGGTTGGAGAGACGCCTTCAGGTGGCATAAGTCACTATTGTAGATTCACCTCAATGTGTTTCAAGGTCTTCCTGGCTTCCGGCTTCCAACCGGACTTTGGGTGTAGACTGAAAAATTTCTGTATGTTTCCCAATGAAAAATACTTATCTGTAAGCAATAGACAAGTCAAAAAACTTAAAAAGAAACTGAAACCTCTGCAATGGGGTTATCTGACTGTTTTGTAGCTAGGTTACCTCAAAGGCTGCATTTTGAGGCCAAAACATCTCAGCTCTTATTGAGCCTTCAAATAAATACAGAATTAGCTCTAAGGGAGAGACGACAGGAGGATGGAGGAAGAAATTGTTTAATAATCCCCAGTTATTTCTAGTCTTTTTTTATATGCCAAAAGTGAATGGAGACTAACCAACCGCAAGAGGTATTTTTTTTTTTGGGGGGGGGGGGGAGGAGGGGGAGATTCTTTACGGGGGTAAGTATTTTCTGAGGGGGGGGATTTTCCGTGAGGTGTTATTTTCCAGGGGGTATTTTCCTAAAGGGATTTTTTTCCCAGGAGGGGGGGGGGGTAAACAGCGACTCTCACCGTCTAAATGGTGTAATGTTTTCTTACCACTTAGCTTATTTTGTTATTTTCATTTTTTAGTATTTTCTATGCTCGTAGTTGGTTATCGTTTAGTTTGAGAAAGGTTAACTACCTGCTTCAGTGGAGCCAACACATAAGCTACTTTCTCTTTGTGTTTGGAAACTTTTTTTTTCTTAGATGAATCAGGCCTTTCCTGAACGTTGAAAAATAAAAATCTTTACTGAAAAATATCGGAACTTTGAGAATCTAGATAACAAAAAAGTCGCTTTTGGTTGCACTTTCTTTAAATTAATTAAAAAAAAAAACTTTCCGAAAAACAAGTTTTTCAAAGAAAAGTAAAGGCCATTTTAAACTTAAGCTCAGGAGATACAAATATCTGTTAAAATTCAAACTCAAAACGACCAGAAATTACTGTTAAAGAATAAATGAAACCCAAAACAAACAGAAATTAAAATAAACAATCATAGCAAAAAACATACAACAAGTAATAATATAAATGAATAAATAGATCTTAAAGCGAGTAATGCTTAGATTGAATATGAAAATCAAGTTTAAAACGAAAACAAATATTTTGCTATTAAAGTATAAATGAAACATAAAACGAACAGAAATTAAATAAACAATCAATGCGAACAAAAATACAATATATATTAATGTAAATGAATAAATAAATCTTAAAACGAGTGAAACTTAAATTGAATATGCAAGTCAAGTTTGAATCTAATAAAAATAACTACAAACAAGAGTTTGGGTATCGTCTCACTGCAGAAGCCTAAAACCTACTGCGTCATTGGCGCTTTACTGAAATTAAATAAAAAAACAAGTTTTTTAAACTGAAAGTAAGGAGCGACATTAAAACTTAAAACGAACAGAAATTATTCCGTATATGAAAGGGGCTGTCCCCTCCTCAACGCTTCGCTCTTTACGCTAAAGTTTTTTATTGTTTTAAAAAATAAAGTTGTGAGACAGAGTCAAACTTTAGCGTAAAGAGCAAGGCGTTGAGGAGGGGACAGCCCCTTTCATATACGGAATAATTTCTGTTCGTTTTAAGTTTTAATGTCGCTCCTTACTTTCAGTTTAAAAAAACTTGTTTTTTTTATTTAATTTCTGATCGTTTTTTAGTTAATGCAGCTTTTATTTTGGCTCACCGTCATTGAATAAGTTAACAAAATTTGCATAAAAATTTTAATTTTCTTTTGCTAAATGGATGTCTCTAAATTCGGTTATGACGTAATTTACAAATTAACTTACGTAACTAACTTCTATATTCGTATATTTTTCTTCTGGCAAAAAATACAAAGTTGCAAATTTTTTGCAGATATGAGCTTGAAACCTATGTAATAGGGTTTTCTGATACGCTGAATCTGAATGTGAATTTCATTAAAATTCTTTCACTTGTAGGGGATGTTTCCCCCCTCTTTAAAAAATCGGGTAAATTTTCTCAGGCTCGTAGCCTTTGGTGAGTAATACTAAACTTAATAAAATTTATATATTTAGAATCAGCCTTATAAACACATTCTTTTGATACATTTATTGACATCAAAATTCCGTTTTTAAAAGTTTCGATTACTATTGAGCCGTATTGCTTGTTTTTTGTATTGTTTTTTTTTTATTACGGATATATTATTACGTATATGAGGGGGTTCTCCCCTTAGTCAATACCACGCTCTTTACGTTAAAATTTAAAAAAAATTTTGATTCACAAACCCCTGAATCACAAAGGCCGTTTAATTAGAATAGATAGCTCTTTTGAAAGCACTAAAAAAACTGTAGCGTAAAGAGCGAGGTATTGACTTGGGGGAGAACCCCCTCAAATACGTTATAATTTCTGTTTGTTTTAATTTCTAATGTTGCTTCTTACTTTCAGTTGAAAAAACTTTTTTTTTTTATTTAATTTCTGATCGTTTTATTAAATAATGCTTGGAAATCCGGCACCCCCTTCATAGAAATGTCCCTTACCCCATCCTCCATGGAAAGATTTTCCAGAGTAACCCCCTCCTCTAGCCCCCTCCCTCCAGAAAAAAATCCTTCCTGAAAATATCTGTATACTTCCCAATAACCAATAAATAATGCTGGTAAGTCCGGCGCCCCCTTCATGGCAATTTCCCTTCCCCCATGAAAACTTCCCTCATGGACAGATCCTCCAACATAACCCCTGACCCACCCCCCCCCCCACTAACAGAAAAAAACACTCCTGAAAACTTCTGTATACTTCCCAATAACCAATACTATATGTTAATATTGGGTAAAGTTCATAAGTTTTAGCCCTCCCCCTGGGGACTTTGGGGGATTAAGTCATCCTAAAAGACATATTTATCATATTTTTGACCATGCTGAACAAAATGGCTATCTTAAAATTTTGATCGGGTGACTTTGGGAAAAAAAATATACGTGGGATGGGGCCTAGTTGCCCTCCATTTTTTTGGTCACTTAAAAAGGGCACTAGAACTTTTAATTTCCGTTCGAATGAGCCCTCCCACGATATTCTAGGACCACTAGGTCGATACGATCACCCCTGGGAAAAAAAAAACAACAAAACAAATAAACACGCATCCGTGATCTTTCTTCTGAAAAAAAAAATGCAAAATTCCACATTTTTGTAGATAGGACATTGACACCTCTACAGTAGGGCTCTCTGATACGCTGAATATGATGGTGCGATTTTCATTAAGGTTCTATAACTTTTAGGGGGTCTTTCCGTTTTTTTTGAAAATCAGCCAAATTTTCTCAGGCGCGTAACTTTTCATGGGTAGCACTAAACTTGATGAAAGTTATATATTTGAAATCAGCATTGAAGTCTGATTCTTTTGATGTATCTATTGGTATCAAAAACCCGTTTTCTAGAGTTTCGGTTACCATTGAGCCGGGTCGCTCCTTACTTACAGTTCGTTACCACGAACTGTTTGAAACAATTCTTTGAAATATTTTCACTTTTGTAACTTTAAGAAATCAAAAATCAATTAAAATTTTAGGGAATAAATATCAGCATATGTATATTAAATTGACAATGCACATTTTTTTCCAGTAAACTCATTTGAATTTTTTTTCAGTAAAGTACAAATTATATTATGGCTTTTAGAAAGCATAGGGGTTTTGAACCCTACTCATATTAATTTATGCTCGTTTTGAGTTTGACTCTATTATTTATTTTAATTTTTGTCCGTTTTGGGTTTCATTTATTTATTGATACTGATTTGGGGTAGTTGTATGCTTGGTAGATTATATGATAGTCTGGACACAAGATGTTGAAAATGGGAACCATACCACGACGGAATGGGGCTGCTACGAGAATTAGCCTACCCTCCACCCCTTAAATTGACCATGCGGATTCAAAAATACCAATGGCACTTGCTTGCGAGTGGTGGAACACTCCGAAACTTGACATTTTATTATATTTTGGAGTTTCATGCAAGAAAATGCATGTTCCACAAAGCTTGAGGTGCAGTTTTCCGCTCAAATAGAAATGCTTAGAAGCCACAGAATGTTTTCATAACCAACTAACACGATTAGTTACAAAAAATGGCAGAGTTAAAAAAAATTGCAAAACTATATGAGTCTTGAACAGTCTTGGAAAGTATAAACAAAATCAAATTGAATATTACATATATAATGATATTAATTGTTGAAAGATCCATCAGATCAAGATTTTATTCACTGTAATTTTTATTTGCATTTTCAATGCTGTAAGAACTGGAAAATATTAAATTTGTAATATACGAGTAATTCGTTTTCAGTGAAGCACCAATGACGCAGAAGGCTTTAGGTTTTTACAGTTAAAGAAAGGGGTAGTATCCAAATTTTGCTTGTAGTGAAACTATATTTGTCTTGACCAATCTTGAAAAGAACTAATAAATTAAACTGAATATTTGATGCATAATGATATTAATTGCTAAAAGCTCATCAGTTCAAAATTTTACTGCAATTTTAATATTTATTTTCAATATTAAGTACAAAAGAAAACATTCGTAATATAATTTGTTTTCAGAAAAGCGCCAATGACGCAGTAGGTTTTAGGCTTCTGCAGTGAGACGATACCCAAACTCTTGTTTGTAGTTATTTTTATTCGATTCAAACTTGATTTGCATATTCAATTTAAGTTTCACTCGTTTTAAGATTTATTGATTCATTTACATTAATATATATTGTATGTTTGTTCGCATTGATTGTTTATTTAATTTCTGTTCGTTTTAAGTTTCATTTATACTTTAATATCAAAATATTTGTTTTTCGTTTTAAGCTTGATTTTCATATTCAATCTAAGCATTACTCGCTTTAAGATCTATTTATTCATTTATATTATTACTTGTTGTATGTTTTTAGCTATGATTGTTTTTTTAATTTATGTTCGTTTTGGTTTCATTTATTCTTTAATAGTAATTTCTGGTCGTTTTGAGTTTGAATTTTAACAGGTATTTGTATCTCCTGAGCTTAAGTTTAAAATGGCCTTTACTTTTCTTTGAAAAACTTATTTTTCGGAAAGTTTTTTTTAATTAATTTTTGTTCGTTTTTGATTGCAAAAAGTATCAAGTTTTTATGGCATGGGGGGTGCTTACTGTCCGATTATTCTTGACTTTAAAAAACGGATCTAGAACTTTCAATTTAAATCGAATCAGGCTTTTTCAAAGTCTATACGATTACCTCTTTGATAAAAACCTTATATATGAACAATAGACAGCTTGCATAACTTTTAGACAGCGATTGACAACAATGAATGGATTGAAAAAATAGCTCCAATAAGGGTGCTATTTTCACTTGCTGATTCACTTGCTGACACAAAGGGATCACGACTGTTTGGAATTGACCTTAATAGGAATTTGTGTGCCAAAGCAATTTTGCATCTATCACAGAGTATGTATTTTAACCTATAATAGGATAATTACAATGGATTTCCTATGTGTTCTTCCCATACAAAACCCTTTCCATAAGTTATAAAACCCCCTTAGTAAGTTATGCCCCAGGGCATAACTTACAACGCCTACCCCTGGGCACTGGTGGGCTGTGTCGACACCAGAGTCTTTTTTTATCAGAACTTTGAACTATTTTAACAAAAAGTCTATCTCAAAATTTTTAGCGGACGCATTTAGGGCGTAAGGAGGGAGAGGGGCTAGTTGCCCTTCAATCTCTTTTGACTCTTAAAAAGTTAACAAGAACTTTCAATTTTAAATCAAATGAGCCCTCCCTAAAGTTTATACGAGCATCCCTTCCATAAGAAATAATATGAAGGAATCGGAGAATCCTTAAATTAGAACCCTTGCCCTAAGGGCTTGGGGGAGTTGTAATCCTCAAAGACCTAATTTCCAGAACTTAAAACTACGTTTAATAAAATGGCTGTCTTAAAATTTTTTTTATTGTGTTTGGAGAAAAGGTGGGCGTGAGAGGGGGTTAGTTGCCCTCAAATCACTTTCCACTATTACAAAGGGCACTAGCCCTCGGAATTTCCAATCGAATGAGCCTTTCTTGAAGTTTCTACGACACCGCCATCTATAAATCTTTATATGCCCCAGGGTATAAAAGACATATTTTCTATCCGGAAATCAACTACGCTGAACAAAATGGCTATCTCAAAATTTTGATCGGACGTGTTTGGGGAGTGATGGGCGTGGGGGGGGACTAGTTGCCCTCCAATCAATTACGACTATTCAAAAGGGCACTAGCCCTTTTAATTTCCAATTGAATGTGCCTGTTTTGAAGTTTCTACGACAACGCCTTCTATAAAAAACCTTATATGCCCCCAGGGCATAACTTAAAACTCTTGCCCTGAGGGTTGTGGGGAGTGTCCTCCTCAAAAACATATTTTCTATCTGGGAATCAACTACACTGAACAAAATGGATATCTCAAAAGTTTGATTGGATGTATTTGGGGAAATGATGGGCCTGGGGGGGGCTAGTTGCCCTCCAATCAATTACGACTATTCAAAAGGGCACTAGCCCTTTTAATTTCCAATTGAATGTGCCTGTTTTGAAGTTTCTACGACAATGCCTTCTATAAAAAACCTTATATGCCCCCAGGGTGTAACTTAAAACCCTCGCCCTGAGGGTTGTGGGGGAGTGTCCTCCTCAAAAATAAATTTTCAATCTGGAAATCAACTACGCTGAACAAAAATGGCTATCTCAAAATTTTGATTGGATGTGTTTGGAGGAATCATGGGCGTAGGGGGGGGGGGCTAGTTGCCCTCAAATCACTTTTTGACTATTAAAAAGAACACTATCCCTTTGAATTTCCAATCAAATGAGCCTTTTTTGAAGTTTTTATGACAACGCCTTCTATAAAAACCTTATATGCCCCCAGGGCATAACTTAAAAGCCTTGCCATGAGGGTTGTGGGGGATTGTCCTCCTCAGAAACAAGTTTTCTATTTGAAAATCAACTACGCTGGAAAAAAATGGCTATCTCAAAATTTTGATTGGGTGTGTTTGGGGGAATGATGGGCGTGGAGGGGGGGCTAGTTGCCCTCCAATCACTTTCGACTATTAAAAAGGGCACTATCCCTTTGAATTTCCAATCGAATGAGCCTTTTTTGAAGTTTCTACGACAACGCCTTCTATAAAAACCTGATATGCCCCCAAGGCATAACTTAAAACCCTTGCCCTGAGGGTTGTGGGGGAGTGTCCTCCTCAAAAATATATTTTCTATCTGGAAATCAACTACGCTGAACAAAATGGCTATCTCAAAATTTTGATTGGATATGTTTGGGGAAATGATGGGCTTGGGGAGGGGGGGCTAGTTGCACTCCAATCACTTTCGACTATTAAAAAGGGCACTAGCCCTTTAATTTCCAATCGAAAGAGCCTGTTTTGAAATTTCTACGACAGCGCCTTCTATAAAAACCTTATATGCCCCCAAGGCATAACTTAAAACCCTTGCCCTGAGGGTTGTGGGGGAGTGTCCTCCTCAAAAATATATTTTCTATCTGGAAATCAACTACGCTGAACAAAATGGCTATCTCAAAATTTTGATTGGATGTGTTTGGGGAAATGATGGGCGGGGGGGGGGGAGGGGGGCTAGTTACACTCCAATCATTTTCGACTATTAAAAAGGGCACTAGCTCTTTAATTTCCAATCGAATGAGCCTGTTTTGAAGTTTCTGCGACAACGCCTTCTATAAAAACCTTATATGCCCCAGGGCATAACTTAAAACCCTTGCCCTGAGGGTTGTGGGGGAGTATCCTCCTCAAAAATATATTTTCTATCTGGAAATCAACTACGCTGAACAAAAAGGCTATCTCAAACTTTTGATTGGATGTGTTTGGGGAGATGATGGGTGGGGGGAGGGGGGCTAGTTACACTCCAATCATTTTCGATTATTAAAAAGGGCACTAGCTCTTTAATTTCCAATCGAATGAGCCTGTTTTGAAGTTTCTGCGACAACGCCTTCTATAAAAACCTTATATGCCCCCAGGGCATAACTTAAAACCCTTGCCCTGAGGTTTGTGGGGGAGTACCCTTCTCAAAAATTTATTTTCTATTTGGAAATCAACTACGCTGAACAAAATGACTATCTCAAAATTTGGATTGGATGTGTTTGGGGAAATGATGGGTGGGGGGAGGGGGGCTAGTTACACTCCAATCATTTTCGACTATTAAAAAGGGGACTAGCTCTTTAATTTCCAATCGAATGAGCCTGTTTTGAAGTTTCTACGACAACGCCTTCTATAAAAACCTTATATGCCCCCAGGGCATAACTTAAACCCTTGCCCTGAGGGTTGTGGGGGAGTATCCTCCTCAAAAATATATTTTCTATATGTAAATCAACTACGCTGAACAAAATGGCTATTTCAAAATTTTGATTGGATGTGTTTGGGGGAATGATGGGCGTGGGGGGGGGGGGTGTAGTTGCCCTCCAATCATTTTTTACTGTTAAAAAGGGCACTAGAACTCTCGATTTCCAATCGAATGAGTCCCCTTTGAAGATTCTACGACGATATCTTCCATATGAAGTGCCTCTGGGAAAAAAATAAATAATAAAACATTGGAGCCGTATGGCCTTTACTATAGGCAACGCTGCCTCTGATTAATTAAAAAGATTCCTTCGAAAAACAATTTTTCGGAGAAAGGTAAAGAGCCATATTAAACCAAAGACTAGCATAAATAAATTTCTATAATAATTCAAACCCAAAACAATCAGAAATTACTACAAAAAAAGAGAAACCCAAAACGAACAGACGTTAAAACAAACGATCATAGAAAACATGGGGGTTTTTGGGAAAACAAAAAAGGGGCTATAGAGTCACATGTTGAGCCCCCGTTCTAAAAAATCTCCATTTAACTCAAGCCTCCTTTAACCCAACCCTCATTTAAATTAAATCCTGAACCTAAGTCGAGGCCTAAAAATAAGTTTGAACTAAGGCTGATTAAAAGCTCAAAATCTGTCTCTCGCTTCATTTGTGGCTTCTAACTTGTATTACTCATCAGTGTAGCCCATAAACCTTCTAAATTTAATGAAACTTTCCGGATTGGGCCTATCGCCAAAAGCATTGCCCGATAAAGTGTTTATTTTGGTTTTATTGCAAACTTTGAACTTTTCATTAGTTCGAAGTCCCCCACCCACAACTTATCCTGAAAGGTCTAGTTTATTAATGGAAGCCGTTCTTAAGATATTGCTGTGAAACCTTTTTCAGAATGTGCATAAGCATAGTCAATTTGATCCAGTTCAATATCCACCGAAATATTCCTTGAGAACTTCACCTTAACACCTTTAGCTTGCGTAGTAGCTGTAGTAGAATTAGTAGCAGTATGCACATAACACCTTTTATTTTCTTCAACATTTTTTTCAACACACAAAACTGTCCCTAGGATATTGCTGAAGCGCCCTTTTGACAACCTGTATGCAGATAGCGTGATGTGATTCAGTTCACCTTCCACTATCAATATTCCCCAAAAATTCCACCTTCATACCGTTCATTACCGTTAGGTAAAGCTGTAATGGTAGTCCCAGTAATAGTTATAAGTAGTAGTATTAATAGTAGTATTAAGATATTGCCTTTTGGTTAGCTGAAGATTCCTCTCATCAAGTTCTAGAAGCTTCAACTTAATACACTTAACTGTTGCTATCCCATTGACGATATATCCTTTTGATAATTTGCACCACAATTCCAACTTGTGTTTTACCCAATGATATTGCCTAATATTTTTAGAGAACTGAAAATCTGAGTTCATTGGTTAAGTTGTACGATAGTTCAGTCACATGAGGGTTAAGTTGCACGGTGGTTCAGTTGCACGATGGCTCAGTTACACGGTGGTTCAGTTGTACTGTGGTTCAATTGCACGGTGGCTAAGTTGCACGGTGGTTTAGTTGTACGGTGGTTCAGTTGCACGGGGTTCAGTTACACAGGGGTTTAGTTACATGGGGGTTCAGTTAAATGGGGTTGACTTGCACGGGGGGTTTAGTTACACGAGGGTTTAGTTAAATGAGGTTCAGTTGCCCGGTGGTTCAGTTACACGAGGATTCATTTGCACGGGAGTTCGGTTATTCGGAGGTTCAGTTGCAAGGAGGTTCAGTTGCACGGTTATTCAGTTACACGGTGGTTTAGTTACAGGGGTTCAGTTGCCTGTGGTTCAGTTACACGGGGTTCAGTTACACGCACACCGTTGTTGCAGTAATAGTAGTAGTAGTAGTATTAGAAGTAGTAGTAGCAGTAGTAGTGTATAGAGTAAAAGCAGTACTCAGAATATGTGGTGTAGATTATCTCATCCTTCATTAAATTGAAATTTTGATTTGACATCCTTTCTCCAAATACTTCTTCAATTAAATTACCACTGGAAATTATATCTTCCGGTAATTCGATTTCATTCAAGTCATTTTGGGAAAATTTCCATTTATCAGGTCCACGATGTACTCTCTAAATGTTTTCTTTTCAGAATCAATCCGCATATTGTTTTCGAAGGAAATACTTTTGAAATGCTTCATGAGAGGAATTTTCTTATGGATATTTTAAGTGTTTCACTGGAAGACCTTCGGAGGACCAGGTTTCTTCAGAGGACCAGGTAGACAACTGTCGGAAATCACCTCCAGCAACTAAAATTTCAAAGGGCTAGTGCCCTTTGAAATAGTCGAAAGTGATTGGTAGGCAGCTAACACCCCTTCACGCCCACCATTTGTGCAATCAATTGAGATAGCCATTTTGTTTAGCATACTTGATTTCCAGATATAAATTATGTTTTCGTGGAGGACACTCCTCACAGCCCTCAGGGCAAGGGTTATAAGTTATTCCCTGGAGGCATATAAGGTTTTTATAGAAAGCGTTGTCGTAGAAACTTCAAAAAAGGCTCTTTCAATTGGAAATTCAAAGGGCTATTGCCCTTTTTAATAGTCGAAGTGATTGGAGGACAACTAACCCCCCTCTCAAGCCCACCTTTTCCCCAAACACATCCAATCAAAATTTTGAGACAGCCATTTTGTTCAACGTAGTTGAAAGTTCTGGAAACTAGGTGTTTGAGGATGACAACCCCCAACAGCCCTTAGGACAATGGTTATAAGTTATAACCTGGGGGCAAATAAGGTTTTCATAGAAAGCGTTGTTGTAGAAACTTCAAAAAGGGCTCATTCAATTGGAAATTGAAATTGCTAGTGCCCTTTTTAATGGTTGAAAGTGGCTGGAAGGTAACTAACACCCTTCCACGCCCCACCATTTATCCAAATATATCCAATCAAAATTTTGAGATAGCCATTTTGTTCAACGTACTTGAAAGTTCTGGAAATTAGGTCTTTGAGGATGACAACCCCCCACAGCCCTCAGGGCAAGGGTTACAAGTTATTCCCTGGGGGCATATAAGGTTTTAATTGAAAGCTTTGTCGTATAACCTTGAAATAGGGCTCATTCGACTGAAAATTCAAAGGGCTAGTGCCCTTTTTAATGGTCAAAAGTGATTGGAGGGCAACTTACCTCCCTCTCACGCCCACCTTTTCCCCAAACACATCCACTCAAGATTCTGAGATAGCCATTTTTTTCGAAGTAGTTAAAAAGTCTGGAAATTATGTTTTTGAGGATGAGACTCCCCCCACAGCCCTCAGATCAAAGGTTGTAAGTTATGTCCTGTGGGCATATAAGGTTTTTTTTTATAGAAAACGTTGTCGTAGAAACTTCAAAAAGAAATCATTCGATTGGAAACTGAAACGGCTAGTGCCCTTTTTAATAGTCAAAAATGATTGGATGGCAAGTAACCCCCCTCTTACTTCCACCATTTCCCCAAACACATCCAATCAAAATTTTGAGTTAGCCATTTTGTTCAACGTAGTTCAAAGGTCCGGAAATTAGGTCTTTGAGGATACAACCCCGTCAAAGCTCTCAGGCCAAGGGTTGTAAGTTATGCACTGGGGCATATAGTGTTTTTACAGAAAGTGTTCTTGTAGAAACTTTAAAAAGTGCTCATTTGATTGAAAATTGAAAGGGCTAGTGCTCTGTTTAATAGTCTGAAGTGATTGGAGGGCAACTAACCCCCCTCCCATGCCCACCATTTCCCGAAACACATCCAATCAAAATTTGTTCTCAGCTTAGTTGAAAGTTCTAGAAGTTAGGTCTTTGAGGATAAGAACCCCCCCCCCAAGCCCTCAGAGCAAGGGCTGTAAGTTCTGCCCTGGGGGCATATAAGGTTTTATGAAAGCGTTGTCGTAGAAACTTCAAAAGGCTCATTTGATTGGAAATTGAAAGGGCTAGTGCTTTTTTTAATAGTTGAAAGTGATTAGAGAGCAACTAACGCTCCTCTCATGCCCACCATTTCCCCAAATACATCCAATCCAAATTTTGAGATAGCCAGTTTGTTTAACGTAGTTGAAAGTTCTGGAAATTTGGTCTTTGAGCATGACAACCCCCTCACAGCCCTCAGGGCAAGAGTTTTAATTTAATCCCTGGGGGCATATAAGGTATTTATAGAAAGTCTTGTCGTAGAAATTGAAAAAAGGGCTAATTCGATTAGAAATTGAAAGGGCTAGTGCTCTTTTTGATAGTAGAAAGTGATTGGAAGGCTTGACATTTTTATAGTAAAGATTGATGTGGGTACAATGTATTATTATTTTTTTCTGTTTTTTGTTTAGACCAGGGCACATCGTATCGAAGGAGTTGTCTTCGAAAAGGGCTCATTAGATTGAAAATAGAAAGGGCTAATGCCCTTTTTCATAGTCGAAAGTGATTGTAGGGCAACTAGCCCCCTCCCACGCAAACCCTCCCATTTGCCCATTATGTTTAAAAACTAAATGTTGCTTTAAGATTAAATCAAAATGCACTGTGTTAATACTAATTCCCAGTAAGGCATCTCAGCAATATCCCAAGAACGACTGAGGGTAATATGTTCAAACTTTCGGGGCTACTTCTGCTCTTAAAATTTAACCAAATTAAAATAGCGTAAGTTTGTAAAAGCTATCAAAGAAAGTAAACAGACTTTTTTTTTAATGCTATCAAGTTTTCTATTTAGGGTCAACTAGAGGAGTTATGAAAATAATTAAACACTACTATTTGTGTCCAGATTCTGAAAAGGATGTATGTTGTTCAAAATAACTGAAAATATTTCTCCAGCATACAAATAGCGAGCCAAACTATAAAGTCTTAAAAAACGAAAATATTTAAGAATTATTTTCCTTTTCCTGAGAAGACTATGTCAATATAAAACGAACAGAAATTAATTAAAAAAAACTCTTTCCACAAAATAAGTTTTTCAAAAAAAAGTAAAGAATTCCATTAAACCAAAATGAGCAAAAATAAAATCAAATAATCGACCAAGCGTGAAGCTACCACAAATCAGCATCGATAAATAAATGAAACCCAAAACTAGCAGAAATTACATTAAATAACCGATTCAAACTCAAAACGAGCAGAAATTAACATGAGTAGGGCTCAAAACCCTTATGCCTTCCCAAGGCCAGAACATAATTTGTATTTTACTGAAAAAAAATACAAATGAATGTGCATTGTCAGTTTAATATACATATACTGATATTTAGTAATCAAACTGTTAATATTATTTGATTTATTAAAGTTATAAAAGTAAAAACATTTATATTTTTTCAGTAAAGTGCGAATCAGTTTTGCACTTTACTGAAATATAGAACAAACGACAGCGAGAATCACATTGAAGTGTAAACAAATTTTGAACAGTGATCTGTGGTTGTAAACTGGAAAAACATATTTTTATCTATATCGTATTAAGAAATAAAATGAGATGATGTATGAATCTTAACTGCTAAAGCAAAAGGCCTGGAAAAAACTTTTTGAGGTAAAGATGAACAAAAATAGGCAATCGAATAAAGTGACTCTTAATATTACCCTAAATTTGTAGTATAGTGAAAAACTTGTTACTGAAAACAAAACTTGCTTGAGATTCTGAGATATTTAAAAATTATAAACCAAAATTTACTAATTTCAGGCCTGGTGAAAGACCAATGAGAGCCTTATAAATTAGTCTTTTATTTCCTGCAGGGTACTTAAGGACTGTTCATTTCCTAATCGTGTTTTGCTGCGTCAATTTTGTGTTTTCAGTAAAGGGATACTTTTTCAGAATTCTAAAAAAACTTAGGGTAATATCACGAGTCACTTATTTGAACCAATATTGCAAATATATGTGTGCTGCATAAACTGCGAAGTAATAATTATTGTTCATCATAATTTTAATCTTCGCACTTTACTTCCTTTGGAAAAACTTCTTCTTTTAATTAATCATTATATAAAAACTCTTCAGATGGAATAAACATCCGATTTAATTAATTAAATTATTTTCAGCATATGCCAGATTTCTTTGCAGAAATTCCCGTGTTCCCTACGATACCAGACAGTTCCTTCTCGAAGGGTCGTACCTCTATAAATCCAATATAAAAAAAAAATTTGACACATACTTCGGTTTTTACTTATCGGTTATCTTGATTTTATAAGGACTCTTTCCAGATTGTAAACTGTCGTAACTTTATGTTAGTTAGAAAAGCTGCTTACACTTAACATCCACCGAGAACAGTTGTGAGGTAACTGAGGGTTTATAGGCCTTATTTATAAGGGCCAGTGGCTTCAATTCAAGAAAATTTAGGATGAAGGTAAAAAGGGTTTTTGAATATCTGGGGGGGGGGGCAAATTTGTCGTTTTTCAACTTTATCATTAAAAATACCAAAAGAGCAAATTAAGTAGAAATAACCCCAAAAATACATTTTTCAGAATTCAAAGAGATTGACGCCACTGATAAGGACATAATCTTCAATTGTTTCAGTTGTACTCATCTCTTTTGTTTTTTAATCTGACATCGATGTCGATGACGATCATTATGTTGTATTTCCTCATTAAATATGCCTGTTGACTCTCTTCCGTAAAAGCCTCTACAAAAACGAGTTCAGTTACTTTTCTGTCGCCCTAGCTGTTACGGCAACACCAACTCGAACGAAAAATCTAGTTTATAGTAACTTTTAATAACTTTTTGTGAAACCTGGAATACACTCTATAGTACCCTATACCAATATTATTTCAAATTTCTAAGTTGTGAGCATAACAGCCACCATCCTGGTAGATACTTAAACAGACTGGGAATATTCCAAAATTTAGTAAACCGGGGAGAAGCGCACATACAAATTTTTTCTTGTGTCCTCTATTGGGCCTCTGGGCCAATTCCTGGAGGAGGAGCTGTGTATAGGCATGCAGAGCTATCGTTGAAAGTGCAAGATTCAAATTCACACACTTGATTTCAAAACTCATGGATATTTTCCAGCCAGAATACCATTAAAAAAAAAAACAATCTAGGCTTGGACTAAATTTGGACAAACTCAAAAATTGAAAAAATTATTTGAGACCAAGTGAGCATATGTTTATCAATGCATCGAAATAGGTTTTATCTGAGTTTGAAAATGTTTAATTCTACCACTAGAGTAAGTTATTTGGATGGATAAAAGTTGGTCGTTTCTGAAAATTCATGAAGTTTGTGATACAGCTATAAATGCTTGTAGGAAGAGGCTGTTCAATCTTGCATCTCTTCTTCTTTAAATGAACAAAAACCTATAAGAATGGCTGATTTTTGGAAACACAGGAATTGTCTTTGTCTAGCCCTCTCGCAAATGCTTACCAAGGCATACGTTCCTCCACTACAAAAACATTTCTGAGAGCACCAAAGGATATTAATGATTACGTTTTGAAACTATTCACTTATATCTTAGATGGCGAAGTTACTTTACTGCGTGGATACGATAATAAAATCAAAGAAACGTTGTATTCTCTTTTTGCGTCAAAATTTAGATTGGAAAAATCAATTCAAAGACATATAGTAAGTAACTATTCATGCTGTCAAACTTGTTATCATCTCAGCTTTTTTCTTCTTATCAAAAAGGGGAGCTTTAACATCAAAATGGATGAAAACATCCATAAAACAAGACTAATTCCTTGTCACCAGACCTATGTCCTAAACCGTCCAGTGTTTTCTCTTTAGAATAGAAGATAACAAAGTAGTGAGGGGGATGTTGAGAAATTCAGAGTAGCTGGAGAAATTTTACCATGTGCTGTGATTAAATAAGTAAGAAAAAAAGATCTAGTGCTTTCAAATGACCAAACTGGTCATTTGTGAAGAATGGTGAGAGGGAACGGTAGTCCCTATCAATCACGAAATAAAAAGCGTGAAAATAAAGAGAACATCAAAACTTAAAACGAACAGAAATTATTACGTACACAATGGGGCTTCTCCCTCCTCAATACCTCGCTCTTTGCACTAAAGCTTTTTTTTTAGGACTTTTAAGAAAGCTTATTATCAAACAGTTCGTGGTAACGAACTGTAAGTAAGGAGCGACCCGGCTCAATGGTAACCGAAACTCTAAAAAACGAAATTTTATATTAATAGATACATCAAAAGAATCAAATTTTAATGCTGATTTCAAGTATATCAAGTTTAGTCTTACTAATCAAAAGTTACGCGCCTGAGAAAATTTGGCTGATTTTAGAAAAAATGGGGAAAGACCCCCTAAAAGTCATAGAACCTTAATGGAAATCACACCATCATATTCAACGTATCAGGGAACCCTACTGTAGAGTTTTCAGGCACCTATCTACAAAAATGTGGAATTTTGCATTTTTGAAGAACGATCACGGATGCGTGTTTAATTTTTTTTTTTTCAGGGGTGATCGTATCCACCCAGTGGTCCTTTAATATCGTGGGAGGGCTAATTGGAACTGAAACTAAAAGTTCTAGTGCCCTTTTTAAGTGACCAAAAAATGGAGGGCAACTAGGCCCCCTCCCACGCTCATTTTTTCTCCAAAGTCACCCGATCAAAATTTTGAGATAGCCATTTTGTTCAGCATCGTCGAAAATATGATAAAAATGTCTTTTAGGATGACTTAATCACCCGAAGTCCCCGGGGGGAGGGCTGAAAGTTATGAACTTTACTCAATGTTAACATATAGCATTGGTTATTGGGAAGTATACAGACGTTTTCAGGGGGAATTTTTCTGGTAGGTGAGGGGGGAGGGGTGTGTCGGGGGTTATATGGGAGGATCTTTCCATGAAAGAAGTTTTCATGGGGGAAGGGACATTGCTATGAAGGGGGCGCCGGATTTCCCAGCATTATTAAAGAAAAAGATCAGAAATTAAATAAAAAAAAAACAAGTTTTTCAACTGATTTCAACTGATCAACTGATTGTGATTAAGGAGTCATTTTTAAAGAATTGGAAAAAAATTCGAACTTTAGCTTAAAGAGCAAGGTATTGACTAGGGGGTGAACCCCCTAATATACATGTTAAAAATTTATGAATATAGAAGTTCGTTACGTAAGTTAATTCTTAAGTTACGTATATTTATTACTAATAAAAACATTCGTACATAAAATTAAACACGTTTCGAGAAAGCCATTTAACCAAATAAAAGTAAAATTAATATGCAAATTTTGTTTTAATTATTCATGTACGGTGAGCCAAAAACAAAACCTGCATTAATTCAAAAACGTTCAAAAATTAAATAAAAAAAACAAGTTTTTTTTAACTGAAAGTAAGGAACGACATTAAAACTTAAAACGAACAGAAATTATCCCGTATATGAAGGGGGCTGTCCCCTCCTCAACGCCTCGCTCTTTACGCTAAAGTTTGACTTTCTCAAAACTCTATTTTTTTAAAGAATAAAAACAACTTTAGCGTAAAAAGCGCAGCATTAAGAAGGGGGAAGCCCATTCATATATTGTAATAATGATATAATAATTTCTTTTTGTTGTGAGTTTTGATGTTGCTTATTACTTTCAGTAAAAAAGGCTTACTTTTTAAAAATTAGTTTCTGATCGTTTTTAAATAATGCCGGGAAATCTGGCTTTCCCTCCATAAAAAATTCCTTCCTCCCACGGAAAGTCCCTCCGTGTAAATTTCTTCCCACTTAGAATACCTCCCACACCAGAAACATTTCTTCCCAGACTATTTCATTTTAGCTGAAAAATTGCCCCCGGAAAATACCTTGCGGACGATTCCGGTGAAAAATTGTTCTTAGTGCACTGTTATTTGAAAAAGACTTTAATTTCGGATTGTCTATTAAATAATGCTGGAAATCACCTCCTTCGTAGAAAATTTCTTCGCAAATACTCCTCTCCTCACACCCTACTAGAAAGTTGATCCCGTAGAAAATCTAGACAATTCCAAATTGTTAACATTTCCTCCCGGACAATTTCCCTTAACATCTCCACTTGTAAAATTGAGTCGGTAAAGACAAACTTAGGCAAATAAAAAGAACTTCGTATTGTAATTGTGGCAAATTCCCCCATTTTAAAGTTCAAAACGAACGCCCCCCCCCCCGAAACTTTTTCCACCACTAAAATTTCCTCTGTGAAAAATCACCAAAGCAAAAAGTTCCCCCCCCCCCATAAAAAATTGTCGGTACACTTCCCAATAGCAAATACTATACGTAAACCAATGAGCAAATTTCCTAACTTATAGACCTTTCCCCAGGGGCTGTGGGGAACTAAAAACGAGCAAAAATTAATACGACTACGGCCCACAACTCCTATGCTTTCTCAAGCCTGGAACATAATTTGCACTTGCTGAAATTCTTTTTTATATGTTTTTACTTTTAAAACTTTAATAAATAAAAAATTATTGATATTTTAAGGAATAAATATCACCATGTTAATTTCTGCTCGTTTTGCGTTTGACCCGGTTATTTATTGTTATTTATTGTGCGTTTGGGTTTCATTTATTTATTGATACTGATTTTGAGGTAGTTTTATGATAGGTAGATTATTTGATTCTAGTTTTTCTCATTTTTGGTTTAATGAAGTTATTACTTTTCTTTGAGAAACTTTCTTCGTCGGAACAGTTTTTTTTTTTTTATTAATTTCTGTTCGTTTTATATTGACGTAGTCTTTTGCAGGGAAAAAGAAAATAATAGTTCAAATCTTTTTTGGTTTTTCTTTACGTATCTATAGCTTGGCCTGCTATTTGCATGCTGGATAAACTATTTCAGCAGTTTTCAAAATCATGTACCCTTTTGAAAATATTGACACAGATAGTTGAGTTTAATTTAGTTTTATACCTTCTCTAGTTGACCTGAAAAATAGAACTTCATGTTATTCCCTGAAAATTTTATCTATCCTCTTTGACAGCCTAGATATACTTACAGTCTTTTGATTTAGGTAAATTTTAAGAGCAAAAGTAGTAATAGAAGTAGCCCCGAAAGTTTGAACTTAATACCCTCAGCCGTTCTTGGGATATTGCTGAAATGTCTAATTGGCAGCCAGTATACACACAGTGCGTTTTGATATAATTTTAAAGTTACATTTTGTTTTCAAGCATTATAGGCAAATTATATAACTGTGAGGGTTGACCTATCAAATAACCCTATAGATATAATTACTAGACCGTTCAACTATGCTGAACAAAATGGCTGTATTAAAATTTTCATTGAAAATGTTTGGATAGTTGTCGACTCAAGAGCGTCGACTCAAGAGCACTACAGGTCCGGAGGACCTTATAGCTCTCAAATGTATTAAGGTAAGGTGATAATTATGGGCTAGATCAGAGGGCTGTTTGCCCTCCAATAACTTTTGACTCTTCAAAACGGCACTAGAACTTGCAATTTCTTATCCATTTAGCTCCTTTAAAATATCAATGATATTACTAGCTATGGTAGAGCAGCGCTGCCCACGATATTGCCTACATGCGCTTTTAATACCGGCATGCATATAGTTTTTTTTATTTAGTTGAAAGTTTCCCCTAAACTTTCCCTAAGAGTTTCAACTTAATGTCCTTAGTGTCATTAGTTACAGTGACCATAGAAGTAGTAATAAAATATACACATAGTGTGTTCCGGCTAGTTCAAAATCCTCCACAACTTACCCTAAAAAGTCTAAATAGTATAAGTTGTTATTGTGATATAGCTTTGTTACCTTTTTGACAATTTATATGAGCATGCTTCGTTCAGATTTAGTTCAACATCGGCCTAAATATTCCCTCAGAGGTTAACTTTAATATCCTTAACTTGCTTTGTAGCAACAGTTTTAGTTGCAGTATGCGTATAGCGCCTTTGGTTTCTTCAACATCCCCTTCAATACACTATGAGAGTTTCAACTTAATACCATCAACCGTTCTTGAAGCACTTCGGATAGTGATACGTCCTTTTGGCAACCTGTGTGTGCATAGTATGTTTCAATTTAGTTCAATACATTTTCAATATTGCCCAAAAATTTCACTTTAATTCCCTTTGCTTTAGTAGCAGTAGTGGTAGCACTAGTAGTTACAGTAGTAGCAGTAGTAGTAGTGGCATTAGAATTAACAATAGTAGTCTTAGCTTTAGTAGCTGTAGTAGTAGCAGTAATAATAATAGTAGCAGTAGCAGCAGTTGCAGGAATAGAAGCAGTAATATAATGATCAAAAACTGTCTTTTGGTTAGTTCAACATCCCCACAACTAGCCTTGTAAGTTTTAATTTCACAGACAAAACTGTTCCTAACATTTTGCTGATATGCCCTTTGAAAATCTGCATACGGATGACGTCTTGGGATTCAATTTACCCGCCCCCCTAAAACTTCCCTGAAAATTTCACCTTCATACCCTTAGGTATAGTTCTAATAGTAGTCACAGCAGTAGTATTAGAAATTAATTTAATACAATTATTCACTGCTATGGCATTGTCGATATGTCCTTTTGCTAACCTGTATATTCACATACCTCTTGAAATTTTCATCTTAATGCTCTTAGCCTTAAAAGTAATTGCATTAGAATTAGTAGTTGGAGTAATTGTAATAGTAGTAGTAGAATTATTAAATGTAGCAGTGGTGATAGTATTAGTAGTAGCGTGCATATATCAGGTGCGGATATAGAATAAAATCTTGGGGGAGGCCAAATGTGACAAGGGCGCCAATGAGCGAAATATTTGGGGGTAGGGTAATGTGACAAAAGGGCTAATAATTGACCAAATTGACAAATTTATTCTAAAAATGGAACGAAAAAAAAGAAAAAAAATAAGGGAAATGGGTACCAGAAAACACCGTTGGGGGGGGGGGGGGGCGGTGTTCAAACTCCCCCTCGATATTCCGTCAAATTTTCACCTTCGTACCCTTAGCCCTAATTGTACTAGTATCGTAGAAGTAGTGGTTGTAGGTGGAATAATAGTAGCAGTAACAGTACATTATTATTATTAGTAGTAGTAACAGTAGTAGCAGCAGTATTAATAGCAGTAGCACCAGGTACATTCAGTGCCTTCCATACCTTATAAAATCAAAAACCTGGACTGGATAAAAAATAAGGGAAATGGGTACCAGAAAAAACCGGGGGGAGGCGGGCGGTGTTCAAACTCACCTTCGATATTCTGTCAAATTTTCACCTTCGTACGATTAGCCCTAATTGTACTAGTATGGTAGAAGTAGTGGTAGTAGGTGGAATAATAGTAGCAGTAATAGTACATTATTATTATTAGTAGTAGTAACAGTAGCAGCAGCAGTATTAGTAGCAGTAGTACCAGGTACATTTTGCCTTTTGGTCAACTTAATATCCACTCTTGATGCTCCTGAAGTTTCCTCTTCATACATAGGCCGTTCCAGAAATATTGCTGACACTTCCATATCAGCAATCTGTATGCATATGGCATGTTTTGATTTAGTTCAACTTTCCCCTCAATGTTTCCGCAAATGTTTTTTTTAGTATCCTAAGCCTTAGAAGGAATCGCTACAGAAGTAGTAGTTTTAGTTATAGTAGTGGTAGCAGTAATAGTAGTAGCAGTTGTCGTAGCAGTAGAAGCAGTGGTAGTTGTAGTAATAGTAGCGTGCAAATATTGCGGTTTTGGTCAATTGATCATCTCCCCTATCATTTCCTGAAAGTTCCAAATTACTATACTCAGGCATTCCTCAGCTATGCCCTTTCAACAACCCATATTCACAAAATATGTTTTGGCTTAATTCAACACCCCCCGTTACATCAAACAGTTCGTGGTAACGAACTGTAAGTAAGGAGCGATCTGGCTCAATGGTAACCGAAACTCTAAAAAACGGAATTTTGATACCAATGGATACATCAAAAGAATCAGATTTTAATGCTGATTTCGAATATATAAGTTTCATCAAGTGTAGTCCTACTTATCAAAAGTTACGCGCCTGAGAAGATTTGGGTGATTTTCGAAAAAAGGGGAAAAGACCCCCTAAAAGCTATAGAACCCTAATGAAAATCACACCATTATGTTCAGCGTATCAGAGAACCCTACTGCAGAGGTTTCAAGCTCGTATCTACAAAAATGTGGAATTTTGCATTTTTTGCCAGAAGAAAGATCATGGATGCGTGTTTATTTGTTTGTTTTTTTTTCCCAGGGGTGATCGTATCGACCCAATGGTCCTAGAATATCGTAGGAGGGCTCATTCGAACGGAAATTAAAAGTTATAGTGCCCTTTTTAAGTGACCAAAAAAAATGGAGGGCAACTAAGCCCCCTCCCACGCTCTTTTTTTCCCCAAAGTCACCCGATCAAAATTTTGAGATAGCCATTTTGTTCAGCATGGTCGAAAATATGATAACTATGTCTTTTAGGATGACTTAATCCCCCAAAGTCCCCGGGGAGAGGGCTGAAAATTATGAACTTTACCCAAAGTTAACATATAGTATTGGTTATTGGGAAGTATACAGACCTTTTTAGAGGGGATTTTTTCCGGTAGCGGGGGGGGGAGTGGGTCGGGGTTATGTGGGAGGACCTTACCATAAAGGAAATTTTCATGGGAGAAGAGACATTGCTATGAAGGGGGTGCCGGATTTCCCAGCATTATTTAAAAAAAGATCAGAAATTATATATAAAAAAACAAGTTTTTTAACTGAAAGTAAGGAGCAACATCAAAACTTAAAACGACAGAAAACACTACGTATATGATTGGGTTCATCCCCTAGTCAATACCTCGCTCTTTAAGCCAAAGATTATTTAGTACTTTAATAAGAGCTATTTATTCTAATTAACAGCATTTGTGATTAAGGGGTCATTTTTAAAGAATTGGAACAAAATTCGAACTTAAGCTTAAAGAGCAAGGTATTGACTAGGGGGCGAACCCTCTAATATACGTATTAAAAATATAAGGATATAGAGGTTCGTTACGCAAGTTAATTCGTAAGTTACGTATATTTATTACTAATAAAAACGTTCTTAAATAAAATTACACAGGTTTCGAGTAAGCCATTTAACCAAATAAAAGTAAAATTAATATTCAATTTTTTTTTAATTATTCATGTACGGTGAGCCAAAATCAAAACGTGCATTAATTCAAAAACGTTCAAAATTAAACAAAAAAAACAAGTTTTTTAAACTGAAAGTAAGGAGCGACATTAAAACTTAAAACGAACAGAAATTATTCCGTATATGAAAGGGGCTGTCCCCTCCTCAACGCCTCGCTCTTTACGCTAAAGTTTTTTATTGTTTTAAAAAATAAAGTTGTGAGACAGAGTCAAACTTTAGTGTAAAGAGCGAGGCGTTGAGGAGGGGACAGCCCCTTTCATATACGGAATAACTTTTGCTTAAAGAGTAAGGTATTAACTAGGGGGCGAACCCCCTAATATATGTATTAAAAATATATGAATATAGAAGTTCATTACGTAAGTTAATTCGTAAGTTACAAATATTTATTACTAATAAAAACGTTCGTAAATAAAATTAAACAAGTTTCGAGAAAGCCATTTAACCAAATAAAAGTGAATTAATATGAAAATTCTGTTTTAATTATTTTTGTACGGTGAGCCAAGATCAAAACCTGCATTTATTCAAAAACGTTCAAAAATTAAATAAAAAACAAGTTTTTTTATCTGAAAGTAAGGAGCAACATTAAAGCTTAAAACGAACAGAAATTATTCCGTATATGAAAGGGGCTGTCCCCTCCTCAACGCCTCGCTCTTTACGCTAAAGTTTTTCATTGTTTAAAAAAATAGAGTTGTGAGAAAGTCAAACTTTAGCGTAAAGAGCGAGGCGTTGAGGAGGGGACAGCGGAATAATTTCTGTTCGTTTTAAGTTCTAATGTCGCTCCTTACTTTCAGTTAAAAAAACTTGTTTTTTTTTATTTAATTCCCTGAAAGACTCACCTTAATGCCTTTCGTATTTTGGGAAAACAGAAGTCAAAAATGCATACTTTTTCTAAATAGCATATACTATATGTAAACAAAGAAAAAGTTGCCTAACTTAATCCCTTTCTTTGAAGCCTCGGGGGGGTTTGACATCCCCAAACACCTTATTACTGAACCTTTCAACAATGCTGATAAAATAGATATTTCAAAAATATCTTTGTATGTTTGTGTTGAGAAATGATGGGCGTGGGGGGGGGGAGCTGGTTGCTCTCAAATCACTTTTGGCTCTTCAAAGGGGCACTGCAACTTCCAAATTCAGTGAAATGAGTCACGCCTGAAGTTTATGTAACCACTTATTCAATTATTTGAAAAAAACTACGTTTTCTAAAGAGTTAAAGAGGCTGAGTTACATGGTCGAACCTTAAAACGTACAGGGATTAGGAGGCACAGTTGGGGGGCTGCCGCCCCCCAAACCCCCCGCTTTCGCAGCCTTTAAACAAAAAAAAAGTTCTTTAAACTGAAAGTAAGGAGCGACATTAAATCTTAAAACGAACAGAAATTATTCCGTATAAGAAAGGGGCTGTGCCCTCCTCAACGCCTCGCTCTTTACGCTAAAGTTTGACTTTCTTACAACTCTTTTTTTTAAACAATAATAACTTTAGCGTAAAGAGCGAGGCATTGAGGAGGGCACATCCCCTTTCATATACGGAATAATTTCTGTTCGTTTTAAGATTTAATGTCGCTCCTTACTTTCAGTTTAAAGAACTTTTTTTTATTTAAAGACTGCGAAAGCGGGGGGTTTGGGGGGCTGCAGCCCCCCAACTGTGCCTCCTAATCCCTGTACGTTTTAAGGTTCGACCTTGTAACTCAGCCTCTTTAACTCTTTAGAAAACGTAGTTTTTTTCAAATAATTTCTGCACGTTTTTGTACAGTTTATTACTTATTATTGCTTGACTAACTGTTAGCTGATCGTGTCAGGAGTTTTCAATATAAACTCAACGCCTCGCTCTTTACGCTAAAGTTTTTATTGTTTAAAAAAAGAGTTGTGAGAAAGTCAAACTTTAGCGTAAAGAGCGAGGCGTTGAGGAGGGCACAGCCCCTTTCATATACAGAAGCGGGGGTTTGGGGGTGGCAGCCCCCCAACTGCACCTCCTAATCCCTGTACGTTTTAAGGTTCGAACTTGTGACTCAGCCTCTTTAACAGCCCCCCAACTGTGCCTCCTAATCCCTGTACGTTTTAAGGGTCGACCTTGTAACTCAGCCTCTTTAACTCTTTAGAAAACGTAATTTTTTTCAAATAATTTAAAAAGAAACTGAGTTTCAAATAATTTAAAAAGAAACTGAGTTTCTTTTTTAAAATTTAAATTCAGTATATAAAAAATTTTCTCTAATGGTGAATCGAACCCGGGTTTTCCGCCTGACAGTCTGGAGTCTCGACCGCTGCACTAAAGAGACATAATTGTAATTGTTTTTTAGTAAGGGGAATCTATTTTTGACGCAAGCAAAACTTGATATTTGGTTTTTGGAAAACAGGGAAGGAGTGAATCAGATTGAGCTGAAATTTCGAGGATAAGTTCCCAGGCCCCAGGAAAGCTCATCCTCTAAATTTCAGCCTGATCAGACAACGTTAAAGGGGGGTTGCGGTGGGAAAAAATTAACATGGGCTATTATAGGAAAACGAGGTTTTTCGTAAATGTAAATTCGGGGGATAATTTTTTCGGTCTGAAAATATCAAAAGGCCCTAACAGGTCAAATTCTGCTTCAAATGATTCCTCATTCACCCGGATCAGTTGCCAACTGTGGCCTGTAGGCGTGGATAAGAAAAAAAAAGAGAAATGAACCTTAAGTGGCTATATTTGGTTTTTGGAAAACAGGGAAGAAGTGATCGGATTGAGCTGAAATTTCGAGGATAAGCTCCCGGGCCCTAGTAAAAATTAACCTCTAAATTTCAACCCAATCGGACAACGTTAAAGGGGGGCTGTGGTCGGAGGGTCGAAACTTCCGGCCCACTTTTACCCATGAAGATAAAGTCGGAGGGGGGTGAAATTTTGCACGTTTCTTAGTTTGAGCTTGGGCTACAAAATGCAATTACCGCTGTCTCTCTGCAACCGCTAGGACCGGAAATCGCTTAACATTGTGGTGGGTCGCCTCTTTACAGAGGCACAAGTGTGCCTCCTTGATAAAAACATTAAATCCCATGGGTCGGCAACCTTTTGTTGTAAAAGAGCCAAAAGTTTACATTGGAAAATTACGGGGATAACACTTAGGTCACTTGTCATTACACTGCAGTCTAGTATTGTTGGTATACTATAGGAAGTAGAGTACATCTACAATATTTATATACAAATATTTTAGGTTTAAAAATAAAACGCTTAGTGTGTTTATTGTAGTTAATACAATCAATGAGATTTTCGCTGTTGCATTTTACTTGCAATTTTTTTTTGTAGTAGAGACGTGAAAAATTGCGTTTAAATATATGCCCGATAACGGAGAACAGTGTTTGTTTTTTCGATAATTAAGAGTTGAAAAAGTTTGCTTAAAAATATATGTACTACCAAACATAGTAATTAATTGCTCAGCAAAGCTTTTTAATTCCTTGTTGTTTTCAGAAGGCAAACTACAAGAGGAATCCACCAAGTTGTTTTACCTTAAAAGCTTTTTTAAGTGTGGTATCACTTTCTGAATCTATCACCTTGATTTGCTAATCCATTGGTACATTACTGATATCCACCACTCAGTTTGACCTTGTACTAATGCACTTTTAATTTTAGTATTTTACCAAACTAAAGTTACACCAGCTTCTTCTACTGCTTTCTTGCAATTTGGAAAATGATCGATGTGAATATATCCTTGAGGTGACGAATATATTTCAAAAATACATCTTGACTGATCCAACTTGAAGGTAAGATAGGTAAGATTCCACCTGCTGAGTTTCCTGGAGCACCAATGAGGCTAAAAAATATTTCCTTGAAAATATAAATTAAGGTAGTAAATACTGACTGCTTGCAGAAACAGTCCCGACCATGATCACAAGGACAGATCTCTCTCTGATGAGGTTGCCTTGCACAATATCATCTGATCCCTCTCCCTAAACACTTTAGGAGGAACATGAACTGTGGTTACAAAATTTTTGTCACAGTTGTATATGTCACTTCCATAAAAAGGAAGCTTTTCTGGAACAGACTTCGGGTTTGAAAACAACTGTTCAGTGTTGACTCTGTTAAAGCTCGTTGCATGACCCAAACTTGTGGGTTCAGACTTGCGTAGTAACAGTTGTGTATTTTAAGCTCGAAAACCTACCAGCCAGTCTATCCCTGTCTTTTTGGAAGTGCTCCAGTTTTGAGGGATTGTCTTTGTTTTAGGCTTCTGCAGTGAGACGATACCCAAACACTTGTTTGTAGTTATTTTTATTCGATTCAAACTTGATTTGCATATTCAATTTAAGTTTCACTCGTTTTAAGATTTATTTATTCATTTACATTAATATATATTGTGTGTTGGTTCGCATTGATTGTTTATTTAATTTCTGTTCGTTTTAAGTTTCATTTGTACTTTAATAGCAAAATATTTGTTTTCGTTTTAAGCTTGATTTTCATATTCAATCTAAGCATTACTCGCTTTGAGATCTATTTGTTCATTTATATTATTACTTGTTGTATGTTTTTTGCTATGATTGTTTATTTTATTTCTGTTCGTTTTGGGTTTCATTTATTCTTTAATAGTAATTTCTGGTCGTTTTGAGTTTGAATTTTAACAGGTATTTGTATCTCCTGAGCTTAAGTTTAAAATGGCCTTTACTTTTCTTTGAAAAACTTATTTTTCGGAAAGTTTTTTTTAATTAATTTTTGTTCGTTTTTGATTGCAAAAAGTTTCAAGTTTTTATGGCATGGGGAGGGGGTGCTTACTGTCCGATTATTCTTGACTTTAAAAAACGGATCTAGAACTTTCAATTTAAATCAAATGAGGCTTTTCTTCAAAGTCTATACGATTACCTCTTTGAGAAAAACCTTATATATGAACAATAGACAGCTGGCATAACTTGTGGACAGCGATTGACAACAATAAATGGATTGAAAAAATAGTTCCAATAAGGGGGTTTAGACCATTTCACTTGCTGACACAAAGGGATCACGACTGTTTGGAATTTACCTTAATAGGAATTTGTGTGCCAAAGCAATTTTGCATCTATCACAGAGTATGTATTTTAACCTTATAATTGAATAATTATAATAGATTTCCTATGTGTTCTTCCCATACAAAACCCCTTCCCATAAGTTGTAAACCCCCCTTAATAAGTTATGCCCTAGGAAATAACTTACAACGCCTACTCCTGGGCCCTGGTGGGCTGTGTCGACACTGGAGTTTTTTTGTTATCAGAACTTTGAACTATTTTAACAAAATATATATCTCAAAATTTTTATCTGATGCATTTAGGGCGTGGAGGAGGGAGAGGGGCTAGTTGCCCTTCAATCTAATTTGACTCTTAATAAGTGAACAAGAAATTTCAATTTTCAATCAAATGAGCCCTCTCTAAAGTTTATACGAGCGTCCCTTCCATAAGAAATAATATGAAGGATTCGGAGAATCCTTAAATTACAACCCTTGCCCTGAGGGCTTTGGGGGAGTTGTAATCCTCAAAGACCTAATTTCAAGAACTTAAAACTACGTTTAAAAAAATGGCTGTCTTAAAATTTCGATTGGATGTGTTTGGAAAAAAGGTGGGCGTGAGAGGGGGGTTAGTTGCCCTCAAATCACTTTAGACTATTACAAAGGGCACTATCCCTCGGAATATCCAATCGAATGAGCCTTTTTTGAAGTTTCTACGACACCGCCTTCTATAAATACCTTATATGCCCCCAGGGCATAAGTTTAAAACCCTTGCCCTGAGGGTTGTGAGGGATTGTCCTCCTCAAAAACATATTTTCTATCTGGAAATCAACTACGCTGAACAAAATGGCTATCTCAAAATTTGATTGGATGTGTTTGGGGGAATGATGTGTGTGGGGAAGGGGGGGGGGGTTTGCTAGCTGCCCTCCAATCACTTTCGACTATTAAAAAGGGCACTAGCCCTTTGAATTTCCAATTGAATTTGCCTGTTTTGAAGTTTCTACGACAACACCTTCTATAAAAACCTTATATACCCCCAGGGCATAACTTAAAACTCTTGCCCTAAGGGTTTGTGGGGGAGTGTCCTCCTCAAAAACATATTTTCTATCTGGAAATCAACTAAACTGAACAAAATGGCTATCTCAAAAGTTTGATTGGATGTGTTTGGGGAAATGATGGGCGTGGGGGGGGGGGGGCTAGTTGCCCTCCAATCACATTCGAGTATTAAAAAGGGCACTAGCCCTTTAACTTCCAATCGAATGAGCCTGTTTTGAAGTTTCTACGACAACGCCTTCTATAAAAACCTTATAAGCCCCCAGGGCATAACTTAAAACCCTTGCCCTTAGGGTTTTGGGGGAGTGTCCTCCTCAAAAATAAATTTTCAATCTGGAAATCAACTACGCTGAACAAAAATGGCTATCTCATAATTTTGATTGGATGTGTTAGGGGGGATGATGGGCGTAGGGGGGGGGGTTGGCTAATAGCCCTCCAATGACTTTTGAATATTAAAAAGGGCACTATCCCTTTTAATTTCCAATCGAATGAGCCTTTTTTGAAGTTTCTACGACAGCGCCTTCTATAAAAACCTTATATGCCCCCAGGGCATATCTTAAAACCCTTGCCCTGAAGGTTCTGGGGGAGTGTCCTCCTCAAAAACATATTTTCTATCTCGAAATCAACTATGCTGAACAAAATGGCTATCTCAAAATTTTGATTGGATGTGTTTGGGGAAATGATGGCCGTGGGGGGGGGGCTAGTTGCACTCCAATCACTTTTGACTATTAAAAAGGGCACTAGCCCTTTAATTTCCAACCGAATGAGCATGTTTTGAAGTTTCTGGGACAACGCCTTCTATAAAAACCTTATATGCCCCCAGGGTATGACTTAAAACCCTTGCCCTGAGGGTTGTGGGGGATTATCCTCCTCAAAAATATATTTTCTGTCTGGAAATCAACTATACTGAACAAAATGGCTATCTCAAAATTTTGGTTGGATGTGTTCGGGGGAATGATGGGCATGGGGGGGGGGGCTAGTTGCTCTCCAATCATTTTTGACTATTAAAAAGGGCACTAGCCCTTTAATTTCCAATTGAATGAGCCTGTTTTGAAGTTTCTACGACAACACCTTCTATAAAAACCTTATATGCCCCCAGGGCATAAATTAAAACCCTTGCCCTGAGGGTTGTGGGGGAGTGCCCTCCTCAAAATATATTTTCTATCTGGAAATCAACTATGCTGAACAAAATGGCTATCTGAAAATTTTGATTGGATGTGTTTGGGGAAATGTTGGGTAAGGGGGGGGGGGAGGGGGGCTAGTTACACTCCAATCACTTTCGACTATTAAAAAGAGCACTAGCTCTTTAATTTCCAATCGAATGAGCCTGTTTTGAAGTTTCTACGAAAACGCCTTCTATAAAAACCTTATATGCCCCCAGGGTATAACTTAAAACCCTTGCCATGAGGGTTGTGGGGGAGTGTCCTCCTCAAAAATATCTTTTCTATTTGGAAATCAACTATGCTGAACAAAATGGCTATCTCAAAATTTTGATTGGATGTGATTGGGGAAATGATGGCCGTGGGGGGGGCTAGTTACACTCCAATCACTTTTGACTATTAAAAAGGGCACCAGCCCTTTAATTTCCAATCGAATGAGCCTGTTTTGAAGTTTCTACAACAATACCTTCTATAAAAACCTTATATGCCCCCAGGGCATAACTTAAAACCCTTGCCCTAAGGGTTGTGGGGGAGTGTCCTCCTCAAAAATATATTTTCTATCTGGAAATCAACTATGCTGAACAAAATGGCTATCTCAAAATTTTGATTGGATGTGTTTGGGGAAATGATGGGCGTGGGGGGGGGCTAGTTACACTCCATTAACTTTCGACTATTAAAAAGGGCACTAGCCCTTTAATTTCCAATCGAATGAGCATGTTTTGAAGTTTCTGGGACAACGCCTTCTATAAAAACCTTATATGCCCCCAGGGCATAACTTAAAACCCATGCCCTGAGGGTTGTGGGGGAGTATCCTCCTCTAAAATATATTTTCTATCTGGAAATCAACTATGCTGAACAAAATGGCTATCTCAAAATTTTGGTTGGATATGTTCGGGGGAATGATGGGCATGGGGGGCCCTTTGCCCTCCAATCATTTTCGACTATTAAAAAGGGCACTAGCCCTTTAATTTCCAATTGAATGAGCCTGTTTTGAAGTTTCTACGACAACACCTTCTATAAAAACCATATATACCCCCAGGGCATGGCTTAAAACCCTTGCCCTGAGGGTTGTGGGGGAGTGCCCTCCTCAAAAATGTATTTTCTATCTGGAAATCAACTATGCTGAACAAAATGGCTATCTGAAAATTTTGATTGGATGTGTTTGGGGAAATGATAGGTGTGGGGGGGAGGGGGGCTAGTTACACTCCAATCACTTTCGACTATTAAAAAGGGCACTAGCTTTTTAATTTCCAATCGAATGAGCCTGTTTTGAAGTTTCTACGACAACGCCTTCTATAAAAACCTTATATGCCCCCAGGGCATAACTTAAAACCCTTGCCCTGAGGGTTGTGGGGGAGTGTCCTCCTCAAAAATATATTTTCTGTCTGGAAATCAACTATGCTGAACAAAATGGCTATCTCAAAATTTTGATTGGATGTGTTTGGGGGAATGGTGGGCGTGGGGGGGGGGCTAGTTGTCCTCCAATCATTTTCGACTATTAAAAAGGGCACTAGACCTTTAATTTCCAATCGAATGAGCATATTTTGAAGTTTCTGGGACAACGCCTTCTATAAAAACCTTATATGCCCCCAGGGCATAACTTAAAACCCTTGCCCTGAGGGTTGTGGGGGAGTGCCCTCCTCAAAAATATATTTTCTGTCTGGAAATCAACTATGCTGAAAGAAATGGCTATCTCAAAATTTTGGTTGGATGTGTTCGGGGGAATGATGGGGATGGGGGGGGCTAGTTGCCCTCCAATTATTTTCGACTATTAAAAAGGGCACTTGCTATTTAATTTCCAATTGAATGAGCCTGTTTTGAAGTTTCTACGACAACACCTTCTATGAAAACCTTATATGCCCCCAGGGCATAAATTAAAACCCTTGCCCTGAGGGTTGTGGGGGAGTGCCCTCCTCAAAATATATTTTCTATCTGGAAATCAACTATGCTGAACAAAATGGCTATCTGAAAATTTGATTGGATGTGTTTGGGGAAATGTTGGGTGTGGGGGGGGGGGGAGGGGGGCTAGTTACACTCCAATCACTTTTGACTATTAAAAAGAGCACTAGCTCTTTAATTTCCAATCGAATGAGCCTGTTTTGAAGTTTCTACGAAAACGCCTTCTATAAAAACCTTATATGCCCCCAAGGCATAACTTAAAACCCTTGCCCTGACATTTTCGACTATTAAAAAGGGCACTAGAACTCTTGATTTCCAATCGAATGATCCCGCTTTGAAGTTTCTACGACAACCCCTTCCATATGAAGTGCCTCTGGGAAAAAAAAAAATAATAAATAATAAAACATTGGAGCCGTATGGCCTTTACTATAGGCAACGCTACAGCGTTGCCTCTGATGGTGAGTAATATGGTCCGTCGGGGGCTTTGTGGTGAGGGTCTTGTAGGCCGCACGCGGCCCGCGGGTTGCCGACCCATGCCCTAGAGCATAATTTACAGCCCTATTCCCAGGGTTTTGGCGTGTTGTGTCAACACTGGAGGCATTGTTATATATTTTTGGACTATTTTGAACAAAATGACTATCTCAAAATTTCCATCATATGTATATGATAAAAAGAGGGGTAGTTGGGGCGAGGACTAATTGCCCTTCATCACTTTTGACTCTCAAAGGGAACTGAAATTTCCAATTTTCAACCAAATGAGCCGCCTCTGAAGTTCATACAACCATCCCTTCCATAAAAACTTTAAATGCCCCCAGGGAATAACTTACAACGCTTGCCCCCAGGCTCTGATGGTTTGTAAGTTTTTATCAACCACAAAGCTTGGTTATAGTATGATATTTGGACTATTTTGAATAAAGCGGCTTTCTCAAGATTTCTATTGGATGCATTTCGGAAAATACGATGCGTGGGTGATGGCTACCCCCAATCACGTTGACTCTTAAAAATCGCACAAGAACTTTACCAATCAAATTAGCCCCCCCCCCCGAAGTATATACGACCATCATTTCTAGAAAAAAACCTTATACCCCCCGGGTATAACTTACAACCCTTACCTTGAGGGCTGTAGGGGGTAATCATCCCCAAAGACCTAATTTCTGGACAGGACCCTTCAACTACGCCGAACAAAATTGATATTTCAAAATTTTGATTGGACGTGTCTGGGACAAAAAAACATTAAAAAAAAAAAAAAAATCCGTGCAATCTTTTTTAGGAACAAACGAAAGTCTATATTTTCTTATATAGAATATAGGAATCTCCACTCTGAAGCTCTAAGTTTGATTGAATTTGAAGGTTTAATTTTCATCAAGGTCCCATCTTCTTTTAGATATTGTCTTTACCAATTGGTAACATTATGTGACTTGTGGGGAATTGTAAAATTAAGCCTTTTGATAATAATTAAATAAAAAAAAACAAGTTTTTTTTTTAACTGAAAGTAAGGACCGACGTTAAAACTTAAAACGAACAGAAATTATTTCGTCTATGAAAGGGGCTGTCCCCTCCTCAACGCCTTGCTCTTTACGCTAAAGTTTTTTATTGCTTAAAAAAGTAGAGTTGTGGGAAAGTCAAACTTTAGCGTAAAGAGTGAGGCGTTGAGGAGGGGACAGCCCCTTTCATATAAGGAATAATAATCTGTTCGTTTTAAGTTTTAACGTCGGTCCTTACTTTCAGTTAAAAAAAACTTGTTGTTTTATTTAATTTTTGAACGTTTTTGAACAAATGCAGGTTTTGATTTTGGCTCACCGTACATGAATAATCAACACCAAATTTGTATATTAATTTTACTTATATTTGGTTAAATGGCTTTCTCGAACGTTGTTTAATTTCATTTACGAACTTTTTTATTAGTAATAAATATACGTACCTTACGAATTAATCTACGTAAAGATTTTCTATATTCATATATTTTTTATACGTATATTTGGGGGTTCGCGCCCTAGTCAATACGTCACTCTTGACGCTAAAGTTCGAATTTTGTTCCAATTCTTTAAAAATGACCCCTTAATCACAAAGGCCGTTAATTAGAATAAATAGCTCGTATAAAAGTACCAAAAAAACTTTGGCTTAAAAAGCGAGGTATTGACTAAAGGGCGAACCCAATCATATACCTAATATTTTCTGATCGTTTTAAGTTTTTATGTTGCTCCTTAATTTCAGTTGAAAAACTTGTTTTTTTATATAATTTATGATCTTTTTTTTTGAATAATGCTGGGAAATTCAGCCACCTCTTCATAGCAATGTCCCTTCCCACATGAAAACTTCCTCCAAGTAAAAATCCTCCCACATAACCCCCCCCCCCCCCAATACCAGAAAAAATCCCCCTGAAAACGTCTGTATACTTCCAAATAGCCAATACTATATGTTAACATTGGGTAAAGTTCATAACTTTCAGCCCTCCCCCCGGGGACTTTGGGGGATTAAGTCATCCTAAAAGACATAGTTATCATATTTTCGACCATGCTGAACAAAATGGCTATCTCAAAATTTTGATCGGGTGACTTTGGGAAAAAATGAGCGTGGGAGGGGGCCTAGGTGCCCTCCATTTTTTTGGTCACTTAAAAAGGGCAATAGAACTTTTAATTTCTGTTCCAATGAACCCTCCCACGATATTCTAGGACTACTGGGTCAATACAATCATACCTGGGAAAAAAAACAAAACAAAAAACAAATAAACACGCATCCGTGATCTTTCTTCTGGCAAAAAATACAAAATTCCACATTTTTGCAGATAGGAGCTTGAAACCTTTACAGTAGGGTTCTCTGATAAGCTGAATCTGATAGTGTGATTTTCATTAAGGTTCTATAAGTTTTAGGGGGTCTTTCCCCCTTTTTTCGATAATCAGCCAAATTTCCACAAGCCAAGATTCTTTTGATGTATCTATTAATATCAAAATCCCGTTTTTTAGAGTTTCTCCACATTTAAGTTAGGTTAGGTTAGATTATCATGAGCGCTCATGATAATCTAACCTAACCTAACTTAAACGTGGAGAAACCTAACTTTTTTGTCTGTAAACCGCAATAAAAATATTCCAAGTCTAGCATTTCAAAGAAAATAACTTTTTGCAGTTGCATGTGCATTCCAGTGCATGTCTTTCTCGGTTTGTGTGTCTGAATCTACGTATTTGTATGTGTTTCTCACTCTCTTTAACAGTGTGTGTGGGCAGGTGTTTGCTTATCCCAGTGCTTGTCTTCCTCGGTTTGTATGTCTGAATCTATGTATTTGTATGTGTTTTCTCACTCTCTTTGCCTGTGTGTGTCTGGGTGGGTGTTTGTATATATATATATATATATATATATATATATATATATATATATATATATATATATATATATATATATATATATATATATATATATATATATATAATATATATATATATACATATATATATATATATATATATATATATATATATATATATATATATATATATATATATATATATATTAGAAACCCTTTTGATGGTAACATATTACCTGGTTTAAAGCTTGACTATACTGTTTGGCGAAAGAGGCTATCACACTACGCATATAATTTTCGATATCAAATATCTAAGTAATCTTTTCAAAAATAAAAAAAATGGAATGGAGATAAAATTCCTGTTTAGGCGTGAAAGTCTTTCTACAATTTTCGTTTTCAGTTCGTTTCCAAAATTTATTTTTTGCTCTTCAAAAGTCCCACTTCATTGCTGCTGCATTGAGTTTTCCAAACCGTGACATAGAATTACGTTAAACGTAAGGTCATGGAAAGTTATGGAAAATGTTAATTCTGAAAGGCTGCATAAGATAAAGCTAAAGTTATGATAGTGTGAAAGCTTTTTAGGTATAGCGTGAAAGAACCATTAAACGTTTTTAACATGTTCATGATCCTGATCTTAAAGGTTGGATTACACAAAAGATAAAGATTATAAACTTGTCATTGTCGAACATCCGTTTTGACAGTAAGGAATGTTCGCATCTTTTTTTGTGTCATAGCTATCGAGAAAAAATTTCCAATAATCATGACTTGAGCTTGAAAGAGATGGATTAAAATGTTTGTCCTGCTGAAGAACTTTTTTCGTCATAACTAAGTAATCCTAGGAAATTTGTTTCTTTTTTCATGTTATATTAAAAGGTTTCTGTTAAGTTGGCTGGTAAAAAATTCAATGTTGAAAAGTCTTCAAATTTAAGGAATCATAAATAACTGTGATCATAATCGTCTTTAACCTAAGTGAAGAGCGAAGGGCCTTGTGTTGTTGTTTTTTTTGTTTTTTTTTTTCACCAGACTACTTCGTTGGAAAGGGTGGTCATAAAAACTTGGAAAGGGGCTTAGTCGACTGTAAATTGAATTTACTATTGTCCTTTAAAAATTAGAAAGTGGTAGAAGGGCAATCTGCCCCTTTCTTACGCCCTTTCTTATGCCTTTTCGCCCAACCCCAACCCAAAAAGGTTTTAGGTAGCCATTTTGGTGAAAATCGCCGAGAGGCTCAATAAATATCTCTTAGGGGATGATCACGGGTGTCCAAAAAGCTAAGGGTATTTAGGTGAAACTCTCAGTTAATGTTGAACTGGATTTCAAAACAAATCAAAAGACATTACGTGCAAGTAGGTTGTCAAAAGGGATTTATTGAGCCGAGAGGCTCAATAAATATCTCTTAGGGGATGATCTCGGGTGTCCAAAAAGCTAAGGGTATCTAGGTGAAACTCTCAGTTAATGTTGAACTGGATTTCAAAACAAATCAAAAGACATTACGGGCAAGTAGGTTGTCAAATGGGCGTATCTAAAAAAATATAAGAAAGAACTAAGGGAGGCTATTTCTTTAAGCGTTGAGGAGATTGTTAAGCTGAATTAAAAGACAATATGTGCATTCAGGTTTTCTAAGGGGCGTATATGCATCATCTAGGGAATAGTAACTTCATTAAGTTGAAACTTTTAGGACATATTGAGGAAGATGTTAAACTAAATACTATGACACTATGTACATCCGGTTTGTCTAAAGGTCATCTCTTAAATTTCTCAGGAACAGTTAATAGCATTAAGGTGAAACTTTCAGGGCATATTTATATGTACCCAGATTTAAACTTTTAGGTTATATTGAAGGAGAAAAAAACCTAAATCAGAATACACTTTCTTTATTTAGGCTATCGTCAAGACGTATTTTTAAAATCACGGAAAGCGCTAAGTGGATTAAGATGAAACTTTTGGGGTATGCTAAATTAAATCAAAAGACACGATGTGCATCAAGGCTGTATTGCAGCTAAATTTAAGCAAAAGGTATTACCTGCAATGTCTCAAGAACAGCTATGGGTACCAAGTTGAATGTTTCGGGGCATGTTGACGGGGATATTAAGAAAAAATCCAAAAGACACCAAGTGCATCCAGGTCGTCAAAATGTCATACTTCAATGTATCAGGAAGGGCCAAGACTTTTAATTCGAAACTTTCAAGACATATTAAACTAATCAAATACTGTGAAAATTCAGGTTTTCAAAAAACATATTTGAAATATGTCAATAACAGCTGAAGTTATTATCTCAAAATGTTTAGAAAGTTTTGAGGGGAATGTTGATCTTAATCAAAAGACACCATATCTATCCTGATTGTCAAAAGACCGTATCTGCAACACCTTAGGAACTATCAATTGTAAAGAGTTGAAACTTTCAAGGAATTTTGAGGGGGTGATGAACAGAGCCAAAAGATGTTATGTGCATCCAGGTTGTCAAAATAATCTATGTAGTGCCTCGGGGGTATTTCAGGTAATCAAAATTTTATAGCAATGTTGGAACAAATCAAAAGACACTATTTGTGTCCAGGTTGTCAAAAGGGTGGATCTGCAATATCTCAGGAGGATCTAACTGTATTAGGTGGAAATTTGTATGGAATTTAAATTTAAATCAAAGAAACAAAATGGCTCCAGGCTGTCAAAAGGACGTATCTGAAATTTCCCAGAAACAGCAAAGTGTACTAAATTCAAACTGCATGGGAATGTCGAGGAGGGTCTTGAACTAAATGAAAAGACGTTATATTCAATCAGGTCTTCAAAAGGGGGATTAGCAATATCTCCAAACTGTCTTAGTGTATTAAGTTGAAAATTGCTGGATGTGCTGAGGATAATGTTGAACTAATTCCAAGAGTCTATGTTGTAATAAGTGTCTATCTGCAATATCGTAGAAACAACTAAAGCTGATAAGCTGAAAATATCAGGACATGCTAAACTAAATCAAAATACTAAATTTAAATCCAGGCTATCAAAAATTGAATCTACAAGTTCTCAAGAATAGGGGTACTAGGTTGAAACTTTCAAGGGACGTTGGACTACATTAACAAAGCTATGAGTATCCAGGTTGTCCAAAGGTTTTATCTCAAATACCTCAGGCACTGCTAGGGGTACAAAGTAAAATTTTATTGGAATACTGGGAAATGTTGTACTTAATCAAAAGACACTATGTGCATCAAGGTAGTTGCAATATCTCAGTAATGACTGAAATTAATAAGTTGTAACTTTCAGGGAATATTTAGTGGGATGTTGAACTTAGTCAAACGACACTGTTTACATCCAGGTTAATAAAGGACATACATATGAACACATTCGCCTCATGAATTTTAAGGGAAGTACGAAAACCTATCAAGATATCCGTATATCTAAAGAATAGCTAAGGGTATGAAGCTGAAACTGTCAGTGAATGTTGAAACAGAAGTTGGACTTATTCAAACGGACGTATATACATCCAGTGAGTCAAAAAGATGGATATACAATATCTCAAGAGTTGTTATGGCCATTATGTTAACACTTTTGTAAACTCAATGCACATAGTGTCCATTGATTTAGCTCAAAACTCGCGTCCATTGATTAAGTTCAAAATTAGCCTGAACATTCTCTAAAAGTTTAACACATTTGTTTCTATGATATTGCAGATGAAATATTTTGAAACATGGGATGTGCGCAATATTTATATTTTTAGTCCAACATCGATCTCATCAAGCGTTGAAACTTTCAACTTAATACCCTTAGCCGTTCCTGAGATATTTCAGATACGTACGTTGGCAACCTGGATGCATATAGTGTCTTTTTGTTACGTTCAACCTCCCCCTCAATATTCCCTGTACGATTCATTTATCTACCTTTGGTCGCTCATTCACTTGAATATCCCACCAACACTACTTGAGAGTTCCAATGTAACGCCCGTTCCTATGGTTTCTCAGACAACATGGACTTACATAGTCATTTTTTCTTTAGTTCGACATACCCCTCAGCTCCTTAGATACTCCTGAGATAGTAGTTATGGCCTGTCAGTAAGATGGAAGCACATAGTAGCCTTTAATTTAAGTAGGGAGTATCTTCAGCACCTCAAGAACAGCTAAGGTTATTAAGTTGATAGTCAGAGGCAACGCTATAGCGTTGCTCCAATGCTTAATTATTTATTATTAATCAAAAAAACCTTTTTCTACAAAATAAGTTTTTCAAAGGAAATTAAAGAACTCCATTAAACAAAAAATGAGCAAAAATAAAATCAAATAACCTACCAAGCGTGAAACTACCACAAACCACCATCGATAAATAAATGAAACCCGAAACGAACAGAAATTACAATAAATAACCGAGTCAAACTCAAAACGAGCAGAAATTAACATAAGCTGGGCTCAAAACCCCTATGCCTTCTCAAGGCCAGAACATAATTTGCACTTTACTGAAAAAAATATAAATGTTTTTACTTTTATAACTTTAATAAATCAAATAATATTCACATTTTGATTACTAAATATCAGTATATGTATGTTGAACTGACAATGCACATTCATTTGTATTTTTTTCAGTAAAGTGCAAATTATGTTCTGGCCTTGGGAAGGAATAGGGGTTATGAGCCCAGATTATGTTAATTTCTGCTCGTTTTGAGTTTGAATCGGTTATTTATTGAAATTTCTGTTCGTTTTGGGTTTTATTTATTTATCGATGCTGATTTTTGGGAGTTTCACGCTTGGTGGATTATTTGATTTTTATTCTTGATCATTTTTTGTTTAATGGAGTTTTTTACTTTCCTTTGAAAACTTATTTTGTGGAAAAAGTTTTTTTTTAATTAATTTATGTTCGTTCTATATTGACATAGTCTTTTCAGGGAAAAATAAATTAATACTTTAAATCTTTTCGTTTTTCTTAAGAATTTACAGTTTGGCCTGCTACAAGTATGCTGGAGAAAAGTTTTCAGCAATTTTTAACAACATACACCCTTTTAAAAATCTGGGCACAAATAGCAGTGTTTAATTTAGTTTCATACCTCCTCTAGTTGACCTGAAGTGGAAAACTTGATACCATTCACCAAAAAATATGTTTACTTTCTTTGATAGCTTGGATACACTTACGTTATTTTAATTTGGTTAAATTTCAAGAGCAGAATTAGCCCCAAAAGTTTGAACATAATACCCTCAGTCATTCTTGGGATACTGCTGAGATGCCTTATTGGGAATTAGCATTAACATAATGTATTTTGATTTAATCTTATGGCAACATTTAGTTTTTGAACATAAAGGTAAATGGGAGGATGGGCGTGGGAGGGGGATTAGTTTCCCTCCAATCACTTTCGACTATTAAAAAGGGCATCAGCCATTTCTATTTTCAATCAAATGAGCCCTTTTCGAAGTTCCTACGACAACTCCTTCAAGTGACATGGTCTAAACAATAGCAACAACAACAAAATAATACATTATACCCACATCGATCTTTACTACAAAAATGTCAAGCCTTCCAATCAATTTCGACTATTAAAAAAGGGCTAGGCCTTTCAATTTTTTATCGAAAGAGCAGTTTTGAGTTTCTACGACAACACTTTCTATAAACACCTTGTTTTCCCCCATAGCATAAATTACAACCCTTACCCTAAGGGCTGTGAAGGTGGTTGTCATCCTCAAAGACCTAATTTCCAGAACCTTTTGCAACGTTGAACAAAATGGCTATCTGAAAATTTTGATTGGATGTGTTTGATGTGGATGGGAATGGTGGGCGTGAGAGGGGGGTTAGTTACCCTCCTATCGATTTCAACTATTAAAAAGGGCACTAGCCCTCTCAATTTCCAATTGAATGAGCCTATTTTGAAGTTTTTACGACAACTCTATCTATAAAAACCCTATATGCCCCAGGGCATAACTTACAACCCTTGCCCTGGTGGCTCTGAGGGGTTTTTCATCCTTAAATACATAATTTCAAGAACTTTCAACTACGTTGAACAAAATGGCTTTCTCTAAACTTTGATTGAATGTGTTTGGGGAAATGGTGGGCGTGAGAGGGGGGTTGATTACTCTCCACTCACGTTTGACTATTAAAAAGGCAAATTTCAATTTCCAATAAAATGAGTCCCTTTTGAAATTTCTACAAAACTTTCTATATAAACCTTATATGCCCCCAGGGCAAAACTTATAACCCTTGCACTGAGGGTTCTGATGGGTTTATCATCCTAAAAGACCTAATTTCCGGAACTTTCGACTACCTTTAACAAAATGAATATCTCAAAATTTTGATTGGTTGTGTTTGAGGAAATGGTGGGCGTGAGAGGGGGTTAGTTGCCCTTCAATCACTTTCGACTATTAAAAGGGCACTAACCCTTTCAATTTCCAATCGAATCAGCCCTTTTTGAAGTTTCTACAACATCACTTTCTATAAAAACCTTATATGCCCCTAGGGAATAACTTACGACCCTTGCCCTGAGGGCTGTGGGGATGGAGGGGTTGTCCTTAAAGACCTAATTTCCAAAACTTTCAACTACGTTGCATAAAATGGCTATCGAAAAATTTTGATTGGGTGTGTTTGAGGAAAAGGTGGGCGTGAGAGGGGAGTTAGTTGCCCTCAAATCACTTTCGAGACTATTAAAAAGAGCACTATCTCTTTGAATTTCCAATCGAATGAACCCTTTTTCAAGTTTCTACGACAAAGATTTCAATAAAAACTTATATGCCCCCAGGGAATAACTTATATCCCTTGCCCTGAAGACTGTGGGGGGAGTGTCCTAATCAAAGGTATAATTTCCTGAACTTTAAACTGTGTGGAACAAAATGGCTATCTCAAAATTTTGATAGGATGTTTTTGGGGAAAATGCTGGATGTGGAAGGGGTGTTAGTTGCCTTCCAATCACTTTCGACTATTAAAAAGGGCACTATCCATTTTAATTTCCAATCGAATGAGCCATTTTTGAAGTTTCTAAGACAATGCGTTCAATAAAAACCTTAAAGGCCCCAAGGGCATAACTTACAACCCTTGCCCTGAGGGCTTTGGGGGGTTTGTCATCCTCAAAGACCTAATTTACAGAACTTTCAACTACGCTGAACAAAATTGTTATCTTAAAATTTTGATTGAGTTTGTTTGGGGAAAAGGTGGGCGTGAGAGGGGGGTTAGTCGCCCTCCAATCACTTTTGACTATTAAAAAGGGCACTAGCCATTTGAATTTCCAATCGAATGAGCCTTTTTTGAAGTTTCTTCAACAACGCTTTCTATAAAAAGCTTATATGGCCCCAGGGCATCACTCACATCCCTTGCCCTGAGGGCTGTGGGGAGTATCCTCCTCAAAAACATAATTTCGATTTGGAAATCAACTACGCTGAACAAAATTGCTATCTAAAAATTTTGATTGCATATGTTTGAGGAAAAGGTGGGCGTGAGAGGGGGGTTAGTTGCTCTCAAATCACTTTCGACTATTAAAAAGGCAATAGACCTTTGAATTTCCAACCAAATGAGCTCTTTTTCAAGTTTCTAGGACAAGCATTTCAATAAAAATTTATGTGCCCCCCAGGGCATAACTTATAACCCTTGCCCTGAAGACTCTGGGGGGAGTGCCCTGTCAAAGGTATAATTTCCTGAACTTTAAACTGCGCAAAACAAAAAGGCTATCTCAAAATTTTGATTGGATGATTTCTAATTGAATGAGCCCTTTTTGAAGTTTCTACGACTACGCGTTCTTACCTTTTATGCCCCCAGGGCATAACTTACAACCCTTTCCCTGAGGGCTGTGAGGGGGTTATCATCCTCAAAGACCTAATTTACAGAACTTAAAATTACGTTGAATAAAATTGCTATCTCAAAATATTGATTGAATGTGTTTGGGAAAAATGTGGGCGTGAGAGGGAGGATAGTTGCCTTCCAATCACTTTCGACTGTTAAAAAGGGCACTAGCCATTTGAATTTCAAATCGAATGAGCCTTTTTTGAAGTTTCTACGACAACGTCTTCTATACAAACCTTAGATACCCCAAGAGCAAAACTTACAGCCCTTGCCCTGAAGGCTAAGGCATTGGGGGAGTGTCCTCCTCAAAAACATAATTTCTATCTGGAAATCAACTACGCTGAATAAAATGGCTATCTCAGAATTTTGATTGGATGTGTTCCGGGAAATGGTGGACGTTGAAGGGGTGTTAGCTGCCTTCTAATCACTTTCGACTATTAGAAAGGGCACAAGCCAGTCCAGTTTCCAATTGAATGAGCCCTTTTCGAAGTTACTACGACAACATCTTTGATATGAAGTGCCCTGCTCTAAAGGAAAAAAAATAATTAATACATTGTTCCAACATCGTTCATATATGCCCTCAGGGCATAACTTACAACCCTTGCCCCGAGGGTTGTGGGGGAGTGTCCTCCTCAAAAACATATTTTCTATCTGGAAATCATATACGCTGAACAAAATGGATATCTCAAAACTTTGGTTGGATGTGTTTGGGGGAATGAAGGGCGTGGGGGGACTAGTTGCCCTCCAATCACTTTCGACTATTAATAAGGGCACTAGCCCTTTGAATTTCCGATCCAATGAGCCTTTTTTGAAGTTTCTACGACAACGCCTTCTATTAAAACCTTATATGCCTTCAGGGCATAACTAAAACCCTTGCCCTAAAGGCTCTGGGGGAGTGTCCTCCTTAAAAACATAATTTGTATCTGGAAATCAACTACACTGAACAGAATGGCTATCTCAAGACTTTGATTGGATGTGTTTCAGGAAATGGTGGGCGTGGAAGGGGTGTTAGTTGCCTTCCAATCACTTTTAACTATTAAAAAGGGCACAAGCCACTCCAATTTCCAATTGAATGAGCCCTTTTCAAAGTTTCTACGACAACTTCTTTGATAAGAAGTGCCCTGCTCTAAAGGAAAATAATAATAAATAATACATTGTGCCAACATCGTTCTTATATGTCCTCAGGGCATAACTTAAAAATTTTGCCCTGAGGTTTGTGGGTGAGTATCCTCCTCAAAAAACATATTTTATATCTGGAAAGCAACTACGCTGAACAAAATGGCTATCTCAAAATTCTGATTGTATGTGTTTGGGGAATGATGGGCGTGGAGGGGGGGGGGTGTTAGTTGCCCTCAAATCACTTTCGACCATTTAGCCCTTCGAATTTTCAATCGAATGAGCCTTTTTTGAAGTTTCAACGACAACACCTTCTATAAAAACATTATATGCCCCCAAGGCATAACTTAAAACCCTTGCTCCGAGGGTTGTGCGGGAGTGTCTTCCTCAAAAACATATTATCTATCTGAAAATCAACTACGCTGAACAAAATGGCTATCTCAATTTTGATTGGATGTGTTTGGGGGAATGATGGGCGTGGGGGGGGGGGGCTAGTTGCCCTCCAATCACTTTCGACTATTGAAAAGAACACTAGCCCCTTGAATTTCAAATCGAATGAGCCTTTTTTGAAATTTTCTACGACAACACCTTCTATAAAAACCTTATATGCCCCCAGGGCATAACTTAAAACCCTTGCCCTGAGGGTTGTGGGGGACTGTCCTCCTCAAAAACATATTTTCTATCTGGAAATCAACTACGCTGAACAAAATAGATATCTCAAAATTTTGATTGGATGTGTTTTGGGGAATGATGGGCGTCTGGAGGGGGGGGGGCTAGTTGCCCTCCAATCACTTTCGACTATTAAAAAGGGCACTAGCCATTCCAATTTACAATCGAATGAACCCTTTTCGAAGTTTCTACGACAAATCCTTCGATACAAAGTGTCCGGGTATGGAGAAAGAAGAAGAAGAAGAAAAAAAATAAATAACACATTTTGCCCACATCGTTTCTTTACTTAGGCAGCGCTATCGCGCTGCCTATGATTATTATTTTTTCCCCAGAGGCACTTCATATGGAAGGGGTCGTCGTATAAACTTCCAAGGGGGCTCATTTGATTGGAAATCGAGCGTTCTAGAGTCGTTTTTAAGGGGCAACAGCAATTGGAAGGCAACTAACACCCTTTCCACGCCCACCATTTCCCCAAACACATCCAATCAAAATTTTTCGATAGCCATTTTGTTCTACGTAGTTTATTTCCAGATACGAACCCAATCCCCCCATGGCCTGGAGGCAGGCGTTGTAAGTTATGCCCTGGGGGCACATATGGTTCTTATGGAAGAGATGCTCGTATAAATTTCAAAGAGGGTTCATTCGATTGGAAATTGAAATTTCTGGTTCACTTTCTAAGAGTCAAAAGAGATTGGAGGGCACCTACCCCCCCCCTCTTCACGCCCAATTTTTCTCAAACCCGTCTGATAAGAATTTTGAGATAGCCATTTTTTTTTTAAAAAAAGTTCAAAGACCATGGAACCAAAACTCCGCGGTCGAAACAGCCCCTCAGGGCCCGAGGGTAGGCGTGGTAAGTTATGCCCTGAGGGAATATATGGTTCTTACGGAAGGGATGCTCGTAAAACCTTCAGAGAGGGCCCATTTGATTGTAAATTGAAAGTTCTAGTTCATTTTTTTAGTCAAAAGAGATTGGAGCGCTACTAGCCCCCCCCTCCTCATGCCCCTTTTTCCCGAATGCATCCGATAAAAATTTTAAGATAGCAATTAAGTTAAAAATTGTTCAAAAGTCAGATAAAAAAAACTCAGGTGTCGACACAACCCTCGGGGCCCGGGGACAGGCGTTGTGAGTTATGCCCTGGGGCATGTATGGTTCTTATGAAAGGGATGCTCGTATAAACTTAAGAGAGGGCTCATTTGATTGTAAATTGAAAGTTCGAGTTCACTTTTTAATAGTCGAAAGAGATTCAAGGGCAACTAGCCCCCCTCCTCCCATGCCTCCTTTTTCCAACCCCATCTGTTGAAGATAGATGAGGTACACATTTTGTTAAAAAAAATTAGTTCAAAGTTCGGATAAGAACTACTTCGGTGTCAATACACCCCCCCCCCCCAGGGACCTGGGGAAGGTGTTCTAAGTTGTTCCCTAAAGGCAGGTATGATTCTTATTAAAGGATGTTCGTATATACTTCATAGAGGGCTCATTTCATTGGAAATTGAAAGTTCTCGTTCACTTTTTAAGAGTTAAAAGATATCTGAGGGCACATAGCCCCCTTCCCCTACACACCCTATTTTCCCCAAGCCTATCCGACAAAAATTTAAAAATAGTCATTTCATTAAAAATAGTTCAAAGATCAGATAAGAAAAACTCCTGTGTCTACGCAACCCCCCAGGGCCCGGAGGCAGGCGGTGTAAATAATGCCTGGAGGGAATATACAGCTGTTGTGGAAGTGATGCTCGTATAAACTTCAGAGAGGGTTCATTAAATTGGAAATTGAAAGTTCTAGTTCAGTTTTCATAGGCAGCGCAATAGTGCTGCCTAAGTAAAGAATGATGTTGAAAGAATGTATTATTTTTGTTTCTTCTTCCATACCAGGGCACTTCGTATCGGAAGAGTTGGGCTCATTCGATTGGAAATTGGAACAGCTAGTGCCCTTTTAATAGTCGAAAGAAATTGGAAGGAAACTAACACCCCTTCCACAACCATCATTTCCCCAAACACATCCAATCAAAATTTCGAGCCACTTTGTTCAGCGTAGTTGATCTCCAGATAGAAATTACATTTTTGAGGAAGACATTCCCCCACAGCCCTGAAGGTAAGGGTTTTAATTTATGCCCTGGGGGCAAATAAGAACGATATTGGCACAATGTATTATTTATTATTTTTTTTCCTTTACACCAGTGAACTTTGTATCTAAGAAGTTGTCGTAGAAACTTCGAAAAGGGCTCATTCAATTGGAAATTGGAGTGGCTCGTGCCCTTTTTAATAGTCGGAAGTGATCCGAAGGTAATTAAAACCCCTTCCAAGCCCAGAATTTCTCGAAATACATCCAAATTACATCCAAAAACATCCGTAAAAAAAATACATCCATAAAAAATCAAAATTTTCAGATAGCCATTTTGTTCAGCGTTGTTGATCTCCAGATAGAAATTATGTTTTGAGGAGGAAACTCCCCAACAGCCCTCAGGGCAAAGGTGTTGAATTATGCTCTGGGGGCATATAAGTTTTTATAGAAAACGATGTCGTGGAAAATTCAAAAACGGCATATTTGATTGGAAATTCAAAGGGCTCATTTTTATAGGAAGTGTTGTCGTAGAAACTTCGAAAAGGGCTCATTCAATTGGAAATTGTTGTGGCTTGAGCTCTTTTTAATATTCGAAAGTGATTGGAAGGCAACTGACACCTCTTTCACGCCCACCATTTCCCCAAACACATCCAATCAAAATTGTGAGGTAGCCATTTTCTTCAACGTAGTTAAAAGCTCTTGAAATTATACCTTTGAGCATGACACTCCCCCACAGTCTTCAGGGCAAGGGTTATAAGTTTTGCCCTGGGGACATATAAGGTTTGCATTGAAATCTTTGTCGTAGAAAATTAAAAAAGGGCTCATTTGCTTGGAAATTAAAATAGCTAGTGCCCTTTCTAATAGTCGAAAGTGATTGGAGGGCAACTAGCCCCCCTGTCACTTCCAACATTTATCCAAACACATCCAAGCAAAGTTTTGAGATAGCCATTTTGTTCAACGTAGTTGAAAGTTCTGGAAAGTCTTTGAGGAAGACAACCCCTCCCCCTCAGAGCCCTCAAGGCAAGGGTTACAAAGTATGACCTGGGGGCATATAAGGTTTTTATTAAAAGATTTGTCGTAGAAACTTGAAAAAAGGGTGCATTCGATTTGAAATTCAAAGGGCTAGTGCCTGTTTTAATTGTCAAAAGTGATTGGAGGGCAACTAGCCCCCCTGTCACTTCCAACATTTATCCAAACACATCCAATCAAAGTTTTGAGATAGCCATTTTGTTCAACGTAGTTGAAAGTTTTGGAAAGTAGGTCTTTACCGATGACAACACCCCCCACCCTCACAGCCCTCAGGGCAAGGGTTCTAAGTTATACCCTGGGGGCATATATGTTTTTTTTTTATAGAAAGTGTTGTCGTAGAAACTTCAAAAAGGGATTATTCGATTGGAAATTGAAATGGCTAGTGCCCTTTTTAATAGTCTACAGTAATTTGAGGGCAACTAAACCCCCTCTCACACCCATTATTTCCCCTAACACATACAATCAAAATTTTGAGATAGCCATTTGTTCAACGTAGTTGAAAGTTTTGTAAAGTAGGTCTTTAAGGATGACCCCCCCCCATCCCCAGAGTCAGGGCAAGGGTTGGAAGTTATTCCCTGGGGGCATATAAGGTTTTTATAGAAAGCGTTGTCTTAGAAACTTCAAAAAGGGATTATTCGATTGGAAGTTGAAATCGCGAGCGCCCTTTTTAATAGTGGAAAGTGAATGGAGGGCAACCTAATCCCCCTTTCACGCCCGTTATTTCTCCAAGCACATGCAATCAAAATTTTGAGATAGCCAATTTTGTCTACATAGATGAAAGTTCTGGAAATTAGGTTTTTGTGGATGACAACCCTCTTCACAACCCTCAGGGCAAGGGTTGTAAGTTATGCCTGGGGGCATATGAGGTTTTAATAGGAAGAGTTGTTGTAGAAAATTCAAAAGGGGCTCATTCGATTTGAAATTGAAAGGGGCAGAGCCCTTTTTAATAGTCGAAAGCGATTGAAGAGCAACTAAGCCCCCTCTCACGCCCACCATTTTCCCAAACACATCCAATCAAAATTTTCAGATATTGATTTTGTTCAACGTAGTTGAAAGTTCTGGAAATTAGGTCTTTGAGGATGACAGCCCTCCCTCCCACTACCCTCAGGGCCAAGGTTGTAAGTTATGCTCTGGGGGCATATAAGACTTCTATAGAAAGTTTTGTCACATAAACTTCAAAAGGGCTCATTTGAATGGAAATTGAAAGGGCTAGTGCCCTTTTTAATAGTCGGAGGTAATTGAGGGCAAATAACCCCCCTCTCACACCCACCATTTCCCCAAATACATTGAATCAAAATTTTGAGATTGCCATTTTGTTTAGCGTAGTTTCAAGTTCTGGAAATTAAGTCTTTGAGGATGACAACTAAATCTCCCCCAAAACCCTCAGGCCAAGGGTTGTAAGTTATGCCCTGGGGGCATATAAGATTTTTATTATAAGGTTTATTATTTGTATGCTACCACTGATAAAGAATTACCACTAGTCCCCAGCGTCGCACCTATAAGAGAATAGATTGGAACCTCCTCAAATCCCATTTTTATTTACAAGATATTCTACCTATTCATGAGGTAGAAACTTTGCGAGTCGCAGGCTGGACGCTGGTCTTCTTCATTATTCATCAAGAGAAGTAGAAATCTGTAAAAAACGAAATGGTTGTGGCATTTCAGAACCCTTGCAGAATAGTTGAAATATCTAAGAGCTATGTACTTCTAACAGAATTAATTATCAAAATTAGTAGTATTTTTATTCCTCGAAAATTACTGTATACAAAACTTTGAATACCGTATCACAAAATTCATCATTTACCTTTGAATATTAGTAGAAGTCGAAAAAAACTTCTTCAGGAAAACTTCAGAAGTATATTAAAACTGCGGGATGTGGCTATAGTTATCATGAATGAAAATCAACTTATCCACTTTGTATGGACTGAGGCCATTTCTCTTCTAAGTCAATATCATAGTCACACTCAGGCCTACCATAAAAAATAGTTGTTCTGCGTTCACACTCGTCGCAGGAATAGACAATAGCTTTCTGGCAAGTGCAGCAACGTACGAAGTTTTTATCGCGATTGTGTGTCCGGAACTGAAGAACGTTGCCGTCACCGTCGTCTTCGGTTTCTTCCTATCATAATTAAGAAGTTTTTTCCACAAAATAAGTTTTCAAAGAAAAGTAAAGAACTCCGTTAAATCAAAAATGAGCAAAAATAAAATCAAATAATCTACCAAGCGTGAAACTACCACAAATCAGCATCGATAAATAAATGAAACCCAAAACGAACAGAAATTACAATAAATAACCGAGTCAAACTCAAAACGAAAAGAAATTAACATGAGTAGGGCTCAAAATCCCTATGCCTTCCCAAGGCCAGAACATAATTTGCACTTAACTGAAAAAATATAAATGTCTTTACTTTTATAACTTTAATAAATCAAATAATATTAACATTTTGATTACTAAATATCAGTATATGTATATTAAACTGACAATGCACATTCAAAAGTAAAAAATAATGAATAACACATTGTGCCAACATCGCTCTTATATGCCCCCAGGGAATAACTTAATATCCTTGGCTTGAGGGTTGTGGGGGGAGTGTCCTCCTCAAAAACATACTTTCTATCTTGAAATCAACTACGCTGAACAAAATGGCTATCTCAAAATTTTGATTGGATGTGTTTGGGGAAATTGTTGGCGTGGAAGGGGATGTTTGTCACCTTCCAATCACTTTCGGCTATTAAAAAAGGCACTAGCCACTCCAATTTCCAATAGAATGAGCCCTTTTCGAATATTCTACTACAACTCCTGCGATACGAAGTGCCCTGGTATGGAATGTTGGTACATTGTACCAACATCGTTCTTTACTTAGGTAGCTCGATTGCACTGCCTATCATAGGCAGCGCAATAGCACTGCCTAAGTAAAGAACCAAGTTGGCACAATGTATTATTTTTCTTGGTCTTAGACCAGTGCACTTTGTATCAAAGGATTTGTCTTAGAAACTTCTAAAAGGGCTCATTCGATTTCAAATTGGAGTGGCTTATGCCCTTTTTAATAGTCGAAAAGTAATTGGAAGGCAACTAAAACCCCTTCCACAACCAACCATTTCCCCAAACAAATCCAATCAAAATTTTGAGATTGCCATTTTGTTCAGCGTAGTTGATCTTCAGATTGAAATTATTTTTTTGAGGAAGACACTCCCCCACATCCCTCAGGGGAAGGGTTGTAAGTTAGGCCCTGGGGGAATATAAGGTTTTTATAGAAAGCGTGGTCGTAGAAGCTTCAAAAAAGGCTCGTTCAATTGGAAATTCAAAGGGCTAATGCCGTTTTTAATAGTCGAAAGTGATTGGAGGGAAACTAACACCCCTCTCACGCCCACCATTCACCCAAACACATCCAATCCAAATTTTGAGATAGCCATTTTGTTCAACGTAAATGGAAGTTCCAGAAATTTTGTCTTTGAGAATGACATCCCCCCCCCACTGCCCTCAAGGCAAGGGTTGTAAGCTATGCCCTGGGGCATATAATGTTTTTTTATAGAAGGCGTTGTCGTACAAACTTCAAAAAGGGCTCATTTGATTGGAAATTGAAATGGCAAGTGCCCTTTTTAATAGTCGAAAGTTATTGGAAGGCAACTAACACCCCTTCCACAACCACCATTTATCCAAACACATCCAATCAAAATTTTGAGATAGCCATTATGGTCTAAGTAGTTGATAGGTCTGGAAATTACATCTTTGAGGCTGACACTCCCCCCCACCCCCCACAGCCCTCAGGGTCAGGGTAAGGGAGGGGGGGCTAGTTGCCCTCCGATATCTTTGACTCTTTAAAAATGAACTAGAACTTTCAATTTCCAATCAAATGAGCTCTCTCCGAAGTTTATACGAGCATATCTCCCATAAGAATAATATATGCCCCCAGAGCAATACTTAAAAAGCCTGCCCTGGGCCCTGGGGGTTGCGTCAAAACAGGAGTTTTTCTTATCTGACCTTTTAACTATTTTTAACGAAATGACCATATGTAAAGCAGTATTTCTTATATGATCTTTGAACTATTTTTAACAAAATGGCTCCCTCAAATTTTTTTATCAGATGTATTTGGGGAAAAGGGGATTGGGGGGGGGGGCTAGTTTTATCCGGTCACTTTTGATTCTCAAAAAGGGCACCAGAACTCTCGATTTCTAATCAAATGAGCCCAGGAGTTTTTCTTATCAGACCTCTGAACTATTTTTAACGAAATGGCCATACGTAAAGGAGTTTTTGTTATATGATCTCTGAACTGTTTTTAACAAAATGGTTACCTCAAATTTTTTATCAGATGTATTTGGGGGAAAGCCGCTTGGGGGGGGGCAGTTGTACCCGGTCACTTTTGACTCTTAAAAAGGTCACCAGTACTCTCGATTTTCAATCAAATGAGCCCATTTGAAGTTTGTACAAAGACCCCTTCTATATGAAGTGCCTCTGGGAAAAGAATAAATGGAGTGTGGGGGGGGGGGGGGGGGCTAGCTGCCCACCGATCAATTTTGACTCTCAAAAAGTGATACGAGCATCCCTTCCATAACAACCATATATGCCCCCAGGGAATAACTTAAAACGCCTACCCCTGGGCCCTGGGGGGTTGTGTCAACACCGGAGTTTTTGTTATCTGAACTTTTAACTATTTTTAACAAAATGTCTATCTCAAAAATTTTATCTGATGCATTTAGGGCGTGGAGGGGGGAGGGGGGCTAGTTGCCCTCCGATCTCTTTTGAATCTTAAAAAATGAACAAGAACTTTCAATTTCCAATCAAATGAGCCCTCTCTAAAGTTTATATGAGCATACCTTTCTGTAAGAACTATACGCCCTTAGAGTATTGCTTGCAACACCTGCCTCCAGGCCCTGGGGGGTTGTGTCGACACAGGAGCTTTTCTTATCTGATCCTTGAACAATTTTTAATGAAATAGCTGTTCCAAACATTTTATCGGATGGGCTTTGGGAAAAAAGAGTTAGTAGGGGGGGAGGCTAATTGCCTTCGGATATCTTTTGACTCTTAAAAAGTGAACTAGAATTTTCAATTTCCAGTCAAATGAGCCCTCTCTGAAGTTTATACGAGACTCCCTTTCATAAAAATCATATAACCATTTCATAAGAACCCCCCTAGGACAACACTTACAATGCCTACCCCTGGGCCCTGGGGGGTTGTGTTGACACCGGATTTTTTGTTATCTAATTTTTGAACAATTTTAAAAAAATTGGCTATCTCAAAAATTGAAGAGGATGGCTTTGGAGAAAAAGGGCGTGGGGGGGGGCTAGTTGCCCTTAAACCTCTTGACTCTTAAAAAGTGAACTAGAACTTTCAATTTCCGATTAAATAAGCCCTCTATGAAGTTTGTACGAACATCCCTTTCATAAGAACAATACACCCCTTTAGGGCATAACTTGTAACGCCTTCCCCAAGGCCCCGGACGTTGTATTGACACCGGACTTTTTTTTATCCGACCTTTGAACTATTCTTAACAAAATGTCTTTCTCAAAACTTTCATAAGATGGGTTTGAAAAAATAAGGCGTGGTGGGGGCTAGTTGCCCTCGGATCTCTTTTGACAATTAAAAAGTGAGCTCGAACTTTCGATTTCAAATCAAATGAACCCTCTTTGAAGTTTATACGAGCATACCTTTCATAAGAACCATATATACCCCAGGGCATAACTTACAACGCCTGCCCCCGGGTCCTGGGGAGTTGTGTCAACACCCGAGTTTTTGTTATATGACTTTTGAACAATTTTAACTTAATGGATTGAGAAAAAAGGGCCTGGGGGGGGGGGTTGAACTAGGTCCTCTCTAATCTCTTTTGACTCTTAAAAGTTAACTAGAACTTTCAATTTCCAATCACATGAGCCCTCTTTGAAGTTCATACGAGCATCCCTTCCATAAGAACCCTATATGCCCCAGGGCATAACTTACAACGCCTGCCCCCGGGTCCTGGGGGGCTGTGTCGACACCGGAGTTTTTGTTATATGATCTTAGAACTATTTTTAAAAAAAATAGCTATCTCAAAATGTTTTATCGGATGCATTTGGGAAAAAGGCGTGAGGGGGCTGGCTACCCTCCGATATCTTTTGACACTTAAAAAGTGAACTAGAACTTTCAATCTCCAATCAAATGAGCCCTTTCTGAAGTTTATACGAGCATTCCTTCCATAAGAACCATATGTGCCCCCAGGGCGTAACTTATAACCCTTACCCTGAAGACGAGAATCCTTGCCCTGGTCCTGGGGCGAGAGTGTCCTGCTCTAAGATATAATTTCCAGAACTTTCAACTACGTTGAACAAAATGGCTATCTCAAAATTTTGTATTGGATGTGTTTGGGGAAATGGTGGGCATGGAAGGGGTGTTAGTTGTCTTCCAATCATTTTCGACTATTAAAAAGGGCACTATCCATTTAAATTTCCAATCGAATGAGCCCTTTTTTGAAGTTTCTACGACAACACTTTCTATAAAAAACCTTATATGCCCCCAGGGCATAACTTACAACCCTTGCCCTGAGGGCTGTGGGGGTGTCATCCTCAAAGACTTAGTTTTTCAGAACTTTCAACTACGTTGAACAAAATGTCTATCTAAAAATTTTTATTGGATGTGTTTGAGGAAAAGATGGATGTGAGAGGGTGGTTAGTTACCCTCCAATCACTGTCAACTATTAAAAAGGGCACTAGCCCTTTGAATATCCAATCGAATGAGTCCTTTTTGAAGTTTCTACGACAAAGCTTTCTATAAAAATATTGTATGCCGCCAGGGCATAACTTACAACCCGTAACCTGAAGGCTTTGGGGGGATTTTCCTTCTCAAAAACATTATTTCTATGTGGAAATCAACTACGTAGAACAAAATGGCTATCTAAAAGTTTTGATTAGATGTGTTTGGGATAATGGAGTGCGTGGAAGGGGTGTTAGCTGACTTCCAATCACTTTTGACCCTTAAAAAGGGCACTAGAACTCTTGATTTCCAATCGAATGAACCCCCTTTGAAGTTTATACGACGGCCTCTTCCATATGGTGTCTCTGGGAAAAAAATAGATAAATAATAATAATAAATAATAAAACATTGTAGCCGTATGGCCTTTACTATAGGCAACGTTGACACACAATTATTTCAGAGGTAAGTAATTCTGTGATTCACTGAGACGTTATAAATCGGTTGTGTGTGACAAAATTCATGGTTCTCTAACATTATGCAGTAAAAAATTTCAAACTAGCTTTACTTTACAAATTTTATGTTAGGTTATATAAACTCGGGGAACACATCTTGTCCGTAACGCAGGCAGTAAGCCTACTATGTTGACAAGAGCTGTGCTGAATATTTTACGTTACGCAATCATATGTTACACTATAAAAATGCTCAATATAGCAACAAGAAAATTGAATTTCTGGATGAGCAATAAAAAACTTTTGAAAACAAATTGATAAAATTTCTTAGAAAGCCTATCACGCTTGATCAGAGCTTATATTCCAATCTTTCTTCCGTGTTTTAATTGCTGTTTATAATGATTGTGACGATCATTGAAGATGAAAATGAAGTTCTATGGATTTTTATGTCGGCCAAGTATGAAAGGGCTCAAGTCTGAAAAGTGAAACCTAGCGTTACGTAACTTAACCACTTGACACTGAAAACTTCGTGTGTAGTGTGAAAGGCGTTTAATCCATAATTTTTATGAAAAAAAAAGCGGCCAAGCCTTAGTTCTAAGTTTGTGTGCTATTAGCATTGAATAATTTCGGTGGGATGGTAAGGTACGTTGCCTTCATAAGTGCAGTTAGTAAAATGACGTGGTAGACTGTACAGCCTGGAAATTAACTCATTATGTTAACAGAATATAAAACGTAGTAATAAGAATATAGAATACAATGAAAGCCACTTAGCCCACAATTTGAATAGCAGAAAACGAGCATGGCCAAATTCTAAATTTGTATGTTTCAAACATATAATGTTTTCACTGGAAGGGTATTAAGGCATCTTGCTAACTTTAGACGGTAGAGTGAGATGGTAGAATAGGTGATAGACGGTATAGAATGTATTAAGAATATAGAATCAGAAGAATGGTGCTCGAGACACAATTTATATGAAAGAAAACGAGCATTGTAAGTAAAATAGGTGCTTAGATGGTATAGAAGGAGAATTTAAAATCTAAAGAATATAGAATTTAAAATTTGTTAATTAGAATACAAAATGAGATAAAAGCTGTTTAACTAACAATTTTTATGGAATAAAATCAGCATGCCCAAGCTCTAAATTTTAGGTATCTTCATAAATTTACACTGTAGATAGTATAGACCGAATATATAGAATATAGACATTAATGGATATAGAATATGGTAGTAAGAATGTGGAATGAGGTGAAAGCTGTTTAACCCACAGCGCATATGGAACTAAACGAGAATATCCAAGTTTTAAGTTTTTTCTGTTTCTGACATTGAATAATCTCAGTGGGAGTCTAAAGTAGGCCTAAAGCACCTTCATAGATATAGAAGATAAAGTGAGATGGTAAAATAGAACCTGGACGGTATAGAGTTCAAATAGAGAATATAGTAAAGATTAGAATAAGATGTCCAAATTCTTAATATAGTGCTCCTTATCACACCAGAAATTAGTTATTCGGGGCCCATTCTGAAAATCCTCATATTCGCAGACACCCAGGCAAGCAATATTTAGCTGTTCCAAAAAGTCTCATTAGCAAATGCATTTCTTCCGGACGAATTCTTATTCAAACGTATTTATTATGTCCAATATCTTAGGCAAGGATTATAAAAATTGAATACTTCGTCATCTATTCATTTTAAATAAAAAATAACTTCATTTGCACTGTTAACTACATCAAAAAAAGTATAACTATAATGTTCTGCTGCTTTTTCCAATTGCACATATGTAGTGTTGCTTATAACAGCAGCTGCATGAAGACATAAAATGTACATAAGTCAAGAAGCAGCAGCCATTCTGCAAAGAAAGAGTGAAAAAGTTACTACTCAATATTTAAAGCAATAATAAAACATAAGAAGTTAATATAATTATCATGTATTAGCGGACGTTCAAGCTCTAATTTCCTTTCAATACTTTCTATTGAGTTCTTCTGAACCACTCTCAGCCGACCTCCTTTCCATTTGTCCCCAGTAATAATTTTCTCTATTCGAGGTCAACACAAGAGTGCTATTGCGACCATTCTAGAGCTAGACTGAAGGAGAACACTTTTCAAAAGGCGTAAGATTTTTCCACAGGTAGCGCAACTTGCAAACTACAATTTATACATTGTGCTTCAACTAAAAAGATGCATTTCATGTTTTCATAACTTTACCGACCCCGGAAATACTACTACTACTTACAACAATCAATCGCAGCACGAAGCTGATTGAGGTCATTAAAGTTGTGCACGCTTTTCCTCCACCCATCTATTCAAATTTTCACTACTTGCTTTTCCAATGAAGTTCCAAGTTTATTTAAATCTTTTCCTTATTACCCTTTCTCATCCCGTTTTTAGAAAACCTGCTTTTCGCTTGGCCCGGATAAATAGCTAAAAAGTAAGATTTTTTGCAGTTTATCATCCTTCGTCTGTGGACATATTTAGAACCCGTAGTCTGCATGAAAGAAGGCCGCCTTCCTCGGACAGCCTACGACTGGAAACTAAACGGTAGAAGAAAACGAGACCATCCAAATATCACCTTGCAGCAAACTTTTGACAGACATCTGAAGACGACCGAGACCTCCTTAGTAAAGATGTTACCACTGCAGTACCGCTTCGGGACTAGTGGAGACGCCTAGTCGACGCCTTATGTGCCACCGATGGCTACTAAGAAACTTGACCTAAGGGAAGGTAACCCTTCATCTGTAAAACGTAGACGTTTCTACTAACTTGCCTTTATACTAAGCCCCACTAAACGCGAACAACATGAAATACTAGCCCACAAAAAACGAAACATCATCATGAACAAAACTCCGAGGTCGACGAAACTCCCCGGGCCAGGGGTCAGGCGTTGTAAGTTTTGCCCTGGGGGCAAATATGGTTATTGTAGAAGGGATACTCGCATAAGCTTCTGAGAGGGCGAATTTGATTGTAAATTGAATGTTCTAGTTCGCTTTTTAAGAGTCAAAAGCGATCAGAGGGCAACTAGTCCCCACGCCCTTTTTCCCAAAACCCATCCCAAAAAAATTTTGAGATGGCAATTTTGTTAAAAATAGTTCAAAAGTCAGATAATAGAAACTACGGGGTCAACATAGCCCCCCCCCCCCCCCCAGGGCCTGGGGGCAGGCGTTGTAAGTTATGCTCTGGGGACATACATGATTCTTATAGAAAGGATGCTCGTATAAACATTAGAGAGAGCTCATTTGATTGGACATTGACAGTTCTAGTTCAGTTTTAAAGAGTCCAAAAAGACCGAGGGGCAACTAGCTCCCCTCCCCCCTCTAGCCCTTTTACCCCAAACCCGCCCGATAAAAATTTTGAGATAGCCATTTTGTTAAAAATAGTTCAAAAATCAGTTAATAAAAACTTCGAAGTCGAAACAAACCCCAAGAGCCCGGGGGCAAGTGTTTTAAAGTATGCCCCAAGAGCATATAAGGTTATTATGTAAGGGGGGTCGTATCAAATTCAGAGGTGGATCATTTGATTGGAAACTGAAAGTTCTAGTTACAGTTACAGTTCTAGTTCGCGTGAAAGTTCTTTGACTTTTTATAAGTCAAAAGGGATCAGAGGGCATCTACCCCAACCCACGCACATGCATCCTCTTTTCCGCAACTGCATCCGATCAAAATTTGGAGACTGCCAGTTTGTTTGAAATAATCCAATGATCAACAAATTCTTTGGGGTCACCATACCCCTCCTAGAGCCCAGGGGATGGGTTGTAACTGTTTTTATGGAAGAAGTGGTCGTATAAACCTCGGAAGGGACTCAAATGACTAGGAGCTGAAAGTTTTAATTTCTCTTTTAAGAGTCAAAAGCGATCTGATTGCAACTATACCCCCCCACCAACCCTATTTTCCCCAAATGCGTCCGATTGAATTTTTTGTATACCCATTTTGTTCAAAATAGACCAAAAATCATATAACAAAGACTCCAGGGATAATGCAGCCGACTAAAACCCTGGGGGAAAATGTTGTAAATTTTTCCCCCGGGGCTTATAAGGTATTTATGGAAGGGGTGGTAGTATAAACTTCGGAGGGGGCTCTTTCGATTGTAAATCGGAACTCCAAGTGCCCTTTTTAAGATTCAAAGTGATCGGACGGCAACTAGCCCCCCTCCCCAAGGCCCTTTTTTCTCTAAATTTGTCTGATCAACGTTTTGAGATAGTCATTTTGTTCAAAACAATTTAAAGATCAAATAACAAAAACTCAGGGATCAAAACAGCCCCCCCCCAGAGTGCGGGGGAAGTGTTGTAAGTTATTCTCGGGGTCGATAAGTTTTTTGTAAGGGGTGGTCACATGAAAATCAGAGGTGACTAGTTTGATTGGATATTTAAATTTGTATATACCTTTTTAAGATTCATCAAAAGTGATCGACAGGCATATACCCCCCCCCCCCCCCTCTTTTCTTCAAAAATATCCGATCAAAATTTTGAGATAGAAATTTTGTTTGAAATATTCCAACGATCAGAGGACAAAACTTTGGGGTCCACGTCCCCCAAAAAAAGAACTCGGGGTAAGGTTTTTAACTTATGCCCCGGGGGCATATAAATTTTTAATGGAAAATGTGGTTGTATAAACTTCAGAGGGGACTCAAATGATTAGAAGTTGAAAGTCCCAGTTCCCTTTTTAGGAGTCAGGTTAGGAAACTAGTCGCCCTCCACCAACCCCAAGGCCATAAGGCTCCAATCTTTTTCCCCGGAGGCACATACTATGCAAAGGGTGGTGTTATAACTATCGGAAGGGGGCTCATCCCATTGAAAATAATAGTTTCTAGTACCCTTTTTAGGAGTCAAACGTGATTGGAGGGGGTCAAGCCTCCCTTTCCACGCCTCTTTTTCCCCAAACACATCCAATCACAATTTTGAGATTGCCATTATATCCGAAATAGTTAAGAGGTGAAGTAATTAAAATAATTATTTCTCGGGGTTGACAAAACCTCCCACTGGCACCAAGACAAGGGCTGTAGGTTATGCAAGCTGTCCATTGTTCATATATAAGGTTTTTATCGAAAGGGGAATCGTTTAAACTTCGGAAAAGCCTCAATAGATTTAAATTGAAAGTTATAGCTCCATTTTTAAAAGTGAAGAGTAATCAGACGGTAGGCACCGCCCACGACTTTTTTTCTAAATGCTTTCGATCAAATTTTTGAGTTAGCCGTTTTGTTCAAAATCGTTCAAATGTTAAATAGCTATGGTTACGGGTTTGAGTCCCCCCCCCCCGCCCAGCCCTTGGTGAAAAGACTATAAGTTATACTTACAGCCCATGCTTAACATATAAAGCTTCTTTGGAAGGCGTGGTCATATAAACTTTGGAGGAAGTTCATTCGATCGGATTTCGAAATTTATTGTGCCCTTTTTAAAAATCAAAAATGATCAAGAAGTAACAGGCCCCTCCCCCCTCCTCCTTGTGCTTTCTTCTCCAAATACATCTTATAAAAATTTTGAAATAGCCATTTTGTTCAAAATATTCCTTAATTCAAATTGCTATAACTTAGGGGTTGAGAAATCCTCCATAGCCCTGAAGAAATTGCTTTGAGCTACGGAACTTGTATATTCTTACTTGGATTTTTTTTTTACCTTGATACCTTGTTTACTTAGATGCTTTCTTTACTTTGATACTTTGGTACTTTGATACTAGTTTTTATACTGCGATGAAAGTTTGACGTTGAAAAAAAATTGATTTGAAATAAGGCATTTTCCAAAAACTTGAAACTTCTTACAGTCAAAAACGAACAAAAATTAATTTAAAATACTTTTCAAAAAAGAAGTTTTCAAAGAAAAGTAAAGGCCATACTAAACTTAAGATCAGCAGATATAAATACTTGTTTAAATTCAAACTACAAAGGACAAAAAATTACTATTAAAGAATATATAAAACCCTAAACGAACAAAAATTAAATAAACAATCATAGTAAAAAAAACCTACAACAAGTACTAATGTAAATGAGTTAAATTACAAGAAATTACTATTAAAGGATAAATAAAACCCAAAACGAACAGAAATTAAATAAACAATCATAGCTACCAATTATATTATAGGTATTAATATAAATGAATAAATTAACCTTAAAACGAGTGAAAGATTGGATGTGCAAATCAAGCTTGAACAGAACAAAAATCACTACACAAGAGTCTGGGTTTTGCCTCCTTCTCTCACTGTAAAAGTCTAAAACCTACTACGTCATTGGTGCTTTACTGGAAACTATATGTGTCTTGAACAGTCTTGGAAAGTACAAATAAAACCAAGTTGAATATTTCGTACATAATGATTTCAATTGTTGAAAGATAATCAGTTCAAGATTTTATTTCACTGTAATTTTATTTCATTTTCAATGCTGCAATAACCAGAAACGAAATATTTGTAATGTAATTCGTTTTGAGTAATGCACCAATGACGAAGCAGGCTTTAGACTTTACAGTTAAGGAAGCGGACAGTATCCAAACTCTTGTTTGTAGTGAAACTATATTTGTCTTGAACATTCGTAGAAAGAACTCATAAAATTAAACTGGATATTTAAAATATAATGATATTAATTGCTGAAGGCTCATCACTTCAAAATTTAATTCTAAGCTAATATTTATGTTTGTTTTCAATGTTGTAATAAGTACAAAAGAAAATATTTGTAATATTTATTCAGTTTCCCCAAACACATCCAATCAAAATTTTGAGATAGCCATTTTGTTCAACGTAGTTGAAGGTTCTGGATATTAGGTCTTTGAGGATGACAAACCCTAGAAATATTTTCTGGGGCTTATGGTCCGAGGTCTGAGCGTTTTAGATGTTATTTTAATATTTTTCGTTATTTTCCTCGGGTTTAATAGATCCAAGGGTTACAAAATTCAAACTGAGAGCAGAATGGCACTGCGAAACTTTTTTCACACACATCTAGGGGCAATTTTGACTAAGGATATGCTAGTACTTGAGGATTTTATACAGTTATTCACCATATTTTAACATTTGTTTCATGTTTTTAATATTTTCTAGGGCTTATGGGACCAATGTTTTGAGAGTTTTTATATTATTTTAATAGTTTTTTATATCTTTAATTATTTTCATCTAGTTTAATAGATCCAGGGCTTACAAAATTCAACGTTGAGACCAGAGTAGCACTGTGATACCTTTTTCATACAATGTGAGGAAAATTTTGACTAAGGATATGCTAGTACTTGAGGATTTTAAACAATTATTTACCATATTTAAGGAGTTGGACTCAGCATATTGAAAGCGCCAAAGCCTTTAAAACAGGACTCTGGAGTTCAAGTTTTACGGCTGCCCCCCCCCTCCTTAGCAATCATTTCCAGTTGGCAAGGTTGATATTAGATGCAAATTTTTAGGCATTATTGAGGTATTTCTGAGAGCTATTAACGAACTGCCTCGTTTCACACCATCGTGATAATATACGGCTGCACCCACCTCCTTAGCAATCATTTCAAGAGGGCAGGGTTGTTATAAGATGCAAATTTTTAGGCATTATTGAGGTATTTCCGAGAGCACTTAATAAAAATACAGCGTTTATTTGATTGCAATTTATATTTTCAGCCACCCCCCTCCATGGTAAAAATTCTTTAACGCCAAAAATTCTTAACTTTTAAGCTGTAGAACATGGTACTCCAAGCAATTCATATCACAGCGACATTACTTGACTGCCCCTGACATCACATCATCACCTCCAAGACGTTTTTCAGACATTTCTTGTCAAAAACTTCAATCCGGTCATTCAAGTTTTTGGAATCCAAGTTTATCATAATACCCTCCTAAAAACTCCACACCACTGTGGCATTACACAAATCTCCCTCCATTATCCACGTGGCATTACCCCTTATCCCTCCTCCTAGGAAATATTCAAGATTTTCCCACAGAATATAAGCTCATGAAGCTAAATTAAACACTGTTTTTACTTGAACAGCGGAACTATACATTTCATCGTTAGAGTGTGATACTCTAGGCAATTCACGCCACAATACTACACTATTCCTGCTTCCTGGGACCCTCTGATATGACCCCGTCATCCTCAAGACCTTTTTCAGACATTTCTTGTTAAATATTATACTTCAACCCACTAAATCAAGTTTGCGTAAGCCAACCTTATCCTAATAATCTCAAAAACACTCCACACCAACGTGGCATTACACACCTCTCCGTACATCATCCACGTGGCACCACCCCTCATCACCCCCAAGGAAATTTTGAAGCTTTTCCCACGGAAAACAAGCTTAAAATTTTAAATTAGACACTGTTTTACTAGAACAGCGGATCTCGACATTTTATTGCTAGAGTGTGATACTCGACGCAATTCACGCCACAATTACTATTACTGCTCTCTGGCACCCTCTGATATCTCCCCATCACCCTAAGACATTTTTCCGATATTTCTTGTTAAAAATTATACTTCAACCCATTGACTCAAGTTTTCGCAAGCCAAGCTTATCATAATAACCTCAAAACGCTCCACACCAGCGTGGAATAACAAACCACTCCCTGCACCATCCACTTAACACCACCCTTCATCACCCCCCAGAAAATATTCAAGCTTTTCCCACGGAAAACAAGCTCATGATTCTAAATTAAACACTGTTTTTTACTTGGCATTGAACTCGGAATTTCATTGCTGGAGTGTGATACTCCAGGCAATTCACGCCACAATGCCACACTATTACTGCTCTCTGGCACCTTTTGACATCGCCCCATCACCTCCAAGACATTTTTCAGACGTTTCTTGTTAAAAATTATGCTTCAACCCACTGACTCAAGTTTTTAAAAGTAATGCATATCATAATAACCTCCAAAACACTCAACACCACCGAAGCATTACACACCTCCCTGTCTCTCATCCACGTGACACAACTCCTCGTCAACCCCCTAGGATTTTTTCAACCTTTTCCCACCAAAAATAAGCTCATGTATTTCAATTAAAAACTGTTTTTACTTGAACAGCGGAGCTCGGCATTTCATTGCTAGAGTGTGATACTCTAAGCAATTCACGCACCAATGTCACACTTGTACTGCTCTGTGGTACCCTTTGGCGGTTATTCTTAACACTAACAATTATTTTCTTAGAAGTAACACGTTTTTCCCTTGATACTAACAAATCTTTACTTAATATTACGAAATTTTTTCTTAGAAGTAACAACTTTTTCCTTAATCCTGACAAAGTTTTACTTAATACTACCAAATTTTTCTTGGAAGTAACAAGTTTTTCTTAATAGTAAGAAATGTTTAAAATAGCAGCAAGTTTTCCGTCAAAGATAAAAAATTTAACTTAGAAGTAAGAAATTTCTGTTCTCGCTAACAAGTTTTGTGTTAGAACTAGCAAGTTTTTCTTACTATTAAAAAATTTATTCTTAAAGTAACAACTTTTTCCCTTAATACTAACAAAGTTTTACTTAAAACTATCAAGTTTCTCTAGGAAGTAACAGGCTTTTTCTTAATAGTAACATTTTTTTCTAATAACAGCACGTTTTCCGTCAAAGATAACAAATTTCAATTAGAAGTAACAATTTTCTGTTGATTCTAACAAGTTTTCTAACAAGTTAGAAGTAGCATGTTTTTCTTAACACTAACAGATTTTTTTAGAAGTAACAAGTTTTTTTCTTAATACTAACATACTTTTACTTAATACTAACTTTTTTTTCTTAGAAGTAACAACTTTTTCCTTAATACTACCAAAGCTTTACTTAATACTATCAAATTTCTCTTGGAAAAAACAGGCTTTTCTTAATAGTAAGAAATATTTCCTAATAACAACAAGTCTTCCGTCAAAGATAACAAATTTCTCTCAGAAGTAACAATTTTCTGTTTACGCTAACACATTTTCTGTTAGAAGTACAAAGTTTTTCTTAAAACTAACAATTTTTTTTAAAGTAACAAGTTTCTATTTAATACTAACAAAGTTTTACTTAATACTTGATTCAGACTTAACTCAGTCTTAATTCAGAGCTCATGGTGTAAATACTTCTTTCTGGATTAAACCTCTGTTTTAACTGACAAAGCATTATATTCACTTCGCATCCTAAAGCTAATATATTGATGATAATTAATTCAGTATACCAATGTATTAAATTTTGAATAACTGGATTGTTTTAGTTTTGCTACCTGTTTGAGAATTCCCTTGGGAACTGTGGAGATTCTTGGATAAAAGTTTATTGCCTGTGACAAAGTGTCTGCCAGAAACAAACTTAATTGACCTTGGACTGAATTTTGGATTATGATTTCGAGTTCGTTTTCGCCAGATATTTGGCGTAAGTGATGGAGGATAATATTTTTATATCACCTTTATTGAATTTTTTCAAAGACAGTTAGTGAAAAAACTTGATAAAGGTACGATTATAAAGCATGCATCAAAGTTATTTAGTAGGGATTCCCTCAGGGAAACCATGTAATTGTGCAAAATTTATTTCGGACAGATATTGCAGAGAAACGAAGAGGAACCCACCCAACAATTGTCTTTTTTAATGATAATTTTGATTTGCCTGAAAACCGAATGATAGCCAATGAAACCTTGCCCAAATTTGTCATCCTTGATCCATCGGATATGCCGTTAACACCTAACGAGTCAAATACTGTTTTAGCATTTCGTCTGCACGATACTGTTAGAATGCTGATTTTTCTTGTGGAAAAGCAAGAAACCACATGCACTATCCTTTTTGTCCCAGTTCAGTGGGCTTCCACTCCCCCAATTATGCCTACCACAGTCCCATCGGTACTTACAAATTTACCCGAAGAGCTAAAATCAAGAAACCCTGTAAAGCAGCGTGAATTTACACAGAAAATCAACTGTGCCGAGAAGGCAAAGCATGTTGAGCTGGAGCGTGATCGCTTTATCTTACATATGTCCGATGAAGCCGCAGCCCTAAGTGTGCTAGCAGCTATACCCCTAGGCCTAAAAAATTTGCTTGAAAGTGGTAAAAGATGTGCATTTAGAAATAATTAGCCCCAAGATTCAGTATCAAAATTGAATATAACTTGTTCCGTGTTTTAAAGCCCTTGAGTAGGCTTAAACAGTGTTTTAAGTATCAAGGCTTTGGCCATATAGCTCACGTTTGTGCAAAGGAATCGAAGTGCAATAGATGTGGCGAAATTGGTGAAAGTAGCACTCTTGAGAGCCCGTATACGGCAACTACCGTGAAATACGCAAGCAGTTCCGGCAATCCCGTCAGCAGCAGTTTTATCTGACCCCAGATTAAGAGGGTTTTGGCCCGTAGTGATAATCTGACTCCCCAGTCATACCCCCGAGTTCCGTCCGGTAAAATACACTAGCAAGTAATGGCCCTACTAGTGTTAAGCTTTTGTTCCATAACATTAATGATGCCAAAGGAAAGCTAGATGTATTAGCTCTCACTTTTGGTCTGTTTGAAATACGAGTGTGCATCGTCGAACACCAATTAAATTCAGACAATGCTATGCGGCTTGAGCTGTCAAATGATCATGATTTTTTTCATTCGTCCTGCTAAAATGTCGCTGGGCCGACCGTAAGGTGGTCTCGCAGTTGCTATACATAATAAGTTACAGAGTAAATTAGTTGATGCTAATGATTTATTTATTGCTGTTGATTTAGGAGGTGTAACTTTATTGTGTTTATACAAGCCAACTAATTATCGTAATGCTGCTTCAAATCATAAATTCGCGTTAGCATGTGCCAAATTATCAAAAGTCACGCATAAAATTAGGGCATCAGGAAAAAACAAATTCTGCTTCGCGGAGACTTTAACACAAATTTAAAGAATGATAATGCTTCTCTTTCTCAGATGTTAAAAGCCTCTTTTTCATCTCACCTACATATTTTACATAGAGATTAGACTTACACATATCTGCACAATTCCGGTAACACCTCAGATTTGGATTTTATTATAACAGATCTTCAAGAATCGGTGAGCCGAAATGTACATGTATCACAAGAATTTTAATTAGTGATAATTCAAATATAGGACTGTCCTGCTCTCTTCCATTGTCGTTAAGTGGCGGATCAGGGGTGAGCAAATGGTTCACAAAGAGGTCGTGGGATAAAATAGATATAGAGTTGTGTCATGAAAATTTAAATTCTATGTTGCGTAAAATTAAGATTCCATATCACCTTCTTTGTTCTTCACGTCGTGGGTACCTCCTGGAACTTGATTGTTACCTTGCAGAAATATCACATTTTCTAAAGGTTGCTGCATATGTTGCCGTTCCTATTGAGTCAGTAAAAACTACCACGTGTAAAAGGGGATGGTCTGATTTTCCGGGGTAAAGGAAGCTAAACTCCGTCATCATTTCTGGTATGGAACATGGAAAGATTGCGATAGACCTTGTGCGGGTATAGTTTTCGGTTTAGCTAAATGGACCAAGCAGAATTTTCAGAAAGTTGTGAAAAATTGAAAAAAAATACCAATTTGAAAATTTATCACAGTCAATAAACGATAATCCACAGCTTTTGTGGAAAGAGGTTACTCAACTTACACGTTCCACTTCAACTCTGACAAATCAAATTACCAACACTGAAAGGCACACTCATTTTTCATCAATATATGCTAGCGATTAACCACCAATTAACACAGATTTCCATGGAATATAGCAGAAACAATTGACAAAGCTAAATTCCCCCAAAAATTACATAACTATTGCACCTTCTATGCTATTAACTCACACTCGTCTTCTTCAAATAGGTAAGCCCCTGGTGTGGATGGTCTGCAAGTAGAGCATTAGAAGTACGGTACACATGTGCTGCTCGAACACTTAGCTCTGTTATTTCAGATAATTTTGTCCCAACAGTATATCCCTAAGACTTTATTTGAAGACTAGTTACATGGGTGTCTAGAAAGGATAAGGACCCTTTGCTATGATATTCATATAGACTATAACCATATGCTCTGTGCTTAGCAAGTTACTTAAAAAAGTAATTTGCCCGTTTCTGTGGGAAAAGTGTGATTTTGGGGATCATGAATTTGGTTTCAGGCAAGGTTTAGGAGTCCAAAATTTACATTCTATTTTCTTGTCTACAATAGAATGTCACAAGATGATGAAGAAGAGTCTGTATGTATGCGCGGTTGATATAGCTAAGGCTTTTGATTCAATTTTGCATTCAAAATCTTTAGTTACTTTGTTAAATTAATTTTAAAAAAAATTTCAGAAAAATAAGTTTTTCAAAGAAAAGTAAATGCCATTTTAAACTTAAGCTCAGCAGATACAAATACCTTTTAAAATTCAAACTCAAAACGACCAGAAATTACTATTGAAGAATAAATGAAACCCAAAACGAACAGAAATTAAATAGACAATCATAGCAAAAATATACAACAAGTAATATTATAAATTAATAAATAGATCGGCTGTAGTGACTTTTGATCAGCCCCTTTACAGGAAGGCTAAGACAATTGCGGACTCTGAGCCGACTGGAAGCTCTTTGAAAGACCTCACTATCTTACTTGGAGGATTTCACGCTCGCATGAGCTTTTTGGGTTCAATCGGACACATTATGGAAGACACTGGATTAGAAGAAGTGCTTGAGCAAATTTACGCCAAGAATACAGTAAAGCGTATCATGAGCGAGAAAGCACTATCTCGAGCAGTTCGCGCGCATAATATCATTGATAGAGCTCTTGCCATTTTGATATTTGACGACAAGTACAACTCGACGGAACACAATGAAGATAGGGAAATTGAGACCCACGAGGATATTGATGAATCTCCTGTGATCTTCAAGGGTCTTAATTCTGTCGAGGTCTCTATAGAATATGTCAAATCGTGCGAAGTCGTAACTAGTGCTGCTAACAAACTAAGAAAGCAGAAGGAGGAGCTAAGTGGCAATCGCACAGCATGCTTGTGGTTTCAGTACATGGACATGTTGAAAGTATTGCGCAATTTTACTAGAGCAGAGAGGTGCGGGAACTTGGATCTGTATTTGGATAGCCTTAAACAGATGCTTCCGTACTATGCGGCAGCAGGGCACAACCTGTACGCAAAGTCTACTCGTCTTCATCTCCAGACTGTGGTTGACCTGAAAGAAAACAATCCAGAGCTCCACTCAAGTTTCAAAATCGGTCAGTTTGTTATAAGAAGAAGCGATCGGTACTGGGCTGGATTGTCACCGGAACTAGTCATTGAGCAAGCTCTAATGCGCAGTTTGAAGACAACAGGTGGACTAACTCGTGGACGGGGGATCACACAAACTCAGCGTCTATTATGGGCTTTTTCGATGCCGATCTGTGCTGAAGTAAATGCCTCAGTGCAAGGTCTGACTAGCCTGAGTTACTCAACAAGTGATCAACACGTCAAAATGCTCCAGTGGCGGATGGAGAGGGATACTGATGACACGGAGGCGGTCCTACACTTTTTGCGTACCCTGATTCCGTTCAGAGAACACGGAGGGTTCCTCAACATCGTTACCAGCGTAACTGCATCAGCTAATGTAGATATAGACACCGCGAAAGAAGTTGAAGCCCGAATTCTAGACGAAATGACTGGGAAGGAAGCTGATTCATTTTTGTTCCAGAAGAAAGACAAGGCTGTTACAGAGACATCCAAATCAGCTGTTAAGATCAATGGTGAACCGGTTCATGTAGATCAAGGGCTACTGTTTCGGCGCTTAGCTAAGGTGGCGAACCGGGAAGAATTCGATCTTCGAGACCTTTTGTCGTATGAGCTTTCTACATATCCCCCATCCCTTTTTGGATCTTATGAAGTTCTGCGTCCTGCCGACAAACCATCTCTGTCAAACGCAATTCGAAAGGTGTCAGGCGACCATTCGGATGAGCGCTTAGACTCGTGCCACTATGTCTTTGACGGCGTCTGGCTGCTCCAGAAATTGACTTGGCAACCCAACTCTAAATTTGACTTCATTTGCGAAAGTTACGTCAAGTATTTCACCACTATATTTGGAAAAGCTTCGGTAGTTTTTGATGGATATGATAATGGTCCTTTGACGAAAGGTATGGCTCACCTCAAACGTTCCAGGGGTAAACAGTGCCCAGTGGTAGAATTCACTGGTACAACAAAGCTCACAAGAAAGAAAGAAGAGTTCTTGCAAAACTGCACAAACAAGCAGCGGATAATTATAGCGATAGGATAAAAATTGTCCTCAGCAGGTTGTTGGGTACAACATGCCTCTGCTGACGCGGATGTCCTGATTGCAACCACAGCCATTCATAATGCAAGGACTCAGTTGACGTGTCTCATCGGCAACGACACTGACCTCCTTATCCTTCTCCTCTATCATGTCACTGTCACCCACAAAGGCCTGTATTTCAGATCCAAGGCGAAAGCTTCAAACGAACATAAGCTATGGAATATTTGGTCCATCAAAGAAAAACTAAGGGACATGTGTGGTGCAATTCTATTTCTGCACGCGTTCTTAGGCTGTGACACCACTTCGAGATTACAAGGAATTTGTAAATCTGTCGGACTGTCATTGTACTGGTCCGATCCATCTTTCCGTGAGGCTGCTAAGGTCTTTATGGACTCAAAGGCTACGAAAGACGAGCTCATTGTAGCTTGTGAACAAGTTCTTTTGAGCTTGTTCACAACAACTTTAAATCCTTAAAGGATTTAAAGTTTAAGGCATAACTTAAAATCCTTGCCCTGTGGGTTTTGGGGGAGTGTCCTCCTCAAAAACATATTTTCTATCCGGAAATCAACAACGCTGAACAAAATAGCTATCTAAAAATTTTGATTGCATGTGTTTGGGGGGGGGGGCTAGTTTGCCTCCAATCACTTTTGATCCTGAAAAATGGCACTAGAAACTCTCGATTGCCATTTGAATGAGCCCTCTTTGAAGCTCCTACGACGACCCCTTCCATATGAAGTACCTCTTAAAAAAAATAATAATAATAAAACATTGGAGCCGTATGGCCTTTACTATAGGCAATGCTATAGCGTTGCCTCTGATAGTGGAACTAGCGGCTTTGTCTGCGCGTGCCTTTGGAAGTGGTACCAGAATTTGATATTCCGGGTCCATTTTAGTGATGGTTTGACAAGTCCCATTCCTGTAAAGCGCGGGGTAAAGCAGGGCTCAGTTTTAAGTCCATTAATATTGAACGATACACTTAGAACTGCGACGAGTAATATCCAACCGTATATTATTGATAGTCATGCTGATATTAGTCACCTGTCATATTCAAATAACATGCTTCCTCTTGCTGGCAACCTGCCATCAATGCAAGCTCTTTAGGCTAGTTTGTCTAATATTGGTCTTGCTATTGAACCGTCGAAACTGAGTTTATGATAGTAAACCCGAATGAAAAGACACAATCAGATTTAATTAAAGTAGGCTCAATCACTCTTCCTAAGTCTGATTCAATCAAGTATTTAGGTGCTCATTTTGGGTCATCGATAAGAGCGACCACGCTTTCTGGTTATTAATGAGTTGAAAAAGAAACTTTGGAAAACATATGGCTTGCTAGCAAAAGTTAAAGGGCAATTTGAGAAGCATACATTAGCAAAGCTCTACAACTCTATTTTTGCACCGCACGTGTTTTTCTCTCTCCATTTGGAAACTTTTCGTCAACAGAAAAGAAACAAATTAGGGTTCAATTTTACCGGTTTTCTAAATTCTTCATTGGTATTACTCTATAGTTCCGTAACTCATATATTTGTAAAAAAAAAATACCATGTCTTTGATATGTCTGAGAAGATGGAAGAATTATCGGTTCAATTTGAAAACCGTTGTAAGAAAATATTGGATGATCCGCCTACCCATCTTCTATATACGGTATATATATATATATATATATATATATATATATATATATATATATATATTATATATATATATATATATATATATATATATATATATATATATATATATATATATATATATATATATATATATATATATATATATACTATATATATATATATATATATATATATATATATATATATATATATATATATATATATTATATATATATATATAATATATATATATATATATATATATATATATATATATATAATATATATATATATATATATATATATATATATATATATATATATATATATATATATTATATATATATATATATATATATATATATATATATATATATATATATATATATATAGAGCGGTTCAATACCGCTCTGTAGGGCTATAATGAAAGAGGTTTAGGTGGCTTGGTAACGTTGGGCGGATGAGGGATGACATATTGCTGAAGATTGTTCTTTTCGGCCAACCCTCTAGGGCAAAACGGAAAGCAGGTCGTCCTCATCTGGGGTGGGAAGACGTCATAAAGAAAGATTTAAAGGAAACAGGAACCAGCCAAAAGAGCTTTGAGAGAGGTCACCAAGAATTTTTTAAAACCATGAAAGGTCTAATTAAAAACGCTTGGGAATTCTGGAGAGTTATGCTTTATGACAAGCAACTTATAGACCATCGGATAATGAGAATATTTTTTCTAAGTATCGATTGCCAGAGAATGAGACGCATAAAAATTAAATTCTAAGGCGGAAAAACACGTGACTTCATTGACTAAGAGGGTAGGGTGTAGGGTAAAATACCGCAGTAACCGTTAAAAATAAGGAGAAATAAGAGAGTAACATCAAGTAATGATTATACTTTTAATTTAGTATTACAGCAAATTATTTATACTTTTTATAAGCTCTTATTTTGTTAGCCTAGATCCTTTAAGCTTCGTAAACTTTAACTTGCATTTGAATACAAGCATTTTGAAACTTTTAAATAAACTAGCCTTGATGAGGTTCAAAACTTTATTTTTTAAGAATGATAACGTAAAAATCGGTATGGTTCCATTTCAACTTATAATACATAACAAGCTATGAATTTATATTACGAATTCAATAGGCTCGTAACAAATAATTTTCTTAAATTAAATCTGTTTGGTTTGCCACCGCAACAACTAACACAAAATAGGCTATTAAAACTTGAACTGTTATACCAAGGTTAAATCCATGGAGGGTATATCTGAGGGTGTCAGTTACAATTTAGGGGATATATAAAAATGTTTCTCTTTATTTTATGTTTAGAATAATATAGATTTTAAAAGCTTCCCGAGACTAAGCATATTTTCAACATTTTTGAATCTATAACATATAAAAAATAAAAATAAAATACTGCGAAATATTATCTTGATTTGCTGAAACTTCCATGTATTAATATAATTATCTATTAAAATTTACTTTATGTTCATTAGTTCTATTCTGTTATCTTGAGTACTATAGTGGTTTAATTGTCATTGCCGTCGATGTTTTGAAACACTAAAGCGCACTATGCAAAATAAATTTAGTAATCAATAAAACATTGATGCTAAGATAGGCATTACAACTTGTGCGGTTAGGGGAGTGGGAAAGGGGATAGTACCAAAACTCCTGTTTACTGTAATTTTTGTTGGTTTTAAGTTTGATATGAATACCAGATTAAATTTTTAATCGTTTCAAGTTGTTATTTATTCATCTATATTCTATCTGTTAACTTTGTGTTCAAAATGATCATTTATTTTAATTTCTGCCCGTTTTGGGTTGTGTTTATTCTTTAAAAGTAATTTATGGTGGCTTTGGGATTCATTTATTATTTAGAATAATTTCTAGTCGTTTTGAGCTAAAATTATCATAAGACTTCATTTCTGATGGTATTGAGTTTAATGAAGTTCTTTACTTTTGTTTAAAAAGTTTTTTTATATATATTTTTTTTTATTATTCATTTGACATTAAATGTTAGGAAGTCGATCGTATCTAGTGAGTTTGATTTATTCGTCTTATATAAGTGCCGCCTTACCCATTGATGGAATTCTGGCCGAGCTAGAAAAAATCCTTTGTATAAAGCCTTCTTTATATGCTAAATACTCCGCAGTTTCTTTATATCTATTTTTAATTGTAGCTTCACAGACGATGGTAATCTTTCCATTTTCGAAGTGCCTCTCCTAAAATAAAAATAACTTTTTCATTTTACTTATCCTGATTGGGGCGTTTATTTTAAGTGCAAAGAAGTTTCATTATATTTTAAAAATATAATAAAGATGCAATTGAATACAACAGCCCTAGTTAGATTTTCACTAGTCAAACCATAGTCAGTCTATAAAAAGCAAAGCGATATAACTAACATTATTCTTAAATTATAAATTTGAAATTGTTTCCACATAGTATTTGTTATTGGGACGTATTCATACATTTTCAGGTGTGTGGGGGGGGATTTTCTGCTGGGAGTTTTTCCACGAGGGTGTTTTCCATGGGAAGGAAAGTTCCCGGGCGTGAACTTGTCAGGGGAAATTACGCACTGGGAGAGTTTGCCAGAATTCTAATACAAAATTCTTTTTATACGTCTTGCTTTCTCTTTTCCGTCTCAATTTTAAGTGCGGAGGGGTTGAGAGTAATTGTCCAGGGTAAATTTTCACCGGGATTGAATTGTCTAGAGGATATTTCCGTGGGAATATTTCCACGGAAATATCCTCTAGACAATTCAATCCCGGTGAAAATTTACCCCGGACAATTACAGCCTTTAATATCTTTTCAATCTGATAGATTCAAGTGTTTTTAACTTTTTGTAATTCATAATTATAAAAACCACCAAGAATCTCATCATCTTTAATGGCACGTACACGATACGTTATGAATGTAGTGTCAAAGAGTTTGGAGAATTTAAAAAGTTTAATGGACTATAAGTAGTTACCCTTTTCAAAAATAATAGTAGTTCGATTGATTCGAACAGTATCACCAACATTGAATTTCTTCTTTTTGTTCTTCTTCTCATCACCACCACCATTGGAATATTGTTTAAAAAAAGTGTCAAGTTTATTGGCATCATGATGAACTTCTATTGGGGTTGAGTTGGACAGGGATCGATGCAGACGTTGATTATAAATCAATATTATTCTATACAAATTATGAATAAAAGCAGCAGTATTTTTCAATGTGCAATATCTTGAAATTAAAAGTCCAATAGTTCTTATCAATTGTTCAGCCAATTTTGCCTTTATTGGACTATGGCTATGATAGATGATTGTATTATATTCCAATAGAACCTTCTTTACATGAGGATTAACAAATTCACTACCCCGATCCATTTGAAATCTTCTTATAGCAATCCTGATCAAGGATGGTTTCAAGAGCTTTAGCAATTTCATCACCTCTCTTTGACCGCAGTTGAATGGCGTATGCATAGCGACTAAAAACACTGATTGCAAATAGAATGTACTTGTACGGCTGATTGTGACGCCGTTGAATCTCAGCTTGAGTCAAAAGATCTGCTTGTAATATTTGTAATGGGGAAAAGGCTTTAGTTTTTCGATAATGACTACCACGAACTCTACGATTACGTTGTAGAGTGTAACTTGATTCATTCTGTAGATACTCTGCCACCAGCTTCTTTTCACGTCCTATGACTTGAGCAAGTGTGGCGGATGAACTTAAACTTCCTACTTCACCAATGTCCTCATAAACATGTTTCAATGCTTCAAATCATCAGTCTTGTCAAATCTTTACCACTTGGTGTGCTAGAATTTTCTGAAAATGATTTAAAAACATCTTTTGATATTTCACTAAATTTCTTTAATCGTTTTAAACATGTTTATTGCCAATAATACTTTTGGGGAAATTTGATGAGTTTGAAAATTTATGCAAACGACAGTAAAATGAGACAAGTCTTTTACGATTTGTGACCAAAACTGATAATTAATATAGTAGAATGTAGGTCTTGCCATGGATTTTAACTTAATTCCCTTTAGCATCAATTTGAACATGTTCACTTTCAGTGAGATAAGTCAAGAATCTTTTGCACTGTCCACGATAGGAATGTGGCATTAGATCTGCAACACTTGTCCTAACTTTAGACAAATCTTCTTCTTTTGATGTTGTTGCTGTTCTTGTTAATATTAATGCTGATGGTGATGGAGTCATTTCTTTTTTGTGATCAATGACATTTACATTGAGTGGTCTCTCACGATAGGTTTTATGTTTGTCGACTCGGCGAAGTGGATTTTGAAGCAGAATTAATTTTTCATTGTCGGCAATTGTTTCATTGTTGATGAATATATTGAGTTTGTCCTCGAAATAAGCCTTTGGCGAAAAGGTAAGTTAAATTAAAGGAAACTTATAGGGTTTGGTCATCTAGAGAAAACTTTTTAAAAGTCCTCTAATGATTGGCAGTAAAAGTGTAAAGAAGCTACCACCCGTTTGAAGAAGTCGTTTTCTTTTAAAATAGTTTCCTTTATTTTTGCTCGCTGCTGCTGCTAGGGCATGTACAAGGGAATGATGGTGCTTTGTCTGCTGCTTAACACCACCTGGAAGTTGAAAAATGCGTCCATTTAATTTAAACAAAGTTCTGATATGAAATTAATGAATTCTCTGTCGACACTATGTTTGAGTTTGGCCTTCCTAAGTCGTTGTTTTGAATTACCTAAGACGGTGAATAAAAGTCAAAGTTCATATAGTGGTGTCATGATTGCAACTAACGAACTTTTTTACTTATCACCGGCAGATATACAGTAATTTCATTGTCAAAAATATCGGTGACTACATGTGAATCCTCGGTTGTGTCCTGATTCAGGTCCAGTATAATATAGCCATAGGGTTTATTGGTAGCCTGATTGTACGCCGAAAGTAAAAATTTCGGTTTACCCGGTTACACTTGTTTTTTAACGTTTTAAGGGAACTGGAATCACGAAGAACCGTGTACAAGATATCGTAGGTGCAATTCAAAGCAAGTGTTCTAATACTCTTGCTCTGCTGAAAGAGATTGTATAGAACTAGAGTTACGGAAATCCGTTGATGATGAAATCGGACAGAGAACAATTGTGTCATTTCCTGAGACCATTCTTCAATGAATTCAGCCAGACAATCAATAATCAACCCAGAGTTTGGTTCAATACTGTTGAAAATGTCAAGTACCTGTATGAATTTCGTGTCTGGGTCAATAGTTTTTATTCTATCATAAGATTCTTGCCAAACACAGAAACAATAGTAAATCTTTCGAGTGCCTCTAAATCAATCGCTACAGTGATTAAACGTGTTTCATTGTGTTTAATCTGTTCTAGCCAGTCGATTGATGGGTAAAAAGTCGAGGTAGCGCTCAGTTGTGGTTATCTAGCTAATTGTGAAGTCTAGCTGTTAGTTATTTTTTAAAAGATAAGAATTCAGTTTTTTTTGTGATAGCAAGGTATGTGCTTCAGTATAAGTATATGAGTCAAAATACTCCTTAAAAAACGAATAATTATGTGTTTGTTATTTTTGTATTTGATAGGTATCGATTAGTGATTTAAATTCTCAGGGTTTTAAGCTGTGGTATATTTCTAATTAATTTTATTTTAATCTTGAGATTTTTAGATATTCAATACAAACGTTTAAATCTCGATATGTCTGTTGAGCAAAAAAAACACAAATTAGAAATTCTTTTATCATAAAGCACTAGTAAATTCTTTTAGAAATAAATTCTTCCATTAGAAATTCTTTTAGCATTAGCATTACGGGGGTATGAATTCCGAGCAGACAGTACCCCCACCATACAAGCGGCATATCATACCGAGCAGACACAAAGCCATTCATTCCGAGTTGACACATATCCTATCATTTCGAGCAGACACATAGCCAACCTAATAAGGCATTTCCATCCATACAACTACAGACACAACCGCCCATATAACAAGACGCATATCCCACCATACATCAATATGCACAATCAACCATACGTCAATAAAAGTATAAAAACACATTTAACAACCTAATGGGCATACTCCAAGATATTGCCAGTGATGCCTCTTCCCTTGACATGACAGTTAACCGTTCTAAATCCGCAATAGTCTCAGTAAGTTTCCTTAAATCCCCTCTGCTTTTTCTTGCTCCTATTCCTCCTGAAACCTCTGCCACATCACTTAAACTTTTGGTGTTACAATATCTTCCAATTTGTAAATGGTATGCCCACATAAATAATATTCTACAACAATCAAACTCCTCGTTTACCCTCCTTAAACTTTTAAATAAATTTAGTTGCCCCGAATTACATTTACTACAAATATATATTTCTTTTGTGCGTCCCATATTAGAGTATGCTTGTCCTTTTTGGCACCCTGGCCTCTCTAATGAAGCAACACAAAAAATTGAAAATGTCCAAAAGATAGTTCTAAGAATTATTTTTAAAAAGGGCAAGATACCTTATTTGCATTTATCAAACATTTCAAAACTAGAGACCCTCGAGAGAAGAAGAAATAATTTGTGCCTCCGTTTTGGTAAGTTGGCACTTTTGAACCCCCGTACTGCGAACCTTTTCCCAGAATACCAGTACCTGATAGAAATCGTCCTCCACGAACTGTGTCCCAGCCTATCCCTACCTTATCTGCCACTATGTGTACTACCTTGCGGTATAAGTAATATCTGGTGGCAGAGCATCAATAGAATGAATCAAGTTACACTCTACAGCGTAATCGTAGAGTTATTGGTAGTCACTATCAAAAAACTAAAGCCTTTTTGCCATTACAAATATTACAAGCAGATCTTTTGACTCAATATGAGATTTAAAGGCGTCAAAATCAGCCATACAAGTTCATTCTACCTGCAATTAGTGTATTTAGTCGCTATGCATATGCCATTCAACTGTGGTCGAAGAGAGGTGATGAAGTTGCTAAGGCTCTTGAAACCATCCCTGATCAGGATTGCTATAAGAAGATTCAAACGGATCGGGGTGGTGAAAATGTGAATCCTCATATAAAGAAGGTTCTATTGGAATATAATACAATCATCTATCATAGTCATAGTCCAATAAAGGCAAAATTGGCTGAACGACTGATAAGAACTATTAGACTTTTTATTTCAAGATATTGCACATTGAAAAATAAAATTGCTTTTATTGATAATTTGGATAGAATAATGTTGATTTATAATCAACGTCCACATCAATCCCTGTCCAACTCAAACCCAATGTAAGTTCATCATAATGCCAATAAACTTGACACTTTTCTTAAACAATATTCCAATGGTGGTGGTGATGAGAAGAAGAAGAAAAAGAAGAAATTCAATGTTGGATAAAATAATGTTGATTTATAATCAACGTCCACATCAATCCCTGTCCAACTCAACCCCAATGTAAGTTCATCATAATGCCAATAAACTTGACACTTTTCTTAAACAATATTCCATTGGTGGTGGTGATGAGAAGAAGAAAAAAAAGAAATTCAATGTTGGTGATACTGTTCGAATCAACCGAACTACTATTGTTTTTGAAAAGGGTAGATACTTATAGTCCACTAACTTTTTAAAGTCTCCAAACTCTTTCTCCCTACATCCATAACGTATCGTTTACGTGACATGAAAGATGATGAGATTCTTGGCGGTTTTTTTTATTATGAATTACAAAAAGTTCAAACACTGGAATCTATAAGATTTAAAGGATATTAAAGGCTGGTACTCACAGGGGTATGAGACAGTTGCTTGTTCGTTGGCTAGGATACAGCTCTGATTTTGATTCGTGGATATCCGCCAAAGACATATACAATGTCCAATGATTTCTATGTGACGTTTATGTTCAACGTCTCTGACCCTCTCTATAGTGATTTGAATAAAACAAACGATTTTTGGAAAAAACTCTACCCCACTATCAAATTTGACTATGCAAAGTATAAAGCTGCTCTCGTCGATTGTATTCTCAAAAATACATATGATATCCGGAGAAAAGATGGTACGTATGAGATAAAACTTATACCATTCGATTGGTCACTCTTTGTCAAGTATGAATGGGTTGAAGCACTTAAATCTAATGAATATCCCCATGTAACACTGAAATAAATAGAATTTGGTCGTATGATATATTTGTGTCGTAAGAAAGGTACATTCCAATTTAATTATTCAATGGAACACGGAAGGAGTGACATTAGATTACCCATTGACAATGAGGTGATTCATCTCAATGATAATCTCATAGATGTTCTTGGCTTTAAAAACAATATGAACAGTGGTAAAAACACTGGAACTTGCAGTGGGATGAATCGTGTCATTTTCGCAGATTATTCATCTGGTTTTGCTTTGGACTCCTGTATATTTCTTTATGCGTATTTTGTTGAAACATCGAAAGTTGGTAAATCGAATGTTCCCCTCCTAAGTGTTCTTGGACGAAAAAACCACCCATGAACATATTCATAACTATAATATAAAGCATCTTCAGTATGTTCCTGTAAAAACTTCGTATTTGGAACTCTGTCAGCTAATACTAAGAAGTAAATTAGGTAATCCTCTAGCAATAAAAAATATGTGGCTTTAATTACACATCATTTTCAACCCATTCAACAACAACAACAAGATGTCTAATAGAAAAAAAGTTTTGTATGTCCCGATATTGATTGCCATGTTACTGCTCTCCAACCACGACAATTCGATTACGGAATGGACTATTATAAAGGCCGTTCGTCCATGGCAGGATATGGCCTTGGCAGTTGGTTTGCTAAGCGGTTTCTCTCTGCAATACCTCTGGCTGAAAAATATTTTGAGCTGGTTGCCGTGTATTTTGAATCCTCTACGCTACAAGATTGGGGGGCTGGTAAAGATTTAAAAAAAAGTGTTTCATAAAATCTTAGGTCCTTAGCACGATCCCTTGGCGAGCGATTGAAATCACGACAAAGTGAAAAAGGTTTAAAAAGGGGGAGAAACACCTCATCACTCATCAGTCTCTACTCAGGTCAGAAGCGAAAGACATCACCCTTGTCAAGAAGAATAAGAAAAAAAAACAAAAAAAGATGTTAAATTGAAGAAGGATTTCTTTTCTTAGACATAAATGGCGTATCTACTCCACAAGAAATCTCACCCACTGTCACCACATCACTAAATCTCTTCAATGCAGTAAGTGTAGATGTCCGTGTAAAACATGCATACTATGAAAAATTTTATCCACAACAACCCCCCTCTGAAGCCATGAATTTTCAAATTTACTCCATTGAAGACTACTTCATAAATTTATCATCCACATTTATTGATTTAAAAGTTGTGTGGCGAAAAAAGTCTGGCAATCTACCTCCCTCCGCCGTCGATGGATTATCTTATGAAAATTTTATGCTACACAATTTATTTAAACAGATATGTGTCTACATATTTGTCCTATAAGAAGTTGAGAGGTCTGCCAATGGGCTATGACTATAAATCAAATGTTTATACTGATGGTGAAATCACTTGGGCAGTGAGCAAGGAGTATCATTTAGTTTGTAGACTCAAGCATGAAATATTTTATATATCTCAATGCATGCCCCTCAATATTAAAATTGATATAAAGTTACAACTCGCGCCGTCCAATTTCATCTTGAGAAACACACTCGATGCGGCATCCGATGGCGGTGTCAATCTCACCTCGGCAATACTTCATTTGTAAAACATAAGGTTATGAGTTCTGTTGCTTTGGCAATTGAAAAACTAACAACCTCTGAAAATAATATCAAACTGCTCGTTCCTCACACAATCACCAATCAACGTCACATTGCCACTGGTTCAAGTACATACACCGATTCTTCATTTATCAATGGTGAGATGCCTTCGATACTTGCTTTGCCTTTTGTAAAAATGGCAAATGCCATAGGATCGTGGACATGTTCTCCACGTGAATTTAAACTGTTTGGACTTTCCTTTCTTGTATGTAAAGTAAATGAAATTCCTCTCTACAAATTATCCTTTGATAAATCCTACAGGAGTTTATATGAATTTACAATGCAATCCCTAGATCGAAATTCTGAACTCTATTAAAATGGTTTAAACCGATCAAATGTTCGCAAAAAGTCACGGTATCATTGTTTTAGACTTGTCTGGTACTCAAGATATGAGTATTATCCGAATGGGTACTGTACGTTAAGAGTGTACATATGATAAGCCATTGACGGAGAGTTTAACATTAATCTCACTCAATCAATTAGAAACTTATTGGAAAATTACCCCCAACGGTAGTGTTCTATTAGACCTGGCACCATGAACACCAATGAAATAATCGATGTATTTAACATGGATCAATATATGTCCAAATGCAAATCCTATGGCATACCTTCAGATTTCCTTGAATATATTCATATTGCTAACAGTGCCCTAATCATTGTTAATAGTAGTCCATCGACTTTGCAGAAGGGTCATTGGCTATGCGTCTTTCAAACAACGAAGAAGATAGAATTTTTTGGATCTTTTTTGTCTACAATATGCATTCTACACATTGTACATCCAAAAATATCTTGAAGGAAGCGGGAAAACCATTATTCAAAATCGGATGCGAGTACAAGATTTATCAACCGAAAGCTGTGGTTTTCATGCTTTACTATATTTAATTTTTCATTGTCGTGACTATACTTACAGTGATATTCTCAATATTTATATAGACAATCCTCGTTTGAATGGCTTTCTAATAGAAAAAATCCTCTTAGACCTGTTTAATATTTATTTCAGTGCCCTAAGAATAAAGTGTTTGAATAATGTATGTAAATTTGTTTATTAATAAAATTTAAATGCACTATCAAAAAGTCTTTTTTCTTCATTATTTAAATTTCTACATCTTCAGAGTCATTTGGGTTGTCTACATGGTCGACTAAGATTATTGGTGGCAGATCATTGGAATTCAACTTGTACTGATCCTGGCCTGCAAAGTCAGGGTCACATTTTCCACCATATAATGTAACTTACTTTTATATTAAATCTCTTTGTGAAGTCAAAGATACTATTACGATTCATATTGTAAAATTCATTTGTTTCTATCTGACTATTTGAAGTAATGTCGCAAACAATATTGTCATATGAAGAATTACTTTCTGTAACAGCCAAATAAAAATCAGTAGGTTTATAATCATTACTCCCATTGTCAGCACAACGATGACGCAAGAGCCATACTCTCTTCATTTTTTTACAGTTGAAACATGCTCCAAATTTTTCGTCCAAAAATAATTTAAATCAACGACGATACCAATCCCTTAGAGATAAACTGAAATCACGTTTTGGGTTTTTTCCAATCATGCAAGGGTAAGTTTTTCCCATTGATCACACTTACCAATTGGAAATTAGACCACAGATATCCATTATGATGAGAGCCAAAAGCCTCTTCAGGACAGGTATTACAATCCTTAATTTGTACAGCATATCCTTTATGCAATTTACATGGATTGCATAATCTACACTTTTCATTATAGTCATCAACTGCAGTACAGTTTTCACATGATGGTCAGTTGCCAATGTAAACAAACGTAGCGAACATGTGTGGAACATTTTTTGATGCTTTACCTTTCACTACCAAAAACAAACTGGCACCCAATCAATAAAAAGAATGTCTTCTAGTATGTGGAGGATTAATCAACTGACGTCAAATAAACCTATTTCTTGTTTATTTTTAACAAAATGACTACTGTCTTTAATGAATTTCTAGGTAGTGGTTAAAGCAGAATCACAATTTCATTTCGTTTTGTTTAAATTAATGCATCAATAAATTGAGTAAATGCATTAGGTCCACAACATATAAGCTTCATACAATAGTCCAAAGATGGAAAATCATTTTCCATGATAATTTCAAGCATTTTTCAGAGAATATTTTCTTTCGCACAGTTACCATTAGAAATTCAACTTTTAGATTCAAACACTTTTCCAATTTTACAGGATTCCGTAAGATCTTCTGTTTCTCAAATCCAACCATTTTCATTCTTGACACTCCCACTACCAACTAAAGACTAAACTATTAATTGCAAGTTTCTACTTTTTGCACACTCTCAATGCCTATTGGTCGCCCCACTACAGAGAGAGAAAGAGAGTGGAGTAAACGATCAACTAGAGAATCTAATCCAAACAAATCATTATAAAAACATTTTTATTGATTGAAATGTAATGAAAGTATATATTTTCACTCTCTTTGTGTTAGGTGAGTCAATTAATTTTTCTCAATGTGCTTCATTAAAGCATTCAATCTATGTTGTAGTTTCAATATATGCACTATATTCACATTTGCGGCGAAACATAATTGTTCGTCCGACTTAATCTCACTCAATTATTTCACATATCTGCCAAACATCTCATCCCACTCAAATGTTAGTCGGCAACCCTTTCCAATTTTGACTGCTGTATTAGGAGATCTTGTTTTCACAACATCATTTTCAACTCCTTCGAGGTGCAATAGACCGCTTATTTTCAAAATATTTGAATTTTTACAATTTGAAACAATGTAAACTTATCAAATGTCTATGTGGAACAGAGATACTAACTCTCCATCAGGTTTTTTATATCCACGCTCAAGGCCAGAGTAAAAGCGTCAACGGCTTAATTCAAGCTACAATGAAGAACCAAGCCTAACACCATAACATTCATATCCACCAAAAAAACATGAACAACAAAACATTTAAAAAAAAAAAATGTAGAACCAAATGTAGCACCATGACATTCATAACCACCAAAAAAAACATTAAAAACAAAACATTCCAAAAAAAACAAATTCATTATAAAACATTTTTATTGATTGAAATGTAATGAAAGTATATATTTTCACTCTCTTCACGTTAGGTGAGTCAATTAATGTTTCTCAATGTGCTTCATTAAAGCATTCAATTTATGCTGTAGTTTCGATATATGCACTATATTCACATTTGCGGCGAAACATAATTGTTCATCTGACTTAAACTCACTCAATTATTTAACATATCTGCCAAACATCTCATCCCACTCAAATGTTAGTCGGCAACCCTCTCCAATTTCGACTGCTGTATTAGGAGATCTTGTTTTCACAACATCCTTTTCAACTCCTTCGAGGTACAATAGACCGCTTATTTTCAAAATATTTGCATTTTTTCAATTTGAAACAATGTAAACTTATCAAATGTCTATGTGGAACAGAGATACTAACTCTCCATCAGGTTTTTTATACCCACGCTCAAGGCCAGAGTAAAAGCGTCAACGCATTAATTCAAGCTACAATGAAGAACCAAGCCTAACACATAACATTCATATCCACCAAAAAAAACATGAAAAACAAGACATTTAAAAAAAACATGTAGAACCACATCTAGCACCATGACATTCATAACCACCAAAAAAAACATTAAAAACAAAACATTCCAAAAAAACAAATTCATTTAAGGCAATGATAGTTAAAAAAAGAAAAGCGTGAAAAATCACTGGCTGTATAAGAAACCTGATTTTAATTAAAATGAAAGCAGCATGAAAACTCACGACTGCCAAAGAAGCTTGATATTAATTAAAATCATAGCTGCATGAAACACCATCTAAAAAAAATTCAAAAGACCATTAGGCAGCACTCAATAAAAAATTATGATCATCGAATATTGATGGTATTTTGTATTGACATATGGCAGGTTATGCATATTGATGTATGGTGGAATATGTCTTGTTATATGGGTGGTTATGTCTGTAGTTGTATGGATTGAAATACCCCATTAGATTGGCTATGTGTCTGCTCGGAATGATGGGATATGTGCCTGCTTGGAATGATTGGCTATGTGTCTGCTCGGAATGATAGGCCGCTTGTATGGTGGGGGAACTGTCTGCTCAGAGTGTATACCCCCATACTACTAGCATTTAGCATTAAGTAAGAGAATTGTCCTGTAAAAATTTGGATTTATAAACAACTAATCGTGGAAACATGATTAGATGGCTTGGATCAAAATAAGTATAAACAATCTGAGAGGTATATTTAGCAGTTTATACTACTTTATGGACAAATACATGCAACCTCAATACAAAAACATAACTATATTTTGTGACTGGTTGGTATTGAGAAGGTGAGAAATTTTGAAGTAAGATTCTAGTGGCATTCCGTTTCCGCGGTTAACTCAAGTGGTATGAATTTCCTTTTTTTTCAACATTTCGTTAGTAAATGTTAAGACAAAATGCTACTCTACTGATTCAAACTGAGAATTCAGAGACCCATCGATACCAGCCCCCTGGACTCGCAGGCGAACGGGCAGACCTAGAATTTCCAAGAGTTTGAAAGCCATTTTGTCACTAAAATCCAAAACATAAATTAATAAATATCTTTGCACTTCTCATAGTGCGCTTCTCTTTAGTTTAATTGTGTGCCTAATGTATTCTCGGAAACTTTTAATGAGTTTTACCGTTTCAAAAATTCTGTTCATGAACATGATACAACAAGATGTGATAACTTGGTAGTGGTCCACAACCAAACCAAGCTATCGCATGTGGATATTGAAAATAGACTGTTTCGTCCACGTGAATTTCGTCTACTTCCAAAACTATGTCGTAAAGTACCCAGCAAAATATATTATAGCGGCGGTGTTTGTGTTTAATTATGTGCATGATCTAGTCCCTGAAACTTGAATGAGTTTTACCGTTTCAGAAGTTCTATTCATGAGGATGATACAAAAAGATGTGATAACTTGGTTGTGCATATTCAAAATAGTGTAAGATCTGGTTTTACTTTGAGGTATCTTGGCCCTTCTGTAAGAAATTTGCTACCTGTGAGTGTTAGGGCGGCTGAGCACCTCCCAAAGTTTAAAAAAAGATTAAATGAATATTTATTTGGAAATTAGTTTTTTATATTTCTTTAAGGGGGGGGGGGGGGTTAGGGGTTATAGGGCTGGAGGGAGGAGTGGGTTGAAGGGGTTGGGGTGAATGGAGTAGTATTTGGATGGTGGTAGTCAGCCTGGGGGTGTTTGAGAGAAGGTGATTGTCTTTTTTTCTTTTCTTATTATTATTTTAATAAGCCTAGGATGCTTCTAGTATCTTTCTATTATATAAATCCCCTAAAAAAACAACAATGTTTTAAAAACCACCCTGCTTCGCAAAAAAAGCAAACCCAGATTTTATGACAGCCAAAAAAAGAACCGATATCAGTTTATTTGCCTCAGTGCCATAGAATGACTCGATAAAGAATTTTTGACAGTAAAAAGTAGTTTAAATATTAAGTTTTTTCAGCCTTGTTGTGACAGCACAATTCTGAAATATCATTTTGATAGCCTAAAGAAATTGGAATTTTAAATTTCCCTTCCTTGTTATTACGAAATGAAGATTTCCTCCTCCCAGTTGGCTTTTGTGGTAACACTGACAGATTTCCTTGATAACTCTAAATTTAATTAAATACTTTCAGGCAGTATGCGTCATCAGTAAAATATAACAAAGACTATACAAAGTAACTAAAACTTTGTTTCAACTTATTTGCAAAAAGAAACAGTCTTAACAAATAAAAACCTGTTAATAACTCAACTATTAAAAAACAATTATAGAAAAATATGACTTTCGTCCCAACGCCATCCAGAGCAAGCGGCCCCAATCCAAAATCTGCCACTACGTTAGGAGGGCGACGTCCTCCCCACCCAGATCCACCACTGATTCTGACAAAATGTGTCTTTTTTGTATCGTCAAGGATGTCGAGAAACATATTTGAAGAAGTTCTAAGAAAGCTGCTTGTCAGGGACAACCTGAAAGCTTCGACCAAAAACATTGTTGATCGATGAATGTCTATAAATGGATGGATTCTAAGTATGTTCTGTTTGCCTCCAGCTACCATAGTAAATAGGTAGCCTCTGTAAGGAGAAAAAATCATGATGTGTCTACCTCCGTTATCACATCCCCTCAAGTAGCGAAAGATTATAATGAGTATATGGGGGGGGGTCTAAACCTTTCAGCCGAGTAAAGGACAGCTTATGGGAGAGATAGAAAGCCGTTAAACTGGTGGTACTGGCTTTTCTAGGGTCCCATTGATTTGACACTCTGTAATGCTTACGTTCTGCACACTCTCCTATTCCCCGAAAAAAATGACCCTGCTTGAGTTTCGGCGAAGGGTCACGACAGGACTGGTGTCTGTGCCACAGCCGAAAAGAAAAAACGGAAGTGCTTTCCAGCAGTCTTTTGCAGTTAGCACATAAATACAAGGAGGTTGTTGTGCCTTGGTTCTGGACGATGTCCGTCTTAGTGGTCTGGACGAGCAGTGGCCTCTTTTCATTTCTCAACGCTCAATGACCCCGCCATTTCTCAACGCTGAAATTTATTCCCTAAAGCAAGTTGATTCAAGACCGTTCTCGATAGTAGTATGCATCATATGGCTTTGCATAAAGCTATAGGAATTACCGTGCTATTTGCATGAAGCTATAAACCTTTTCAAAGAGAGTGAGTATCCCCTGCAATCAGACGGGTTTCTGAGGCAACACCTATTTTTTGGACAATTGCCTTAGCTCGAGACTAGTTTCTTAAGAATGTGTCGTTGCTAAATAAAAAATCGGATACTACACTCGGAATTGTTTGATTGACATATGCTGTTAAAACATTTTGCGTAAAAGCTAACTCTATTTGCAAAAAAAGGACAAGGGATTCGCGAATTGGACTATACAAACGATCTTATTTGAATAATAGGGAAAAAACAGAGCTAGATAACATTTTCAAATTGGATCATGTGAAGGTGGAGAAAAAAGTTTTAAACCGATTAGCAGTTAAGGTAACCTCGAAGAGCATGTTAACTCATAGCTGATTTATTATAAATTTGGAACAATATCAATCTATGGACATGGTTAACGATCATAAAATGGTCTTATGACTTCACCTAGCTTTACTTCTTCGATATGCTCTATATAATACACCAGTGGCGTTTGAACAGTTTTGTCAATTTAAAATAGAGTTTAACGTTATATTATACTAAAAAGTTGATACTAAGAGAGATGTAGATGGCAAGAAAAGAATGTTAATAATGTAATTCAGAACAATCCATAGAAATCCTTACAAATCAAGTAGTGAGGTGTATACGAGTACGAACCGCCTAGGATCATAAGCACCAATGACCCTAACCACCAGGGACCTCAACCCCCAAATGTCCCCTATCCCCAAACTCGAAGGGGGCCCCCTCCCCTCCAGCTTTTTGCCTTTTTTTTTTACATGATATATTTTTTTCAACTTTTTTTTACATCTCTTAAGATGACATCTAACATAGTTAAAAATAAAAGAAATCACATTTAATATTTTCCAAATTCAAAATAAGAATGATGTAGAAATGTTAGTCGCAACTTTTACTATTAGAAAAATATTGTTTGTAGTAGCACTTTTTTTTATTGGACTAAATTTTTTTTACTTCGAATTATTCAACTTTTTTTTCACGTATCTTAAAATGACAAGAAATATGCTTATGGCTCTAACAATTGTACTCTAAACTTGCTCAGAGACACGATACTGCTTTTCCAATAGTTCTCTATGTCCGTTTATCGACACTACCTAGTTTATTGGATGTATTAAATCAGTATTTTTTACACATTGGAACAATAAACACAACTCATGTCTCAAAGAAGTGAAGATGAAGCATTTTAAGAAAGTATGTTCACATGATAGTGTTATTGTAGCATTGAATGCTGACAAGGAGAAGTATTTAAACTATGAAATAAGTACAAGTGGTAGCACCATCGGAAACGTATGCGTGCATTGTCATGACAGTAAGGAATTAAATTTCTTTGGAGTACCAAAAAAATTCAACTCTTATGATGGTGGATATGCGAGATTGAGATCTCCGGAGATGATTGCACTCAAAGAGAATGTCAACATAAAAATAATAGTTGATGAAGAAGGGTATCTTCTTGCTAGTGCTTGTGGTAACATGTTACCCAGTGTTAAACCAAATCGTCAGCTTTTGGGTATTAGCATTAAAATGAAAGCAAAGACGAAAAGAAAGGCCTACTCTTCTACTAATATCATAAACCATATCTTGTCTACGTCTCGGAACTGTTACCTTTGTAAAAATAGTGTGATAATAGACAGTGAAGTTACCAGAAAAATAAAAAGGGTATTGGCAGAAAATATCACTAAGGAATATAAATATGAATCGATGAAAAACAAAGTACCAGCAAACGTTACTGCCATTGATCAAACAGTCAATGAACCAAATAATACCAAAGACGAAAACATATTGAGCCTATCGATGACACACCTGTAAAAATTGTGTATGACTCAAAATGGAATAATGATTATTCTACTGATTACGAACTAAGAGAAGACAACAGCTATAGGATCAAGAGAGAACATGGTGAACCATTTTTTGGAACAGATTCAAAATGTCCAAAGTTGTTCATTGATATTAATAATGTGTAATAATAATATGTTTTTTGTATTAATATTCTACATGACATTATTTCATTAAAAATATGTTATGCATTACATTGTTATGTGTTAATTATTTTTAGAGTAAGCCAGCATTTCAAACGTTTAGAATGTCTATTAAAACATCGGATATGCAAGAAAAGGAATTTGCATACATCATATGTTGGATAGATAGGTTAACATAGAGAAAATCTAAGTATAAGAATGAATAAATGCTGTAGCAACATTTATTGACAGATACTTGGGATAGCTTTGACGGAATCTAAGTATCAGAGTGAATAAATTCTTTGTCAATGTCTTTTGACAGATAAGTTTGATAGCACTGACATAATTTAAGTATCAAATCGCACAGATTCTTTATTAAAATTCTTCATCGATATCATTTGTCGGGTACGTCAGATAACATTGACAAAATCTATGTACTAGAATGAATAAATTCTTTATCATCAGCCGTTGTCGGATTTGTCATTATGAAAAAATTGTAAGTAAGTAACAAACTCTTTCTTGAATTCACCTCTTGCATACACAATACAGAAATTATAAAAAAAATAATTGTAATTTCTAGACTTTATTTGCATGCAATAGATACCGAGAGTTCTATGACTCCTCCCCAGAATGAATTCTAAGGGTCTTATGACTCAAATGGTATAAAAGCAGAGGAAGTGAAAGAGACAAAAACACATATAAATATATAGATTCTGACATACAAATCGACAAAGACAGTCACTGATATAAGCAAACATCCGCCCAGACACATAGGTAAGGAGAGTGAGAGAGACAAAAACACATGCAAATATATTGATTCAGGCATACAAACCGACAGAGACAGGCATTGAGATAGGCAAACACCCGCCCAGACACATAAGCAGAGGAAGTGAGGGAGACAAAAACACGTATAAATATAAGGATTCTGACATACAAACCGACAGGGACAGGCACTGAGATAAGCAAACACCCGCCCAGACACTGGAAGTGAGAGAGACAAAAACATATATAAATGTAAGGATTATGACATACAAAGCAACAAGCACAGGCATTGAGATAGGCAAACATCCGCCCAGACACATGAGCAGAGGAAGTGAGAGAGACAAAAACACTAATAAATAAGTGGATTCTCACATACAAACCGACAAAGAAAGACACTGAGATAAGCAAACATCCGCCCAGACACATAGGCCCAGAGAGTGAGAGAGACAAAAACATATGCAAATATATAGATTCCGACATACAAAGCAACAATGAAAGGCATTGAGATAGGCAAACACCCGCCCAGACACATAAGCAGAGGAAGTGAGGGAGACAAAAACACATATAAATACATGGATTCAGCCATACAAACCGACAGGGACAGGCACTGAGATAAGCAAACACCCGCCCAGACACATAAGCAGAGGAAGTGAGAGAGACAAAAACATATATAAATGTAAGGATTATGACATACAAAGCAACAATCACAGGCATTGAGATAGGCAAACATCCGCCCAGACACACGAGCAGAGGAAGTAAGAGAGACAAAAACACTAATAAATAAGTGGATTCTCACATACAAACCGACAAAGAAAGACACTGAGATAAGCAAACATCCGCCCAGACACATAGGCCCAGAGAGTGAGAGAGACAAAAACATATGCAAATATATAGATTCCGACATACAAAGCAACAATGAGAGGCATTGAGATAGGCAAACACCCGCCTAGACACATAAGCGGAGGAAGTGAGAGAGACAAAAACACATATAAATAAATGGATTCTGACATACAAACCAACAATTACAGGCATTGAGATAGGCAAACTCTCGCTCAGACGCACAGTCATAGTGAGAGAGATATCCAAAAAGTTGGGTTTATCTAGGTGCACTTAGAGTGGCGTGCCACTCTAAGTGGCGCGTCAGAATCCTTAGATTTATATGTCTTTTTGTCTCTCTCACTTCCTCTGCTTATGTGTCTGGGTGGATGTTTGCCTATCTCAATGACTGTCTTTGTCGTTTTGTAGGTCAGAATCCATATATTTATATGTGTTTTTGTCTCCCTAATTTTCCCTGCTTATATGTCTGTATCCAAGTGGTGAGTTCAAGAAAGAAATTGTTAATTACTTACAACTTCTTCATAATTTAATGAAATGAATAGAACTATTCTAAAGAATAAAGACGGGTTAAGCTTAAAGATATTTATTGCTTAAACAAATTAAAAGATTTTTTGAGAAAAAATACATATTTACATAAAAATAGTACTTAAAGTTCACCGTGTCTCATGCATTTATCGCGATCAGGTATGTCCTTAGGTATCCACTGCGCGAAGAACCTAACCTCGTCTTCATGGCGGTGATAAGCCCTTTCAAATTTAGGACACTTAAATTCTTCTAGATTAAAAAGTGTAATCCTAGGGTCACACTTTTGAATTAAAACTTTATCTGTAGGTATATTACCCTTTAAATAGAGTGCTTCAACCCCGAAAAAGCTGCAAATTTCACTGACTTCCTCCTGAACATTTCTCAGTTCCTGACCACTATTATTAAGTGGCGTAATCACTCTATCGTAGAATCCCGATCTGTTTATATAACGTAATGTAGTACTCCACAAGCTTTTATCATACTCAAAAATATTATAGTTCACTATCCATTGATAACAGTCAATTTCTTCGAGTTCCATAGACAATAACAAAAATTCACATTCAAATATAACACCACAAGATGATTTTTTAAACCGATAAATTCTGTGTCATACACTCCTATCATCTTGGAAGCTATTAATGTAGTTGTTACGTAGAGAAGTACTTCATCAAGCTTTTATACCTTCGCTCAAGGTTGAATGGACTTATGGCTAGGGGGATGAGTCCTAAAACCATCTGAATTCATTGTGGAGAGGAGTCATAAGACCCTTAGAATTCATTGTGGGGAGGATTCATAGAACTCTTGGTATCTATTGCACGCAAATGAAGTCTGGAAAATACAATTATTTTTTTATAATTTCTGAATTGTGTGCATTCAAGAGGTGAATTCAAGAAAGAGTTTGTTACTTTCTTACAATTATTTCATAATGACAAATCCGACAACGGCTGATGATAAAGCATTTATTCATTCTAATAGATAGATTTTGTCAATGTTATCTGACGTACCCGACAAATGATATCGATAAAGAATTTCAATAAAGAATTTGTTCAATTTGATACTTAAATTATGTCAGTGTTATCAAACATATCTGTCAAAAGACATTGATAAAGAATTTATTCACTATGATACTTAGATTCCGTCAAAGCTATCCCAAGTATCTGTCAATAGATGTTGATACAGAATTTATTCATTCTTATACTTAGATTTTCTCTATGTTAACCTATCTATCCGACATATGATGTATGCAAATTCCTTTTCTTACATCTCCGATGTCTTAATAGACATTCTAAACGTTTGATATGCTGGCTTACTCTAAAAATAATGAACACATAACAATGTAATGCATAACATATTTTTAATGAAATAATGTCATGTAGAATATTAATACAAAAAATATATTATTATTATAAATTATTAATATCAATGAACAACTTTGGAAGTTTTGAATCTGTTCCATAAAATGGTTCACCATGTTCTCTCTTGATACTATAGCTGTTGTCTTCTCTTGGTTCGTAATCAGTAGAATAATCATTATTCCATTTTGAGTCATACACAATTTTTACAGGTGTGTCATCGACAGGCTCAATATGCTTTTCGTCTTTGGTATTATTTGGTTCATTGACTGTTTGATCAATGGCAGTAACGTTTGCTGGTACTTTGTTTTTCATCGATTCATCTTTATATTCCTTAGTGATATTTTCAGCCAATACCCTTTTTATTTTTCTGGCAACTTCACTGTCTATTATCACACTGTTTTTACACAGGTAACAATTCCGGCACGTAGACAAGATATGGTTTATGATATTAGTAGAAGAGTAGGCCTTTCTTTTCGTCTTTGCTTTCATTTGAATGCTAATACCCGAAAGCTGACGATATGGTTTAACACTGGGTAACATGTTACCACAAGCACTAGCAAGAAGATTCCCTTGTTCATCAACTATTATTTTTATGTTGGCATTCTCTTTGAGTGAAATCATCTCCGGAGATCTCAATCTCGCATATCCACCATCATAAGAGTTGAATTTTTTGGGTACCCCAAAGAAATTTAATTCCTTACTGTCATGACAATGCACGCATACGCTTCCGATGGTGCTACCATTTGTTCTTATTTCATAGTTTAAATACTTCTCCTTGTCAGCATTCAATGCTACAATAACACGATCATGTGAACTTACTTTCTTAAAATTCTTCATCTTCACTTCTTAGAGATGTGAGTTGTGTTTATTGTTCCAGTGTGTAACAAATACTGATTTAATACATCCAATAAACTAGGTAGTGTCAATAAACGGACATAGGGTACCATTGGAAAAGCCGTATCGTGTCTCTGAGCAAGCATAGAGTACAATTATTAGAGCCATAAGCATATTTCATGTCATTTTAAGATACGTAAAAAAAAGTTGAATAATTTTGAAGTCCAAAAAAAAAATTAGTCCAATAAAAAAAAAGTGCTACTACAAACAATATTTTTCTAATAGTAAAAGTTGCAACTAACATTTCTATATCATTCTCATTTTGAATTTGGAAAATATTAAATGTGATTTCTTTTATTTTTAAGTATGTTACATGTCATTCTAAGAGATGTAAAAAAAGTTGAAAAAATATATCATGTTAAAAAAAATGGGGGGGGGGAGCAAAAAGTTTGAGTTGAGGGGGCCCCCTTCGAGTTTGGGGATAGAGGACCTTTGGGGGTTAAGGTCCCTGGTGGTTAGGGTTATTGGTGCTTATGATCCTTGGCGGTTCGTACTCGTATACACCTCACTACTTGATTTGTAAGTATTTCTATGGATTTTTCTGAATTTCATTATTAAAATTCTTTTCTTGCCATCTACATCTCTCTTAGTATCAACTTTTTAGTATATTATAACGTTAAACTCTATTTTAAATTGACAACACTGTTCAAACGTCACTTGTGTATTATACAGAACAAATCGAAGAAGTAAAGCTAGGTCAAGTCATAAGACCATTTTATCATCGTTAACCATTTCCATAGATTGAAATTGTTCCAAATTTATAATAAATAAGCTATGAGTTAACATGCTCTTCGAGGTTACCTTAACTGCTAATCGGTTTAACCCTTTTTTCTCCACCTTCATATGATCCAATTCGCAAATGTTATCTAGCTCTGCTTTTTCCCCTATTATTCAAATAAGATCGTTCGTAGAGTCCAAGTCACAAATCCCTTATCCTTTTTTTGCAAATAGAGTTAGATTTTACGCTACCACTTGTACTTATTTCATAGTTTAAATACTTCTCCTTGTCAGCATTCAATGCTATAATAACACTATCATGTGAACATACTTTCTTAAAATGCTTCATCTTTACTTCTTAGAGATATGAGTTGTGTTTATTGTTCCAGTGTGTAAAAAATACTGATTTAATACATCCAATAAACTAGGTAGTGTCGATAAAGGGACATAGAGTACCATTTTGAAAGCCGCATCGTGTCTCTGAGCAAGCATAGAGTAAAATTGATAGAGCCATAAGCATATTTCATGTCATTTTAAGATACGTGAAAAAAAGTTGAATAATTTCGGAGTCCAAAAAAAATTAGTCCAATAAAAAAAAGTGCTACTACAAACAATATTTTTCTAAAAGTAAAAGTTGCGACTCACATTTCTATATCATTCTCATTTTGAATTTGGAAAATATTAAATGTGATTTCTTTTATTTTTAAGTATGTTACATGTCATTCTAAGAGATGTAAAAAAAAGTTGAAAAATATATCATGTTTTAAAAAAAATGGGGGGGGGGCAAAAAGTTTGAGTTGAGGTGGCCACCCTTCGAGTTTGGGGATAGAAGACCTTTGGGGGTTAAGGTCCCTGGTGGTTAGGGTTATTGGTGCTTATGATCCTTGGCGGTTCGTACTCGTATACACCTCACTACTTGATTTGTAAGGATTTTTATGGATTGTTCTGAATTTCATTATTAAAATTCTGTTCTTGCCATCTACATCTCTCTTAGTATCAACTTTTTAGTATATTATAACGTTAAAATCTATTTTAAATTGACAAAACTGTTCAACCGCCACTTGTGTATTATACAGAACAAATAGAAGAACTAAAGCTAGGTCAAGTCAAAAGACCATTTTATCATCGTTAACCATTTCCATAGATTGATATTGTTCCAAATTTATAATAAATAAGCTATGATTTAAATGGCTCTTCGAGGTTACCTTAACTGCTAATCGGTTTAATCCTTTTTTCTCCAACTTCATATGATCCAATTCGCAAATGTTATCTAGCTTTGTTTTTTCCCTATTATTCAAATAAGATCGTTCGTACAGTCCAATTCGCGAATCCCTTATCCTTTTTTTGCAAATAGAGTTAGCTTTTACGCAAAATGTTTTAACAGCATATGTCAATCAAACAATTCTGAGTGTAGCATCCGATTTTTTTATTAGCAACGACACATTCCTAAGAAACTAGTCTCGAGTTAAGGCAATTGTCCAAAAAATCGGTGTTGCCTCGGAAACCCGTCTGATTACAGGGGATACTCACTCTCTTTGGAAAAGTGTATAGCTTCATGCAATTAGCATGGTAATTCCTATAGCTTTATGCAAATCCATATGATGCATACTACTCTCGATTTGCTCCACATGTGGTGTGACGTTGTGCATTAATAAACAGAAGAATTGTTTTGCTAAGTATCATCAATTAGAGGCTAGTAATTAACAATTTTGATCGAGTTTTTTTATTCTGAATCAACGATTTTTTTTTTAAAGTGACCTGCTCAGCCGGACATCTCGATCCCTTTGGCTAGCACTTGATCAACTTGCTTTGCTCAGAAGGACCGCGGAGTCCCACTTTAGAACAATTTTTTCTACTAATTTTTGGAGGTTTCTTTTAGCATATTCAAAATCAGCGGTCAGGAATCATATATTTTTCGTCCAATTTGATAAAAAAACATGGGCTTGGTCTTGAAAGGGTTACGCACTTTATAAGAGGTATTTTATTGACCTTCATAATCAGCAAAGGATTGAAAGTGAAAACTTCTTATAACTTGAATTATACCACTACAGTTCTTCAGAATCTGACTAAAAACACAAACAAAGACTTAAGTAAGACTAAAATGATGTAAAAATTAAGATTGCAAAATCAGTGTTTACCTGTACAACAAAATTCAATAATGATGAAGAACGCTCTAGCGTGTCTGGTCCCCTATGTAATTTTCTTATGGGGTCATGAGTCACCAGTTGAGGTGCCACCTACAATATTTTAATCTAAAATATTATTTATTCAATTAAATTCCAAAAAAAAGTATCGTTTACCAAACACTTGGTAAAACAACCCTTTAAGAGGGCAGCAGAAAAGACAACCCAAAACATTCGTTTTTAAAACTGAGATTCTTAACATAGCCTGCCGTACATCCTTAAAGTCGGCGTACAATTTGTTTTTCTGTATTACACTTGATTCTAAAGTTGCTTAGAAGCTTATTACTTCCTTTTTTCATTATAGGTATTTTTTACACTTCAGAATGTAGTTTTTAGCGCACATAGCACAACTGACATGTAAAAAAATTACAAAACAAAGAGCCACCTGCGGTAGCTCAAAATTTGGTACAACTGAAAATGTTCTTATTTTTTAAACTGTATTTCTTAACATAGCCTACTGTACATCATCCTTAAAGTCAGCCTACAATTTGTTTTTCAGTATCACTCTTGATTCTCAAGATATTTAAAAGCTTCTATTTTCATTTTTTTTTTTCGTGAGGGGTCTTTTTTCACTCATGAACATAGTTTCACACTGGGCCTTTGGTATTAAGCGGCTAAGGCTTATTAACAGGAAAATCAAAATAAATTGTATTTCGGAAATTTTCAATTTTTTTGTATATTATGCTGGGAAGGAGGTTTCAGCTTTAAATGTGGAAAAGTTGGTGGGTGTGGTAAAATGTTGTATTTCCTCGGGAAGTATAATCAAACAAGTGTGTATATTTGCTGGCTCTTTTCTTTTATTTTCTTCCTCTTTTGGTTATTATTTCCCCCCAGCAATGATTTTCTCGCGCACAGAGCTAGCGTTCACCTTTGCAATAGTTTACAGCTATTGTTGCATAAACGAAATTTAGCATCTCTTTATTTTTTTATGGACTCTATATATGTTTAAAAACAAATAAACTAATGTATAGCAACATGACTATTAAAGTTTGAAGCTCATACAAACAGCTTTCTGATAGTTTTGAGGCTTATATTAAAATGTTTTTTTTCGTTTTTTTTCATTTGTTAGGTTATCTCTCTTCCATATACTGCTGTGGCATTTGGAGGGGATGTGTTTATCTTACGTTTTTGTCAATAAATGTTATCAAATAAATAAATAAATAGTTTTAATCCGAATGACAATCTCAGAATTTTTGTTCGGTACGATTTTACCCTTAATAAGAAAAAGTTTATTATTTTGCATAGTTGGACATTAAGAATACACCGATTCGGACAATATGATGTGGTACAAAATCCTTTGTCGCTTCAAAAAGGCATAATGGCGTTAAATTTCCGATTCAATGCTCGCTTTTGATGTTCTAACTTTGATGAAATTACCTCTTTACGACAAAATATCAATAATGAACATGCAACATTGACCATCTTTTGGAAGAAAATTGCATTATTTTGTGTTTTTATTACAGGGACTTTACCTAAAATAGCTATTGAATATTTTGAGTTTGATGGTTTAACTTTCATCAAAATTACGACATTTTTTCGGGGTTCTTTTTCCCTGTTTCTAAAAATAAAAATGAATTATAATAAATACTCAGCTTTGACTGACTCTTCAAATAAGATATATATAAATGAATACTAGAAGCAAATCTAATTGATGCATATATTGCTATCACATTTCTGTATTTTCATGTTTTATTTCCTGTTGACAAACGTTACTCCTAATTAACCATTTATCATTTTATATAATTGTTATCACTGCTGGATCAGAGTTATAGTTACTACTGACTGGGGTTGCTTTTAACTTATTGTGATTACTTTTAACGGTTCGAAAATGGAAATGAAAGCTAAATCTTGCAACTTGAGATAATGAAAAACGAGCATAAAAGTCATGAACTAATTTATATCTGATAGTATTTAAGTAATTACTAGCAAGTAGCTGATAATTATTTTACAAGTTGAGGCATAAATTGTAGTTTCAAATATATTTGAATTATTAGCTTTGCTCTAGATTCGTGGTTTCCAACGCAAGCTTCGCACAAAAACGGGAATCCCCGAAGAAACTGAAGTTATCCCAAGCCAAACTTTTTGCAGAACTTGCTTATATTTTTTTTCTGCCTATTGTAAGTAAGATGATTAGTATTACTAGATTGGCTTCCTTTTTTAGATACAGTTAAGAAATAAGGCTCAAGCTAAAAATACATACACCACTGTCCCAAAACATACACCTAAGTATGTTGTTCCAAAACTTAGAATGTTGTCCCAAAAGATACTAAGAAAAATCCTCACAGAAAAATCCCTCCCTCCTCTAGCAAATTTTATCAAGGTAAAATGCTTGAAAGACACTCACCTTTTGACTGTTGACAAACCAAGTTATATTTGCTGCAGGAAAGGACGGAGGTGTGTCACATTTCAAAGATATTTTTTCACCCATTCTATAGTTTTGACTAGGATAGTATGAATGTAGAATTGGAGGCTCTGAAGGTGTATCTAGAAATATTTTATTGTTATTATTTAAAATTGTTAGAAATACACTACTGTATTATTATTATAATCGTGCCAAAATGTGATAAATTTTTTCAGAATAATTCATATCAATTAGAAGTTAGCTTTACTTGACACAGTGGAGTGGCCGAGCTAGACGTTAATAACTTCTTAGGGTGAAGTAATACCCAGAGCCTTATAGCGAGTAAGCTGGAATTAGGTGAATAATTGGGTCCAATATAAGTGGCAGACATGTGGATTTCATAGCACAGGACCAGGACCACCAACACTAAGAATGTCACTTGACCCTATGATGAGTTTAAAGGATTCAGCAAAACTCAGAAGGATTTAGAACCATAGGCAGTGTAATAGCACTACCTTAGCAAAGAGCCTAGCGGGCACAATGCAGTATTTATTTATTATTTTGTTTTCTTTTCACTAAAGGACTTCGAATGGATATTGAAAGTTTATTATCCTTTTTAAGTTGAAAATTGATTGAAGGGCAACCACCCTCCTCCGACGCCCATCAATCCTCAAACATGTTCCATCAGAATTTTGAGACAGTCATTTTTTCAGCATATTTTAAAGGTCTAGTAATTATGTCTTAGGAGATTTCAACCCCCTCCCCCTCCAGTATTCCCTGTGGGGAAAGTTGAACTACATCAAAACATATACTATGTGCATGCAGATTGTCAAAGGGGCCAATCAGCTATATTTTTGGAACGGCTTATCGTATCAAATAAAACTTTAATTTTTTTATACCCGGTCGGTAAATAAAAAACTCGGAATATACCAACTAGTTGAGTTTGTTGTACTCAAAGGTGTTCTTATGAAATTTTTGATACTCAGGCTGCAACTAAAAAAACACGGAATTTACCAACTATTTGAGTTTGTTGTGCTCAAAAGTATTTCTATTAAATTTTTGGTACTCAACCTTAAGTAAAACACAGGCAATTTATCAATTAGCTTAGTTTGTTGTATTCTAAAGTGTTTTCATTAAATTATTGTTATTCAGTCAGCAACTAAAACACTCAGAATTTACCAACTAGCTCAGTTGTTTGTACTAGATAGTGCTTTTATTAAATTTTTTTATACCCAGTAGGTAAATAAAACACTCGGAAATTACCAACTAGTTGAGTTTGTTGTACTCAAAGGTGTTCTTATGAAATTTTTGGTACTCAGGCTGCAACTAAAAAAACACGGAATTTACCAACTATTTGAGTTTGTTGTGCTCAAAAGTATTTCTATTAAATTTTTGGTACTCAACCTTAAGTAAAACACAGGCAATTTATCAATTAGCTTAGTTTGTTTTATTCTAAAGTGCTTTCATTAAACTATTGTTGGTCAATCAGCAGCTACAACACCCGGAATTTACCAACTACCTGAGTTTGATGTACTCAAAAGTCGTTTTATTAAACTTTTTTTTATGTCCAGTCGGTAACTAAAACATTTAGGATTTATTAGCTAACTGAGTTTGTTATACTCAAAAGCGCTTTTATTAAAGTTTAGGTATTCAGCCTGCAAACACACGGAATTTATCAAATAGGTGAGGTTGTTGTACTCCAAAGTGCTTTCATCAAATTTTTGTTACTCACTCTGCAACTAAACCACTCGGAATTTACCAACTAGCTGAGTTTGTTTTACTCACAAGAGCTTTTATTAAATTTTGTTATATAAAGTCGGTAAATAAAACAATCGGAATTTACCAACTAGCTGAGTCTGTTTTCCTCAAAAGTAGGTTTATTAATTTTTGTATACCAAGCCAGTAACTAAAATATTTGGGAATTATCAGCTAACTGAGATTGTTGTACTCAAATTGCTTTCATTAAAGTATTAGCATTTAACCTACAACAAAAACACATGGAATTTATCAACAAACTGAGCTCATCGTATCCGAAAGTGCTTAATTAAATTTTGTATACTCAGTCCGCGACTAAAACACTCGAAATTCACCAACTACCTGAGGTGGTTGTAATCTAAAGTGCTTTTGTTAATTTTTTATACCAATTCGGTAACTAAAACCCTCAGAATTTACCAACTAGTTAAGCTTGTTGTGCTCAAAAGTATTTTTATGAGATTTTTGGTGCTCAGATTTCAACTAAGAAATACGGAATTTACCAACTAGCTGAGTTTGCTGTACTCGAAAGTGCTTTTATTAATTTTTTAGATACCCAATTGGTAACTAAATCAATCATAATTTACCAACTCCCTGAGTTTGTTGTGCTCAGAAGTGCTTTTATTAAATTTTTGCTACCCAATCATCAACTTATTTACTCGGAATAAACCAACTAGCTGAGTTTTGGTGTAGTCAAATGTGCTTCTGTTAAATTTGTTTATATCAAGTCGGTAAGTAATAGACTCTGAATTTACCAGCTAGCTGATTTAATTTTACTCAAAAGTGCTTTTATTAAGTTTTTGGTACTCAGCCAGCAAGTAAAATAAACGGAATTTAGAACTAGCTGAGTTCGTTGTGCTCAAAAGTATTTCCAACATTTTTTTTTTACTCGATAAGCAACTAAAACACTCAGAATGTACCAACTATCTAAGTTTATTGTGCTCAAAAGTGTTGTTACCAGATTTTGTTTATACCCATTTGGAGCCTAAAATACTCGGAATTTACCAAGTATCTGAGATTGCTGTACTCAAAAGTGCTTTTATTAAATTTTTTATACCCACTCGGTAACTAAAACATGCGGAGTTTGTCAAATAGCTGAGTTTGCTGTGCTCAAACGTGCTTTTATTAAATTTGTTATGCTCAGTCAGCAGCTGAAACACTCGGAATTTACCAACTACCTGAATTTGTTATAGTCAAAAGAGCTTTTATTCAAGTTTTTATACCAACTCGGTAACAAAGACATACGAAATTTATCATCTAACTTTGTTTAATGTTTTCAAAATTGCTTTCAGTAAATTTGTTGGTACTTAGCTGGCAAAACACGAAGAATTTATAAAATAGCTAAGTTTGTATTCAAAAGTGCTTTTTTAAAAATTTTTGTAATCTTCCTGGAAGTATGACAAAAAAATTTATCAACTAGCTGAGTTTGTTGTACTTAAAAGTTGATTATATTAGATTTTTGGTACTCAGCTTGCAACTAAAATACACGGAATTCATCAACTTGCAGAGTTTTTTGTATTCAAAAGTGCTTTTATTAAATTGCAAATATTCAGTTAGCAGTTAAAACACTCGGAATTTTACCAGCTAGTTGGGTTTGTTGTAGTCAAAAGTTTTTACATTAAATTTTTTGGTACCGAATCACAAACTATAATACTCGAAAATTTATCAATTAACAGAGATTGTTATAACAAAAAGTGCTTTCATTAATTTTTTTACTCAGTCAGCAACTAAAACAATCGGAATTTACCAACTAGCTGAATTTTTTGTACTCAAAAGTGCTTTTATTAAATTTTTTATATCCAGTCAGTTACTCACTCATCAAACAGAACACTCAGAATATACAAACTAACCGAGTATGTTGTAGTCAAAAGTGCTTTTATTAAATTGTTTATATCCAGTCTCTAACTAAAAGACTCAATATTTACCAGCTAGCTGAGATTGTTGTACTCAAAAGTGCTTTTAATAAATTTTTGGTACTCTGCCAGCAAGCAAAGCACACGGAATTTAACAGGTAGATGAGTTTGTTGCACTCAAAAGTGTTTTCATTGAATTTTTCTTACTCAATCAGCAACTAAAACACTCGGATATACCAACTAGCCGAGTTTGTTTTACTCGAAAATTCTTTTATTAAATTTTTTGATACCCAGTTGGTAACTAAAAGACTCGGAATTTCCCAACTAGCTTAAATTATTGACTCAAAAGTGCTTTTATTGAATTTTTGGTAATCAGCTTGCAAGTAAAACACACGGAATTTATCAATTAGCTGTGTTTGTTGTTCTCAAAAGTGCTTTTATTAAATTTTTTATACTCAGTAAGTAACTAAAAAATTCAGAATTTACCAACTAGTTGAGTTTGTTGTGCTAAATACTGTTTTTATGAAATTTTTGGTCTTAGGCTGCAACTAAAAAAAAATATTGAATTTATCAACTTGCTAAATTTTTTGTACTCAAAATTGATTTCGTTAAGTTTTTGCTACTCAATCATCACCTAGAAAACTCGGGATATACCAACTAGCTGATTTAGTTGTAGTCAAAAGTGTTTTCATTTAATTTTTTATATCCAGTCGGTAGCTAAAAGACTCGTAATTTACCAGCTATCTCAGATTGTTGTACTCAAAGGTGATTTTAATAAAGTTTTGTTGCTCAGCCAGCAAGTGAAAGACACAAAACTTACAACTAGCTCAGTTTTTTGTACTCAAAAGTGTTTTCATTAAATGTTTGCTACTCAATCAGCAATTAAAATACTTGGAATATGCCATATAGCTGAGTTTGTTGTACTTAAAAATGCTTTTATTAAATTTTTATACCCGTTCGGTAACTGAAAGACTGAGAATTTACAAACTACCTGAGATTGCTGTACTCAAAAGTGCTTTTATTAAATTTTTGTACTCAACCTAAAAGTAAAACTCACATAAATTATCAACTAGCTCAGTTTGTTGTACTCAGTCAGAATTTTTGTTACTCAGTCAGAATTTTTGTTACCCAGTCACCAACTGAAACACTCAGAATTTTCTAACTAGCTGAGTTTGTTGTAATCAAAAGTGCTTTTATTAAATTTTTTATATATTCAGTCAGCAACTAAAACAGTCGGAAACTACCGACTAGTTTAGTTTGTTGTTGTCAAAAGAACTTTCATTAAATTTTTTGGTACTCAGCCAGCAACTTAAAAAACTCAGAATATACCAGCTAGCTGTGTTTGTTGTACTCAAAATTGTTTTCTTTAATTTTTTTACTCAGTCAGCAACTAAAACACTTGGAATTTACCAACTAGCTGAGTTTTTTGTACTAACGCATACGGAATTTATCAACTAGCGTTTTTTGTACGAGTTTTTTTGTATTCTAAAGTTTTCTTTGTCAAATTTTTGGTACTCGGTCTGCAACTAAAACATCCCGGAATTTATCAACTAGCTGAGTTTGCTGAGCTCGAAAGTGCTTTCATAATATTTTTGTTGCTAAGTCAGCAAATAAAACACTCAGAATTTAAAACTAGCTAAATTAGTTCCAATCAAAAGTGTTTTTATTAAATTTTTTTTATATCCACTCAGTAAATAAAACAGTTAGAATTTACCAACTGTTTGAGTTTCTTGTGCTCAAAAGTGTTTTTATGAAATTTTGGTACTCAGCCTGTGGCTAAGAAAATGCGGAATTTATCAACTAGCTGAGATTGTTCTGCTATAAAGTGCTTTCATAATATTTTTGTTACTAAGTCAGCAACTAAAACACTCGGAATTTACCAACTAGCTGAGTTTGTTGTACTTAAAAGTAATTTATTAAATTTTTTATACCAAGTCAGTAACTAAAACATTCGGGATTTATTAGCTAACTGATATCTCTGTACTCTAATTGCTTACATTAAAGTTTTGATATTTAGTATGCAACTAAAACATACAGAATTTATCAACTAGCTGAGTTCGTTGTACTCGAAAGTGCTTTAATTAAATTTTTGATACTCAGTCAGCAAGTAAAACACTCGAAATTTACCAACTAGCTGAGTTGGTTGTAGTCAAAAGTGATTTTATTAATTTGTGTTCTGGTATTGAAAAGGCATAGGGGTTGTGAGCTCTATTCATGTTAATTTCTGCTCGTTTTTAGTTTGACTTGGTTCTTTGTTGTAATTTCTGTTCATTTTGGGTTTCATTTATTTATTGAAGCTGATATGTGGCAGTTTTACCCTTTGTAGATCATTTGAATCCATTTTTGCTCATTTTTCGTTTAATGGAGTTCTTTACTTTTCTTCGAAGAACTTATTTTGTAAAAAAAAAGCTTTTTTAATCAATATTATGATACAAAATGGCCCCGGGATATTAGAGTATAGTTAAAAGTTACCATTCTAGCCTATGACAAGTGCGGTAGCATAAATTGGCGACCGGTTAAAAATGTCAAGAGTGGATTTCGAACGAGAAGGTCTTCTTCTCCAGGTGGTTATCCATGGGTTACAAAGATCTAACCGTTTAAGATGTAATCTGTATAGGTTGTTTTACCAGAAGAGTTAAAGCCTAATTGTCACTGTGGCCCCCTCCTAATACTTTCTACGCTTTTGAAATGCTAAGATTATTAAGTTAAAACTTTCGGAAACTGTTGGAATGTTGAATTAAATCAAAAGCCACATGGTGCATACAAGTTTTCCAATTGACAAGCCTGCAACATCCCAGGAGTAGTACAGGACAAAAATTGTTGATACGTCTATAAGACTTATACAAAGTTTCAGAGGAATTATAGAAATAAAAGAGATGATCTATGGGGGTATTAGTATCAATGAAGATGAAGGGGATTTTAGGATAAATCCAATTTACAATAGTTTAATTAAAAAGCAGGTAAAACATTCAACCAGTACTAATTTTAGTAATTGTCCTTAAACAAATGATAACCTTGCGAACAAAGGTCAAAATGAGGTAAAAGCTGGGAAAAGTCAACGGACTGCAGCTAAACTAGCAACCAAAAAATCCAGTAAATATATACTTCATGAATTGGTTGATAAACCTGTGATTTAATTAGGGGTTATGGTCCTGGGATTAGATGACCTTTTTTGTTTGTTCAAGTAAATTTAGTCTTCATTTTTGATAAATTTCCATTTATACACTTATTGTAAGAGGAGAGTGACATATGGTATCAAAATAGACATTCTTTTTTGTTTCTTGCGTTAAAACGCCAGTGCTTGAAGTTTCGTTTAATATGAAAGTTTATTTCTTACTTAATCATTTATGTTTTTCTCTTCTTCGTGTGTTTAGTTGTTGTATTTCTATGTGTGTTATTTGAAAAAAAAACATTTTTTTTGTTTTTTTTTTCGTTGTTTTTTCTCCGTTGACAAAGGCTCCCGGACGTGGGGCCAAAACATTCAAAATATTTTTTAATTAAACTGCTTATTTGTTATTAATTATTGTTTAACTGCTTTGTTAAAATAAAAACCCATTTTTTCTTGCTTAATTTTTCGTAAATGATATTTAGTTGAAACTTTTTAGAAATATTTAGGGAGATTTTGAATTAAATAAAAAGACGCTATTTACATTCATATATGCTATGTGATGTAAATTTTAAACATTATTTTTATATACAATATTGAATAAAAAGTACTGTGTCGCTAAAGCTTAAATCCTGAATTCTTAATATTTCCAAAAGTTAATATCATTTTACACTAAACATTCAGTTCATTTTCATTAGTTCTTTCAAGTCATCTTGATTATTATAGTGATAAATAAAAAAAAACAAGTTTTTTTAAATGAAAGTAAGGAACGACGTTAAAACTTAAAACGAACAGAAATTATTCCGTATATGAAAGGGGCTGTCTCCTCCTCAATGCCTCTCTCTTTACGCTAAAGTTTTTTATTTTTACAAAAATAGAGTTGTGAGAAAGTCAAGCTTTAGCGTGAAGAGCGAGGCGTTGAGGAGGGTACAGCCCCTTTCATATTCAGAATAATTTCTGTTCGTTTTAAGTTTTAACGTCGTTCCTTACTTTCAGTTAAAGAAAAAACTTGTTTTTTTTATTTCATTTTTGAACGTTTTTGAATTAATACAGGTTTTGATTTTGGCTCACCGCACATGAATAATTACAACAAAATTTTCATATTAATTTTACTTTTATTTGGTTAAATGGCTTTCTCGAAACTTGTTTAATTTTATTTACGAACGTTTTTGTTAGTAATAAATATACGTAACTTACGAATTAACTTACGTAACGAACTTCTATATTCATAGATTTTTAAAACGTATATTAGGGGGTTTGCCCCCTAGTCAATACCTTGCTCTTTGAGCTAAAGTTCGAATTTTGTTCCAATTCTTTAAAAATGACCCCTTAATCACAAAGGCTGTTAATTAGAATAAATAGCTCTTATGAACGTACTAAAAAACCTTTGGCTTAAAGAGCGAGGTATTGACTAGGGGGTGAACCCAATCATATACGTAATATTTTCTGTTCGTTTTAATTTTTGATGTTGCTCCTTACTTTTAGTTGAAAAACTTGTTTTTTATATTTAATTTCTGATCTTTTTCTTTAATAATGATGGAAAATCCGGCGCCCCCTTCATAGCAATGTCCCTTCCCCCATGAAAACTTCCTTCGTGGAAAGATCCTCCCATATAACCCCCGACCCCCCACCCCACCTACCAGAAAAAATCCCACCTGAATACGTCTGTATACTTCCCAATAACCAATACTATATGTTAACATTGGTAAAATTCATAACTTTCAGCCCTCCCCCCGGGGACTTCAGGGGATTAAGTCATCCTAAAAGATATAGTTATCATATTTTCGACCATGCTGAACAAAATGGCTATCTCAAAATTTTAATCGGGTGACTTCGGGAAAAAAATGAGCGCGGGAGGGGGCTCAGTTGCCCTCCATTTTTTCGGTCACTTAAAAGAGCACTAGAACTTTTAATTTCCGTTCCAATGAGTCCTCCCACGATATTCTAGGACCACTGGGTCGATACGATTACCCCTGGGAAAAAAAGCAAAAAAAAAAAAAAGAATAAACACACCTCCGTGATCTTTCTTCTGGCAAAAAAATACAAAATTCCACATTCTTGTAGATAGGAGCTTGCAATCTCTACAGCAGGATTCTCTGATATGCTGAATATGATGGTGTGATTTTCATCGCTTATGTATAACTTTCTTAACTTTTAAAAGGTTCTATAACTTTTAGGGTGTCTTACCTCCATTTTTCGAAAATCAGCCAAATATTCTCAGGCACGTAACTTTTGATGGATAGAACTAAAATTGATGAAACTTATATATTTGAAATCAAAATTAAAATCTGATTCTTTTGATGTATCTATTGGTATCAAAATTTCGTTTTCTAGAGTTTCGGTCACCACTGAGCCGGGTCGCTCCTTACTTACAGTTCGTTACCGCTAACTGTTTGATTTTTTTGTATATTTTTCGCCGATATTTCAAAATAAGAAACACCCTCAAAAATACATATGGTTTTCAGTAAAATGCAAATGACACAATGGACATTAGAAGGTTCCGGTTAGAGGGAAGATGATTTAGGTTTTAATAATTATAAGACTTCATTTCTGCTCTTCTGGGCTTTTAAAATCGCTCTTTTCTTATCTTCGAAAAACTTCCTTTTTCGGAAAGTTGTTTTTTTCAAATTAATCAGTAGCAAAGGGAACTTGATCACAGCATTTTTTATCAGACGAATCTTCTCCCATCCTTGCAAGATTATCTGTTAGTATGATGAGTTGAGAAAGGAATAAAAATACAAGAAACAGATGCCCTTTATTCTATGATTAGACGACGATACTCTGTAAATCAAATTATTTACCAGCTTATGAGCGACACTAGTTTGTGTAGCAAGAGTCTTTAACAATCAAAAGACTTTTAAAACATGTCAAGGTTTGTGGAACCTTTTAATGATTGTTTGCATAAATTTACGAAGTCTCTTACGAGTTTTCCTTACGTCTTTTTTGAGAAGTTTGTTTTGAATCCATATTTACGTTTCTAGCAAATGTGTACTCTGAGACGGAACACCTTCAGATTACAGACGAATAATAATGATGTGCCGTATCTGACATGCCTGCCAAAGGTTCGCTTGGACTACAGCAATTGCTAGCTTTCTATTTTGTAAAATCAAGTTCAGAGAATACGGTATTAGACTTTACAGTCCCTAATGGCGGTGCTGATCTCCGTTTCATGACCATAAGGCCAGGAAGTGGAATGGCGGTATCAATGGAATTGTAGAGACATTTCCGGAAGAATTTAATTTTTATTTTTTACAAATATAGGGTTTATCAAAAAAGAAAATAAAGAAAAAATGATACTGAGAAATATTTAACCCTGCTTAAGCTTTCACGGGATTAGAGTAACACCCTAAACATAGGAATAAAATTTTAAATAGAGAGGAAAAGAAGGAAAGAGAGAAAAATTCTTTAAGAGAAATTCATCCGTTTTTACAGGTTTTGGGCTGCAAAATACGGGTAGTCAGTGTCAGGGATGGATATAGAATTAATGTAAGGGGTGGCAAGGGCAACGATAAAATGTTTGCTCTGCCATCCGTATATGTCGCTCCTCCAACCTTGTAATTAATGCAATTTTAGGCCATCTGGGAAGGGCGTGCTCCTAAAATCACACTCTGGATCCACCCCTGGGTACAACACCCCGGCTACCCTAACAGAAGGAACTAATTAAGTCTGGTTTTAGTTGACATGCCTTATTGAAAAGTCAAAAGGAAGTTTGATTTGCCATTAGCTTTTCCATCTGAGCATAAGTTTCCATCAAGTTTTTTTGAACAAGAATTTAGGGTTAGAAAATAGTAGGGTTAGAAATTTAGGGTTAGAAAATATAGACAAATCTACATATCTTGAAGAAAAGCGGTAACAGAAATACACTATAATTAGTTAAAGTTTCACTTCGAGGTTAGCTCTAATGTTAAAACTGTATGATTTGTAGCAAATTAAATTTTGATACTTCGCAATTTTTCATCTGTTTATTCCTTTATAATCTTTATCACAATCCTTACCTAGAACTGCCAAATACTGTTTTCTACTATCGGTAACAAAGGTATGTTCAGCGGTAACAGCACATTCGATAAGTCCAGTAGCACTTACTTGCAAGTTCTTCAAGACAACTGTTGAATCAGTTGAAGAATTTTCCTACAAAAACATACATTGTTAAAAAAAAAAAAAAAATATTCCTGTGTACCTATTATTAAGTGCGACATAATAAAGTTTATTTAATGAATTTGTTTTTCGAAGTAAAGTGTAATCGTCAAAAACGCACTATCACCTCTGCTGTAAGAGGGGAACTGCAATAAGTAGGGATGCGACATATTCAACAGCAATTTTGACGCTTTCATACTGGTAGATTGATTGTTGTGCTTGTTAAAAACTATTGAAACGGACAATAGCCCTCACAATGTCCGATCGAATGAGCCCTTTTTGAAGTCTTTGCAACAACGCTTTCTATAAAAAACTTTATAAGTCCCCCGGGGCATAATTTACAACCTTAGCCCTGAGGGCTGTTGGGGGAGGTTGTAATAATCAAAGACATAATTTCCAGACCCTTCAACTACGTTCAACAAAATGATTATATCAAAATTTTGATCAGAAGTGTCTGGGGATATGATGGGCTTGGAGGGAGGGGGGGGGGGCAATCACCCTCCGATTACTTTTGACTATTAATAAGGGCACTAGTCCTCTCAATTCCTAATTGAATGAACCCTATTTGAAGTTTTTACGACAATGCTTTCAATAAAAACTTTATATGACCCCAGGCAATAACTTGCAATCTTTGCCCTGGGGGTTGTGGGGGGGGGGGTTGTCATCCTCAAAGACATAATTTTCGGACCTTTAACTACGTTGAACAAAATGTCCATCTCAAAATTTTTATTAGCTGTATTTGGGGAAAGGGTGGGCTTGAAAGAGGTGTTAGTTGGCCTCCAATCACTTTCGAATATTAAAAAGGGCACTAGCCGCTTAAATTTCCATTCGTATGTGCCCTTTTTGAAGTTTCTACGACGAGACTTTCTATAAAAACCTTATATGCCCCCAGGGCACAACTTACAAGACTTTCCCTGAGGTCTGGGGGGGTTGTCGTCAACAAAGACATAATTTTCGGACCTTTCAACTACGTTGAACAAAATAGCTATCTCAAAAATTTTTATTTTATCTGTTTGGGGAGAAGGTAGGCGTGGAAGGGGGGTTAGTTGCCCTCCAATCACTTTCGACAATTAAAAAGGGTACTAGCCATTTCAATTTACAATCGAATGGGCCCACTTTGAAGTTTTTACGACAACGCTTTCTATATAAACCTTAAATGCCCCTAGGGCGTAACTTACAACCCCTGCAAAGAGTGCTGGGGAGAGGGGCTGTCCTCCTCAAAGACATAATTTCCAGACCTTTCAATTAAGTTGAACAAAATGGTTATCTCAAACTTTGATTGTATGTGTTTGAGAAAATGGTAGGCGTGGAAGAGGTGTTAGTTGCCCACCAATCACGTTCGACTAATTTCCAATCGGATGAGACCTTTTCGAAGTTTCTACGACAACTCTTTCGATACGAAGTGCCCTGGTCTAAACAAACCAAAAAATAATACATTGTTCCAACATGGTTCTGTACTTAGGCAGCGCTATTGCGCTGCTTATGACTTGTTGTTTCACTGTCTATTACTACATTATTTTTACATAGATTTTAGTTTCGGTACCTAGACAAGATTTGTGGCATGGTTATGTTGCGAGGGTACAGCTGTCCTTTTTTTACCTTTCGTTGAGTGGTAATAGTAGAAGAATAATGATGAGATTCATCAAGTTATAACATGTTACCAGCAGCAGTAGCAAGAAGTTGGCCTTCGTCATCAGCTAAAAGTCTTAGGTTTACATTCTTTTTCAACACTAACTTTTCTGGTGGTGTTACTCTTGCATTTCCACTTCTATAACACTTGACTTTTCTCGGTAGTCCAAAGAAATTTCACTTTTTACTGTCATGACAAGGCACACATATATGTCCAATTGTGTTACCATTAGCACTTATCTCATAATTCAAATATTTCTCTATGTCGGTATTCAATGCTACTACAACGCTATAATGTACACACGTCTTCTTGGAATATTTCATTTTCACTAAAAAAAAAAGTAAGATCCAGATGTTTATCCTTCCGATATACAAATAATACTGAAGCAAATCGTAAGATCTTACAAGTCAGGCAATATTATGTCAGCCTCAATAAATTTAACAAGTCACGCAACTCCTTTTATGTAACAAATACCTGTATCTTGAAGAAAGTTAATAGCACTTGCGTCTTGAGGGAATAGCCGTTAAACTTCTTCGTGATCTCAAACCATTAAGGAAGAAAAGAGTAGCGGCTGTGGGTCCTTTTAAAAACAGTGAGCCCTCACTACTGTCGGGTCCCCACAGCAAGCCGTTAATGATTTCTGTGAAAAATATTAAGCAAATCCTTTGTCTTTTGGAACACCCATAGTTTCGAACCACATTTGACCACTGTCATCAACGTAGCTTTCAATTATAATCTTGGTTCGGTGACTTATTTTCATTTTAAACTGTGAAGCACTCTTTTTAACTGTGAAAAAAAAACACCCTGAAACTTGCGTAGTCTACTTTTAACATCTTCACTGGACCCGCCGTCTCTATTAATAATACTGCCTAGGTAAGTGAAGCTGTGGGGAGGTATCAATTTTAATTATCTTCCTAGGGCTCTAATTTCTGATGGGGTATATTCGTTAATACCCAAAACTGTCCGTTCCTGGTCTTTATGCCCAAAGCTATCAGTGAGAACGACCCTGTTCACAGCATTGTAATGTAGGCAGTCTACAAGCAAATCCCTAGGACTTCTATTTAAGAGGAACTAGGGACGAGTTTGTATTTTAGAAGTTAGTCGTTGTTTCACCTCTGTCTTAGTTGTATTTGTGCCTTTCATAACTGTTTGATAAACAGTATCTCGAAGCTAATGTTCTTGACTATCTAAGAGAATTTAAGCAAGTCCTTAAGTCAGCTGATATAAGAAAAAAAATAAACAATTTGGCAATTTTTATAACTTGTAAAATCCCACGGGCTTCGGGGGCTATTTCTACCCCGGAGCTGTCTTTGCAGCAGTCTTTAAAAAAAGTCTAACAAACAATAAAGAAGCCCAAGTGTTCGCTACAGTTGATGAGTGTGAGTAAATGTTTTTTTTTTAGTTTTTGTATTACTTTCTTTATGAATACCCGTTGTCAATGCTCTTTTTTTGTCCCAAAAAGAATAAATGAGTTTTTACTTTTCTTGCTGTTGAAATGCCAAAAATGTCAGTCAGCTAGACTCTTCTGACTTTGATTGCCGAATTTGGTTTAAGATAACTAGGAACATTAAAAAAAGAGCCAGGAAAAGCTTAAGTTACCAGGAAACCAAAACTTTTGTTTCTGATTCTCGACAGAAAACTGCAGATTTTCATTTTCTGATATGGGAGCACAGGTTTTGGCATTAAAGCAAACTATAGTCATTTTTTATCAAACCTGATAAACTTCAAGTGGCTCTATGGGAAAGGGGAGTTTTTGGATGGGACCTAAGCCCAAAGGTTGATTACTTTAGTCCGTAGTCAAAAAGGATGTGACTTCGAATGATGGCTTTTAACTAATCTCTTTGGGAACATTTTCAAATAAGTACATTTTGATATGTTTTTTTTTCTTTCCTTGGGTTTTTGCTCCCTCCCCTACCCTTCTAATGCCCTTGGTGAAAATCTCAAATCTTGGTGAAATGCCCTTGGTGAAAATCGTCATGTTGTTGATATAGACTAATTTACTTTTGGGAAATGGGAATAAAACCATAATTATATTAAGCAATAGAAACTGAAAATGTCTCAAAAGATTTGAAGCTTTCAAACGAAAAATTTAATGCAATTTAACAGCTGTACAAGAAAAAAGCAAAAGGATGACAAATAAAAAAGGCAGTTAAACAGTCTCCCTGGTTTATCCTGGCATAATGTTAAAATAGAAAATAGCTATGAAAGACAAGCAGCAAACCATTTTCAAAATCTAGTGGGCGAGGCCATTTCCACCCTAAGTAAGGTCAGAGGGGGGGGGTGAAAAAAAAACCTTATTTCGTGCTGTTTTTGCACACAAATGAGCGTCGAAATGTTCAGAAAAATGCCTGTACAGAAGCATCCCTGTACAGAAATGTTAAAACTGCCTATACAGAAGTATCCCTTTTCCATGGAAAAGAAGGAGGAAACAGGGGAAAATTTTGATTGTTAATATATACCCTATTTTCAGGACTTAAAGGTTGTTTCCTATTCAATTTAATCTGGAGAGATCAAAAATGACATAAGAGATGAAAACTTCCTTATCTATTATTTCATTTCCACCTTAAGTGAGTTCAGAAAGAAAAAAACATTTTGATATGTTTAAATCTGAACAACTTTTCACTATTATTTCATTGACTTTGTGCTGTAGCGTCAACAGATGGTCCACATCTCACCGACACGCTGAAATACAAGCTATTGAAATTCTCACCAGCCCTATTTGAGTCTAATGAAGTCATGGGCCCGGCAGATAAGTCTTTAGTTGCAGCTCATATATTTCAGCTACACACATGAGGTTCAATCTCCGCCAACAAAATGTCTATGTCTTAGGTGGGGACATTTTATACACTTACAGTGTGGTAGCTTCTTTTTACGTAGCTTTTGTACAGAAGAATTTCGTATCAACTGTCATCATTTTGAGGGCCTTTCAAATAGACTGATCATCAAAGACACGCCCATCGAAAGAAATGAAAAACAAAACAGTACCCTACTATGAGTTTCACTTCTTCCACGAAGTTTGCTCAAAAAAGGGAACTTTCTCTCTATCACAGAAAATAAATTGAATATTGTAAAATTGATAGCCGGGAAACTCATGAAAATTGGATTTTAAGTACAAGATGGCAAATGTGACGCAGATAATTTTATATCAAAAACTACAATTGCTTCAACCGAGAAGAGGGAAACCTGCTTGATCGGAAATGATACCGACTTGTTGGTCTTACTGATACACTATAAGAAACATGAGCAAGCACCCATTTTTTTTCAAGACTGGAGTTTCTGTTGACTCTACAAAGGTTTTAACATATGCTGTTTAAAGATAAAACTAGCATCAAAGGTTACCGAGTCACTGTTTTTGTCGACACCTTTTTAAGCTGCGACAATACTTCGTGCTGTGACAATGCTTCAGTACTAGAAACTAAAACTGATGCCAGGTTTTTTTAAGCCAGTCAGGTGTTTTACTGTTTTTCAACGAATAAAGGTAAAACTGATTCCAACAGGCGACAAGCATCTTCAACGCTCGAAAATGGCTGATCTGGACAATCCTTACCCGAACTTTATATCGAAAGTAGCCGGTGTGAATAGTTTTGTACACTCCTAATGAATACCGCCAAGATCTGCTACTCCAAAGTAGAACTGCTTGTGTGTTTATTTTTGAATGAAGACATTAATGAATGAATGAAGACATGGGGCACCTGAAGACTATGAGTGAAAACTTTCGTCAAAAGGTTTTTATATCCATTACGACTGTAATACCTCTCGTGTAATCCTAACAAACCTGGTGCTTCTTACAATAAACCTACAACAATGAAGTAGCTAACTAAGTCCAATGTATGCAATGATTTGTTGTTTCAATGACTGTCTTTTAATGTAATTTTTGATGTGAAATTACAAACAGGAATAAGACTATGGCCTTTTCTTAATTCTAATAGTAAGAGGCGACCTGGCTACTACCTACGACTATGACGTCATTGATCAATCTTTAACATGAAATATGCAGTTTTTCGTAAAAAAAATGATTATATTTAAAAAATAATTTGTTTTAATTAAAAAGAGTTTTTAACCACATTAATTTCCTTTAAAAAGAGCCGTTACACCACTCTCTACGATGTTCCATTGTCAAGCTAACTGTGGAAAAGAAAAAAGAAGAAAAAGATGCCGTTTCGGAAGAATGCTGTAGTAGCTGCCACTTTTCTTGATTTTCAAGCCAATATATTTCAGAAAGTTTCCTATATAGGGGTTTTGGACAAAGCGGTTCTAATGTTGTGCTTTTTGTTTTGATCTGACTCTATTTTTAGGAGTTATAGGCTATTATATTTCTTAGCATTGGACGTGATCGTCTCTTACTAGGCTGCTAGCTACCGCTGCGACCCGGATGGGTTTGTATTATCTTGCAGAGTAGTGATGTTTGTAACGATTAAAATTTTTGTGTGTTTTATGGAAGGATAATGTGTTTCACGTAAGCAGATTTTATGGTTTTATGTAGCAATTTTGTTGTATACACAATTGCTACAGAAACATTTTGTTGTATACATAATTGCTACATAAACACCAAAGTCTGCTTATATGAAACACATTATCCTTCCATAAAACTTTTACATAAAACACAAAAAAAACTGAATCGTTACAATTATCACTACTCTGCAAGAAAATACAAACCCATCCGGGTTGCAGCGGTAGCTAACAACCTAGTAAGAGACGATCACGTCCAATGCAGAGAAATATACTAGCCCATAAGTCGTAAAAATAGAGTTAGATCAAAACAAAAAGTACAAGTAAGATAACAAGTATGATAACATAAAATAGTGACCCCAGAATATGTAGAGCAGAGAAGGCTACTACTTGGGGGAGCGAACTCGCGAATCGTTAAGAGGTTTATTCGTCCAGCCAACTTGTACCTTGCCGCCGCTCGCTTCCTACAAGTTCTGTAGGATTCTTTTAGTAAATACTGCATAATGTTTTGTTTTGTGTTTTTTTTTTGTGTATATATATATTGAAATGTGGAACGTTATATAAAGCCTACAATATTTAGAACGGTGAAATAGCAAGTTTTAATTTCGGTATTGGCGTTCTTGTTAATTTTTGTGTTTATAAAAATGTATTAATAAGATCACGTCTGATAAATGCTAAACAAAAAATTGCAATTCCCGTTAAAATCGTTAAAATCAAAAATGTACCCTTTCAATCTCAGCAGCGATGTACCCAATTGTAGTTCAACTTTTTATGCTATAAAACATCAAAACTTCTGACGAATGTTTCTAGTGGTTCTAGGCCGTCGTGATTACCACCGTAAGTGATTACCCCCCATAAAATACCCCCGTAGAAAATACCCCCCCCCCAATATCCTAAATATCCCCCTCCAAAAAAAGATAATAAATACCCCCCCGCCATGGAAAGTAAGGCTTTCCAAATTTGAGAATTTTATTGGAGTTTTTTTTTTAATTTCCATAGGGGGAAGGAATTTCGGTACTTGTGTATTATGCGCCATTCACTGAAAGTTTACGCTGCATAAAACACGAGAACAAGTCGGTTTCTTTGTTAGTTTTTTTTAGCTTTGCTCGAGACAAGACAAAGACAAGTGACAGAATATATGGGAAATATATAATTTGGGCTATATATTTGCATATAAGAGAGGGGGGAAGTACATGGACAGTTTGAAATCAGAAAACAATTATTTCTAGGTATATGGCCGCTAAGAAACTACAGACTAGTCTTAGTTTTTTAAATTTTGGTTGAGTCGTCGAGTTACGGAGCGACAGGTTGCTTAAGGCAGCTTATGAAGATTTACTCTCGCAGGGGAAAAAAGATAATTGTCTCTAAAAGTAAAAGACATTTTAGATAAAACAGGGTTTTCTTTTGTTTGGGATGAAGGTAGAGGACCAATGGATATAAAACAAATTAGGAAAATGAGGCTAAGATAGTACTAGGGGATCAAATGATCAAAAAATGGAGTGAGGAGATAAAAAAAAATCAGAAACATTAAAGTTTTATAAAGATATTCAGATGGTTTATGGGCAGGAGTTCTACCTTAAGCTGAATTTACCAGCTAGATATTCGATGGTGTGGATGCACCTCAGTTCTAACTGCCAGGCAATTAGCGCAAGATTTAAAAGACATTCTAAAGAAAGATATTCCAATGATGACAAATATAATTGCCCGCTTTGCAGAGCTAAAGACGATTATTTGGTCCATTGCTTGAACCGGTGCCAGAGCTCTCTACGATAAGGGCAGGGATATTTGGAAAAACGAGTTAATGCTTTCAGGTGTCTTAAATAGTACGTCGCCTCAGTTTATTTGTAGAATAGCGAGGTATCTGGAAATTTTGTTAACTAAAAACAAATAAAAAGATTTCAGTATAAAGTAAATGTAATGGTTCATTTAAGTGTTTTTTTTTCAAGTGTAAAATGTTTTTATTCAATGACTGTATTTCCAAGTATTAAGTACTATTACTAAGTTAATTTAGTGTTCCATTTACGTGTTTTATGATGATCGCTCATCAAAGTTTATGTTATTTGTGCTTTTCATTTATATTATTTTACTGTGTTCATGGCCGAACATTGGGCTGTAAAATACACTTATTTATCTGTGTATGTAATATCCAGAATAATTATACCTAACACATTTTGAATGCAGACCCGCTATAGACTACCCCCCCCCCCTTCTTTGCAAATCTATAGCCCAAGTTTGTTTCTAAAGTAACAAAGAAACTAACGAAAAAAACGGTTTGTTCTCGAGTTTTACACAGCGTAAACTTGACTGAGTGGCGCATAATACACAAGTACCAAAATTCCTCCCCTCCTACGAAAATTAAAAAATAAAACTCAAATAAAATTCCCAAATTTGGGAAGCCTTATTTTTCACGGGGGGGGGAATTTTCCGGGATGGGTGGGGGGGATTTACCGGGGGGATATTTTCTGCTAGTGGTATTTTCTACGGGGAGGTAATTTCCGGGGGTGTTTTCCGGTTTGTGGGGGGGGGGGGGGGTATTTTCTGGGGGATATTTTCTGGGAGTATTTTCTGCGGTGGGGGGATATTTTCAGGGGGTACTTTCCGCGGGGGTATTTTCCGTGGGGTAATTGCCGGGGGGCGGCCACCGTGTCTAGTAGCTCGTGCTAACGAAAAGTAAATAAGGCGTGACTCAAGTTAATAGAAACTAAAACTCTAAACAAGTACTGGACATAAAAAGAATTTGTCTGATTATCTAAAAAGGCTAATGTTTTTCAAGAAATTTATGTCAATATTCAGCATATAAGAGAACACTATAGCAGAAGGTTTTAGGCCTGTTTTTATTAAAATGTGAAATTTTGTATTTTCTCCGGGAAGAACTATTATAGATGCGTGATTTTTTTTTCAAACAATTCGTGGCAACTAACTGTGTGCATGGAACAACACGGGCTAATAGTAACCGAGATTTGGCCCAAAGTGTAATATGGCACCAGTCAAAATTATGTGAAGACAGTAAAGAATAATAGAGGAATATTTTAAGAACATCAAGTAAATCCCTACAGGAACAATTCAATATATTATAACAAAATAAACCTAAATCTATCACTTTAATTTTTGCATTTGCAGCACATAAATCAATTTCATTCTGATCATTAAACTTAACCACTCTTCCAGATTGGGTTTTATAGAGGATATCACCTTTACTGGACCAAACATTACGTAAGCCAAGCTTTGACTTGGTATATGAAAGAAGCTGTAAGCGTGGTTTTGTAAGTGTCTCAGAAAATAGTATCCCAGATCCTTTCAAATCCTTCTTTTGTCTGAGAAGCAGTTGACGAACTCGCAAGTTGCAAAATTCTACAAATATTGGTCTGGGTTTTGCAAATGGTTTGCCAATTCTTTTGGCTGATACAACATTAGACTTAATAATTGGTATGCCAGGGAATTTCCCAGCACATAGTGACAAGAATTGACTTTCAGTGTTTTCAATGGAGGCATCTTCTTTCACCCAAAGACAATAATTTGGTTGCTCAAAGCCTGCTGTTCGAAACGGTCATTTAATCATAACTCACATAATTTCAACTGGTCACACATTATAGTTTGTGCCAATACTTATAATAATATGTGCCTTCCCACTGATTTTTCCTTATATTTGTTTATGATCCTTTCACCATCATGTAGCTTGTTTTCTATAATATTTTTGTCATGTCAGCACACTTGCAGCTCATATAATTTTGACTGGTCCCATATTACATTTTGGGCAAATATTATGAATAACATATGCCATCCCACTGTTATTTTTTTTATGTTTGTTTGTGATCCTATCACCTTCATGTAGGCTGATTTCTTTCATATTTTTGTCATTTCCGAATAATTGCAGTTCATATAATCTTGGCTGGTTCCACACTATACTTTGGTCCAATATTTTGATAAATATGTGCCATACCGCTATTATTTCCTTATCTAGGTTTGTGATCCTATCACCTTCCTGAAGCCTGAATTCTATCATATTTTATCATGTCACCACACATGCAGCTCACATAATTTTGACTGGTCTCATATTATACTTTGGGCCAATACTTTGAATGATATATGCCATCTCATTGATATTTCTTAATCTTTGTTTGTGATCCTCTCACCCTTGTGTAGCCTGAATTATATCATATTTTTGTCATGTCAGTACATATGTAGCTCACATAATTTTTTACTACCCATACTATACTTTTGGCTAATATTTTGAATAATATGTGTCATTCCAATGATATTTATTTATATTTGTTTGTGATCCTATCACCTTCATGTAGGCTGATTACTATCATATTTTTTTCATGTCAGCATACTTACAGCTCACATAATTTTTACTGGTTATATATTATAAATTGGGCCAATACTTTGAATAAAATGTGCCATCCTACTGATATCTCTTTATGTTTGTTTGAGATCCTTTCACCTTCATGTAGCCTAATTTCTGTTATTTGTTTGTCAATCGAGCACACCTGCATCTCACGTACTAGCGACTGGTGTCACACTATACTTTGGCCAATGCTTTGGATATGCCATCCCACTAATATTTCTATATGTGCATTTATTATATGTGATAATTATGGGTGATTTCTCTTTCTTTTGAATTCTTCTATTCTTAACTCAACTATATTTGATCAACCAAGTAGGGCTGGTAAACAAGAGACTCACACGCTTGACCCTCTCCTTGAATCTATGGTTAATTCTAGCTGCAATTATCACACTACCATTGATTATTGTGATAAAATTAAGAGATAAGTGGGATTGTCTGAAATCGTATTTGTGGTCTGATAATTCTTGCCATTTTGATGTAATAGGTTTAACAGGAACATGGTTATATGATGGTGAGAATTTTACAGCCTATGATATGCATGGTTCTGTTGCTGTCCGTCCATATCCCTAGAATGGTAACAAAGTGCTCAGGGGGTATTTCCTTATTTATAAAGTCTGATATTGAGTTTAGTAGAAGGTCTGACCTTGAATCCTTGTTTACATCAGTAGTGTCTAATAGTAGGACTGTTTATTCTCTTGTCATTGATCTGAAAAGCCAATTTGCATGTGATACTGTTTGTTTGTTTTATAAGCCCCCTCCTTTTCCAACACATCTGTTCTGCGATTTGCTTGATCAGCTTTCTTGTGTGGGGTCTTTCCCTAAAAAACGTATTTGTGTTTTGGGAGATTTTAATTATAATATGTTAAATAGTGGATCAAGTGACGAGTGTGACCATCTCTTTGATGTGCTTTCTACTTTTGGACTACTTCCTTCAGTTTTTTTTCCTTATCGTGTTGACCCTACTAGAAATTCTGCCACTTTAATAGATAATATTTTCATTTCTCATTCTCCTAATTTGAAGTTTACTTCTGGTCTTCTTTTTACTGATCTTTCTGATCACTTCCCTATTTATGCATCACTTTTTGTCCCTCAAACTGAGATTACTGTAGATGAGCGGGAGGAGTCTTCTTTTAGAACTTTCAGAGATAAAGAAATTTCTAATTTAATACATAGTCTTCAGAGTAATGATTGGTCTAGTGTTCTTGAAGCTAATGATGTTGAATGTAAAACGGATTTATTTTGTGTCGTATGGGAGCTCTGTTGGATAAGCATTTTCCTCTTAGAAAGAGGCCAAGGAATTCCACACCCAAATGCCCATGGATGTCGAGAGGTCTGATCAATGCTACACATATGAAGGCGTCTCTGTCCAAGGTTGGATGTAAAAGTAATAGTGGAGGAAAAATACGGTTTGACCTCGGGGAAATTGCAACAGAATTTTTTTTCACACCAAAATGTTCAGAAAAATCAGCTTAATCACACAAAAAAATCCCCCCGAATCCCCCTTGCATAATTACCCGAAATCCCCCTTGAAGGGGGAAAATGAGGGGGGAAATCAGAATTTCTATTTAGACGTATTTTTGGGTTTAACTGGTCGTTTTCTATCAAATCAAGCCTGAAGAATCCGAATCCGACGTCAGAAATCACGTTTTCCGTATATCACGTTTTCAGTATCAATTTTCACCTTCACGAAACGGGGGGGGGGGGTAAAGTACGCAGATCATTATTTGCCGGATTCCTGCGGCTAAAGGATCATTTTATATCAAATAAAGTACCGTATTGCCAAAAATGAGGTCAAAAAGTAGTTTGTGTTTACTATTTACCTCATTTCCACCTTTAAGGGGCCTGTAATATGAGGGGTTGCTAAGTATAATATCTTGAAAAACCACTTCTTTAATCGAGATCAAAACTTCAGATCAATCAGTTATAAAAGAAAAACGTTTAGAACTCAGGTAAATTAATCACAAGAGCATTTTGTTTTTAAAGCACAACCTAAAGCTAATTCTTCATCCTGCTCGTCTTCGTTATCGTCCTCATCCTGTCTTGCTGCAGCGTTAGTGCATAACGCCCCTTCACATTCCCCTCAGACAAAGCTGCAGGGCAAACCGTTTCGACGGCAGCTGCATCTGAGCGACTCGCACCCGCTGGTGCACTGGCACCAAACCATCTTCAGTAGGCTCTCCGATGCTGCTGAAGCATCTGTCATAATGGGAAGATACATATTCCGTGACGAAGAGAGGCGCCAACTCCACTATTCGGGCTTTAGCGAATTTGACGTGTCTTGCCACTTCATTATTTAAAAATAGCACCTGCAAAAGGGATACTTTGCGACAGCCAAAGTCGGTGGAAGCCACTCTGCCTGAACAAAAGCATTTGCACTTGCAACCCGCATTGTGAATGCTCGCACCCGGACATTCTTCAGGGTCTTCTCATTGCTTTTCCCTTTGCATATGCGGAGCAAAGCTTTCTTTCCAGCTTCGACAATCTTCTGGTGGTTGGATCCTGGTGTCATGAAGATCTTGCAAGCATCCTTAAAAATCCCATCTTTAAGTGATAAGGAAACCACTGCTGGTTTTCCTACGCCGTGAAGTCTAAATGTTGAATCGCAGCCAGACATTGCTTGGCAAATGAGTAGATTTTCTGCTGCTTCGGTTCCTAGTTTGTTCTTGATCCTTTTTATGTCGTAAACTCATCCATTATTTCCATGTGTGCCTGTCTGTATAAAGATATCACAGCATCAAGCTTGGCATGGTACAGCAGAAGGACTAATAGGTCGGTATCATTCCCAATAAAAGTCGTCGATGAAGTTTCAGCGCAAATGACTGAAGTTTCTACAACTAAGACATCGGCATCATCCTGAGCATGGAGAACTTTGCATTCTGAGTTCGCCAGCCTCTCAGTAAGTAGGTCGATGAAGCGTTGTTTATTTTTGGGATTTCTCAGAAATTCCTCCTTACTTTTGACGATTTTCATGTTAGGAGAGAATTCAATCGTTGCACAGGACAAACCTTTGGTTCTCTTCAGCTGTGTGCAATTTTTCGTCGTCGGTGTATCAATGTAAGAGTCAAAAACTACCGCTGCCTGGCTGAAATGTCTTGTGACATAATCTACGTAAGATCCTGCCACCTCAGAATATGTGGATACGGCAGTCCACGGGATTTTATGGACTAGCCAGCCAGAGTCCAAAACTCTCTGGGAGGATGGCAATGTCATTCGACCTTTAAGTCCCTCAGTTTTCATCAGTGCATTTGTTAGAGAGGCTTTGTCGGCTGTCCTCATCACCTCGAACGAACTAAAGAGCGATGGTGGAAAAGTACAGAGCTCGAACGACAGAACCTCATTCAAGTCAGAACCACTGTTGCTAGCCACTGCAGCTAGGCGTTGAAAGATTAGAGCAGGGTCGACCATTACCCTCTCGCTATTTATCACCAAAGATGACTTCTCAGCCATATTTACAGCTTTCTCCTTTCTCCTGAAAACATATTTGTCAATGTCTTTCGCTTCCATATCCTTCAGAATCGTTTCTCCCAGATTTGGCATCGTCTGCGTTTACAGATGATGAAGCGCGGACACCAGTAACCACGTTCTGTGATTCCTGCCTGAAGGGTTCTAGGGGCTCAATGTGTCGATCTATCTTTTCAATGTCCGCCATGTCTCTAGCTCTCCTCGAAGATATCACTTCTGCGTGATTTTCAATAGTCAACTGCGCGAGGCCAGTCAGTTTCTGCATGCGTTCGTTAACTAGAACCAAAGTAGGCATAGCAGATGTTCAAATTGTCTGCTGTAATTCAGTCATGCCTCTATCTCTCGTCAGACCTCCACTCATTTTCATACTTCTCATTAATGTCTGTTCGATCACCAAATCAGGAGAAAGTGCTGCCCAGTAGTTGTCAGTTCTTCGGATGAACAGGTATTCCTGAACATTCTATATTGCCCTGGATTGTCTTTCCTCAACTGAAACATCGACTGCACGAACAGCCAAGTAGACTTCGTGTAAAGATTGTGGCCGGAAGCAGCAAAGTAAGGAAGCAATTTCAACAACGACTGTAGATAAAGCTCAAGGTTGCCACTTCGTTCACCTCTCAGGTTCTTTCTCAGGATTCCAAGTAGGTCCATATACTGAAACCAAAGACGGGCAGTTCTGGACTCAGATAATTGTTCTTTTGCACTTTGAACTATTTCATAGATAAGCTCTGCTGCTTCCAACACCTGTACATTGTCGATGTCATCTCCTTCAAGGAGAGACCCGTACGCCGTTTTGCTCTGGTAGCATGTCATTGCCGTCAAACGCTCTGTTACCCAGTTCTGATGATAAAAGCTTCGCTTAAAGGGCTACCTCCAACAGACCATGGCCTCTCACTGCACGAGAGTCAGCTTTGCCTTGTAACATACTACGCCCAGTGTTAGGTGCATATACTTGACTTAGGATTTCCAAAAGTCCCGAGTCAGCCATAAGGAAGCCAATGGCTCCTAGGAAACTCATGTGTGTGCGAAATCCACCCAGGACAACAATAGTACTTCTTAAAGAACTTGTGGCAGGCTCTGCATCGACGATACACTTCGCCTTCCAGTAAAGCGGTTGGTCAAAGATAATGACTAGAGTTTTTTCCAGCTCGATTAGCGCGCTCATTAGCATGCATAAGTGTAGAATAAACACAGGAGATATCGCTTGGGTTGTGGTTAATCCTTGGCAAAAAACGAATATTCGATTTTCCCGGATGAAGTAGCTTTTGGTGTATTGACCATACAAAGGCCGACCAGCTCATGTATGAGCTTTTGAAAAAGCCAGAGATGCGCCAGAGCATTTCAACCTCCATTCATTGTCATAAGTGTCACCATTTTTTGTCATGCAAACAAAAGTCCTTGGTTGCGACTTGGCGGGTTTTTGGTAATTGTAGAATGGCATGGTGCCGATTGACTTCATCTCTTCTCCACTTACTTATTTTCTTGGCACTGAAAGCTCCATTGCCGGAAACTCAGGTGTAGACACTTCAATAAGACCCATTGCATGAAAAGTATTCAGGCTGTCGATAGTAGCAATATCATAATTGACGTTATCTCCTACATACTGAAAAAAATGTGCTTTCTCTTTGGGCTCCTCCAACGACGTTTGATATACTGCTCCACATCTCTCAAATATTTTTACCTCTGAGTACGAAGAGCAGAAGCCGAGATTGTGCAGTGTGTCAATTAAAAATCGCAGATCCCAGTTTATTCTTTTGTCTTTTTTTTGCGGAAGTAAAAAAAACGGCACAAACATTGTATATAGCCTCGAACACGCCAGTCTTCTATCAACTACTATGGTAGATGTCTCCACTGACTATAAAGAATGACACTAAGGAATGGAAACCGCAAACTGAGGGGGAGTGGAAGGGGATTCTGGAATACTGGTTTGAAATTAAACTGTTCGAGACTCTTATTCTAAGGTACCATTCCTAGCTTGATTGGAAATGGTGAATCAACTGATAAGTGATTAAAATAATTAGTTCATGTTGGTCAACTTTCACAGCTGTTTTATGTAAGATGAGGTACTTGACCACGTAACATCAAGTTTTTAACTTCATTTTGGAATTCGCCGCCATTGATTTCATAGGAAAGGACCAAATAATCCAGCAGCCTCATAATTTCAAGTTTTACCCCGCCAGCCTCCGCCCTTTATGGGTAGAAATGGGCATTAGGGTACTGAAAAACTAAAATTTGATTTTTTTTGTGTGATTAAGCTGATTTTTCTGAACATTTTGGTGTAAAAAAAAAGTTCTGTTGCAATTTCCCCGAGGTTTGACCATTTTTTTCCGTATCTTTCCTCCACTATAAGTTAAACTTTATAAAAATGTGCTTACTTCTTCAGTACGTGCAGCCAAAACGCTTTATTTTTTCGCGTCAAATTGATGAATGTAAGGGGAATTTGCGAAAGGTTTGGACTGTAGTTAATGAAGTTCTTTCCCGCAAGAAACTCAAACAGTTTCCCCCTTGTCATTACAGGAAAGCTGATGGATCTTTTGTAGACAAAGATTCTTCAGCAAGCGCCTTCAATTCGTATTTCACCACACTTCCTTCAGTTCCTATTCTATCCCATAGCAGAGTAAGGAGTTTTTCCCTAAGCAGAAAAGTCATTTTTCCTTTCCCCATGCAGTGATACTGAAATTTCTAACATTATTTCTCAGCTTTCAAGTAGCTGTTCAGTTGATGGTTTTGTTTTGAGCTGAAATGTTCTTAAAGAAATCGGTCGGTTTGTTTCTAACCCCATCTCACACATAACTAACCTCTCTCTTTCTTCTGGTGTTTTTCCTCATTTATTTAAAGTTGCTAATGTTGTGCCTTTGTATAAAAAAGGTGATTCATCGCTAATTTCAAACTATAGACCTATTTCTTTTCTTCCTGTAATCTATAAGGTTGTTGAAAAAGTAGTGTATTGTAGACTCTCTTCATTTGTATTTAGTGCTAATACGACTGCAGGAAATTCTCTCATAACTAACCATCAGTATGGCTTTCGTCCCAGTTTTTCTATCTTGCATGCACTTTCAGATGCAACAGAGTTTGTGCGTGTTAATCTTGACAAGAGCTTGTGTGTTTTGGGTCTATTTCTTGACCTTTCAAAGGCAATTGGTATGGTCGATTCACTCTGTTCCTTTATCTAAATTATCTTTATTTGGAGTGCATGGAGTCCCACTTGAGGGGTTTAGGTCTTACCTCTTAGGGAGATCTCAGTATGTTTCGGTTAATGGTACTTCTTCCTCTTCCTTGCCTATTTTGAAAGGTGTCCCACAGGGCTCTGTGCTTGGACCACATTTTTTTTAATTTATATTAATGATCTTGTTGATGGTCTTCATCCCCTTGTGAACCCTATTCTTTTTGCTGACGTCAGTATCTTTTTCATTGCTGAAGTGGACCTGCCATCTGCCGCTTCCTTCGCTCAAGGTCTTCTTGATAAAGTAAAAGACTGGTGCAGGTCAAATGGTATGACTCTCAACAGCCAAAAAAAGTGCCATTGTACACTTCAGGGCCCCTTCTCGTGTGAGAGACGTAAGGGAGCCAACCATCCTGACTTATGGGAATGATACTATACCGCAAGCTACTATAGTGAAAATTCTTGGTGTGTATCTTGACTGTTTTCTTTCTTTTAAGCCCCATATAACTCATATCCGCTCCCTTGTCCTCCGCCAAAATTCAATGTTACACGGGGTTAACTCATTTCTTCCCCCAGATGCTATGCTTTCTCTTTATTATGCTTTTATTTTCCCTTACCTTTCTTATTGCTGTTCTGTCTGGGGTAGTACTAATAAATCTCTTCTCTGCTCACTTCAAAGAGCCGAAAATATCGCAGTGAAGGCTACTTTTCTTCTAACTCGGTTTTACCCTTCCTCTGGTCTTTATAATGATACTGGAATAGCTCCACTGGATGGGGTAAAGTTACCTTTATTTAGCGCATTCTGCTTTTCTAGGTAAACCTACACTTCCACCGTCTCTGCAGCTCTTTTTCTTATTGTCAGGCTCAGGTAGGTACTCTTCTTTTTTACGTAGCTCTTATCGCAGATTTATTTTACTTAAACGATCATCAACAGCAGGTCAGAGGTCTCCTGTTTATCAATCAATCCTACTATAGAACTCCATCTCTCCTGATGTCCCTCTATCTCTTTCTACAAAGGCAGTTTATCATCGGGTCTTTCCAGTTTAGTAATTTTTCTCCCTTTTTTCGTGTTTTTTTTTTAAATTCTATCCTAATTTATATGTCTCTCTTCTCTTCATTCAATATATTTTTCAGATTCTAAAATTTTTGGATTCTATCCTAATTTTTAATCTTTTCTTTATTTAATTTTTTTTTCAGTTATATGTTGTTTCTTTCTAAATCCCCTATTTCATAATTGTCCTTGTCTTGTTTCAGTGTTTTTTTTTTTTTTTTTTTTTTTTTTGTATGTGCTTGTATATGTATGTACTTTTTTTCATATGCTTTATAATAGTGTTTTTTTTTTTGTTTTTTTTTTTTTTTGGCCCTTTACAAGCTTAGCTTCTTGGGCGTTTAAAAAACCTTACGTTTTGTAACTGTCTTTTTTTTAGTATTAATAAATTGGTTGATTGATTGATTGAAAGGAGGGGTTTTAGAAGAGGGGGGGGGGTGTAAATTCCGTCCATCATTTTTGAAACTTATAAAGGAACTAGAACTTCCAATTTTCAACCAAATGAGCCTCTTTTAAGTTAGACAACAAACCCTTCCATAAAAGCCTTAAATACCCCCTGGGCCTAACTTACAACCCGTATCATGACTTACAACCCTTGCCCCTAATCTCTGGGGTTTTTTTCAACCCCAAAAGCCCTGTTATAGGATATTTAGACTATTTTGAATAGAATTGATATCTCAAAATTTCTATTAGATGCATTTAACCAAACTCATCAAATTAAATTTGATGGGAGAAAAAATATAATTAGTATGGTGTATAAGCCACCCAGTGCTCACCTGGAGGATTTTGTGGGAGGTATGAGTCAGCTGATTTCAAAGGTACCGTCTGGAGCTAGTCATATTGTTATGGGCGATTTTTATTTTAACCTGCTTGATTTATCTAATCTTAATGTTGACTTTTTGAATTTTATGATATCGAATGATCTATACCCGCTTGTGAGTGTACCCACGAGGATTACTGGACAGAGTGCAACCCTAATCGATAATATTTTCGTTCGTTCTGCCAATTTGAAGCTTTGTTTTGCTGATGTTGTGGCCTTTCCTGGTTCTGACCATCTTCCATTGGTAAGTGTTATGAAGTGTCAGTTGCACAGACCAAAGAAAAAGAAAATAAAGACAAGGTTAATAAAAAAAGGGAGTCTTCAAAAGTTTGTGGAGGAGGTTAGTGTTATCGATAGGACCCCTGTGTTTTCTGAAGAAAAATCCCCTACGATAGCACTTGATAATCAAATGTCAGTTATTCTACCCATTTATGATAGTGCGTGTCCTATTAAGGTAATGAAAGTGAAGAAACAGGAACCCCGTAAGCCATGGATAACAAGTGAAATACTGGAAGAAGGAAAGCTAAGGATCGAGTTTTATCAAAGATATCTAGATGATAAAAGTGATGTTTCATATGAGTTGTTAAAAAAAACAGCGCAATTTAGTGAACAAATTACGTCGCAAAGCTATGGCCGAATATTACGATAGAAAGTTTTCAAATTGTAAAGGAAATATGAAAGAAACATGGAAACTGATAAATGAAGTGACCAATAGGAATACTGAAATTGGAAGGGATGAAGTACAACTTGAAGGGTTCGCCTCTGATG
>CM051260.1:10253740-10306240 GCA_027921565.1 Artemia sinica | reverse complement strand
ATATTCTCTAATTTCTCCTACCCCCTTACCTTTACCTCTAACACAGGAAAATAGTCTCTAATTTCTCCACCCAAGAATTGTAACAGTGATCACCTCTGCCTCTATTAAAAATACACCAGGAATCTAGTTTGAGGGAACGGAAGTGAATCCTTCTGATTGAGGAGGGGAAATAAATGTGTATTTTCACATACTGTTTCGTTTTACCGCTTTAAAATTTACTTTTTTAAAATTACTGATACATAGCTTGTATTTATGTTTTTGTGTAAAATACCAAATAGGCTGTTTAAACCAACAAAATACAATCTTCTATAATTGTTAATAGACCTCGGCGCCGCGCCGATAAGGGAAAACTGGCGGCGGCGGGGCACAAAATTGCAGCAGTGGCGCGCCATCGAATTTTTTTTCGCACCGCCCTGTTGAGAGGTCAGCGGCGCGCCGCCGGCGCAATCAAATTGTTGACCGCAAACATTTATGTTTTCATCAGTCTTAGTCAAATCCAAGCTTTAATTTACACTATATTTGGTAATTCAGGCGTTAGAAACTTCGCGAGTCGCTGGCTGAACGCTTGTCTTCTTCGTTATTCATCAAGAGAAGTAGAAACCTGGTAGAAACGAAATGGCTGTGGCATTTCAGAACCCTTGCATAATAGTTGAAATATCTAACAGCTATGTATTCCTAATAGAATTAATTATCAAAATTAGTTGTGTTTTTTTTTCAGCGAGCAACCGTCACCATTGCGAAGTAGTCCACCATTTACACCACAGCTGGGTTGGTAGGAAAATCTTTCCCCTTAGCTTTCATACCATCAAACATCCAGAAGGGATTTGGAAGGCATATCCCCTTTCAATCCAGATTGTTTTGATAATGAAGATCTGTGCTCTTAAATACTGACCAACCAAACGTTTTTTTAGTCTATGAACCTGGTGGCAAATTGCCAAACTCATCGGAGGTTCTAACTCCAACCCCATCTCCACCTGCACTGTCATCCTCTCAGCCGATGCTTTCAGTAAGCCTTGTGATTTTGCAGCCATTGTGAATTAGGATAGTCATCCCTGAACAAGTTCAAACACATCCCACATCCCCACCACCAACAAAACAAAATGCCTCAAGAAAGAAAGGAGGGCAGAACAAAAGTGCTCACTGATACATCAGTGAAAACCAAGATTGAAGCTGCCTTTTCTACAAGGAAGGCAAAGAAGAGGTGGAAAAGAGGAAACTTAAGCAACAAAAGCAAGAAAAACAAAGAACGCAGGCTGTGAAGAGATTTGGTGAGAAGACAGCACTGAGGGTGAAAATGAAACTGAAAAGGTTCAGCCAGTGACTGTTGATGACAACTCAGACAGTTCTCTTGGGTAAGATAGTGTAAAGGAGTGAGAACTTAGTTTTGATTTGGGTTGCAGTTGGCAACTTTGTAAAAGTCATATAAGAGGACAATTAAGGAGAAGGTAGAACCTACTGCAGAGGTCAGTGTGACTACTACGAGTGGTGGGAGAGGTAATGTGTGAAAGTGGCTGGAACAGCCAGATCATATCTACTATATGAAAGAAGATTTAGAGTAAAAAACCCCCAGTACTTTGCAGTGTGATCTTGGACAAATGTTTTGACTAAAATGAATCTTCCCTAAACAAGGACAGCAGGTTCTTAATCTTGGACCTGATGCAGATAGTTGGGATTGGCTGATTGCAATCTTATAACCAAGCCTATTTAAATATGAATACTCTTTTTCACAACACAAATCAGTGATGGATTCTGTCCATATAACATCCTTTGTCCAAAATCGGGCACTAGCCTATTTTCTAAGATTAGACTCAAGCTAAAAATTTGTAATTATAATTAGGTCTCTACTATTAACTCTTTGTGCATTTAAAATAGTTACCATTGTATATGGGTGAAATATTCAAAATAATGAAATATCTATAACCTAACCTAACCTGACTACAATCTTATAGCAAAGCCTATTTAAATATGATCACTAATTTTCGCAGCACATGTCAATGATTGAATCTGTCCATGATTGAGATAATTCAATTATAAGATCCTTTGTTCAAGATTGGGCAGTAGCCTATTTTCCAAGATTAGACTAGCTAAAAATTTGCAATTACAATTAGGTCTCTACTATTAACTGTGTGCATTTGAAATAGTTACCATTGTATATGGGTGAAATATTCAAAATAATGAAATATTTATTCAGAAAACTTAGACAGAGTAAGTAGAGAAAAATTAATTTTCCAGGTGGTATAAAAGATATAACTATTGAAATGGCGCAGAGGGAGACCTGCATTTGTAGTTTCCTTCTCATTTATTTCTGTCGATGTCTGAAATAGGTCCCCCTCCTGTAATTAGACAATACTAATCTGCTCCTAGTTATTACACCTCCAGTGGTTTTATGAAAAATAAGGAAACAAATTAATTTTCCTCGATGTTAAATTCAGTATTTAACAGTTAGGAACTTGATATTATTCAGAACCTCCCATTTCTAGTAACGCTGCTATATCACGGAAACCTCATTGTTTATAAACACCTACCTATGGCAAGGACTCAAGAAATGTTGATTCTTTGCTATACCAAGGTGTCCTAAATAGAGAGGTCCTTAAATCTTAAGTTATTAACTGGAATTTAATCTGATGTCTGTTCGAAAGACAATTGTCTATTCAATAGATGCGCTACAAGAACTAGTGCTGAATAAAAACTCACCCTAGAAGCACAAGGAATTCTTGCAAACTATATGTGTGCCTACTTGTTTGTTTAATTTTGAAAACCACACTTGATCTCTAAACAGGAAAATCGAAATCTTTAACCACACGAGAAAAGAAAAGTTCCAACATTGCGGTTGACGCAATAAAGAAGTGGCTCAAATTCATTCAAAGTCAGTGGAACGCCACCGCCCTGGCCGGCGGCGGCGTGTCGGCGGCGTTACTACACTTCGGCGGTGGTCGACTGGGCCGCTCGTTGGCGGCGTTCGATGCATGCGTCGGCGCGGCGCCGTGATCTAATTGTTGATATTTATTCTAAATTGATAGTCTTGGGTGTGCTTAAGAACCTTCTACATGCACCCTTGCTTATACCATTACTAGGGAAAGTTGGCATTCACATGTCTTTTGTGAAAACATTGGTTTAATTTTTAACAGCATTGAATCTTTTTATTTCAGCTGTCTGGAAGCTATGTCAAAAACATCAGACATATAAAGATCACAGTTGAAGATGTGGAAGTAGCCATGTGGGCGGATAAGGCTCTGATGGACTTATTTCACCAAGATGAAGATGTGAGCAGTGTTGTGCTTGAAGATGAACCTGTGACTGGATCTTCTTTAACATACGATGAATTTGTGAAAAATTTAATTCATGAAGAGAAACAGTACCTCAGAGACTTGCATATGATTATTAAAGTTTTTCGTGAGCAAATAGCCAGTCTAGTCAACCCTTCCTCTAAGGTGAGTGGCGTACACATTGATGTATGCTGAGACGTAGCTTGAGGGAGATGGAAAGTATCTCATTAAAAGAGGAAAGATACAAAACGCAGCAGCTGGCAAATAAAAATATATACGGTCATATATTATTCAGTCAGATTATACTCATTATTCAGTCATAGTATATATTATACAGTCATATATTAAATATAAATATATACAGTCATATATCATTCCCAAGAGCCAACATGAAAGGCATTCTGTTTAGATATTTCAAAAAAAATTTAAAAAAAAGGCTGTCCCAAAATTTTTATTTGCCGCTGCAACTGGTTTACAACCAAAGTCTTGCCTAAATTTAAAACTGAAAGTGTGAGCATAAAATATTATTAAATTTAAATATATTGAGAAAAAAGCTATTCTTATCGAAATCTTTTTCGATAAATTGCTGTTATTATTTTTAAAAGCATTTATTTCTTCTTGGAAAATTGCAAACGTGACCATAAAATGATACTAATTTTAAATCTATTGAGACAAAGGTAAGTCTCACTGAACTTTTTTTTTTGTAAGTTGCTGCTATAAAAATTTGTTGGCATTTTAATTCTTTTTGGAAAAAAACAATCAGCTTCTGAAAACATTTTCAGAAAGCAATCTATCTCTTTTTTTAGATTATAAATATTTAATATCTTCCATGGGTCTCTCAATCTTCCCCTGACGTGTGCCCCCCCCCCCCAACCCCATAGAGGTTTAAAAAATTAGACAGCTTTGTCTTAATAGAATTTTGAATGCCTTGTCTTTAAAAATGCCTTGCTATAGTACAAATTTTGCCCTGTTTTTGTGAAGATACACTAGTACTAGGGCCTTTTTCTTCTCTTAGGTGAGTGGACAACATGGTGAGTAAGGTGAGTGGATGCATATGGAGACGTAGCTTAAAGGAGATGGGAGTATGATTTGAAAGTATCATCGGCAGCGCAATCGCGCTGCCTAAGTAAAGAACGATGTTGGCACAATGTATTATTATTTTAATTTTTTTCATACCAGGGCACTTCGTATCGAAGGATTTGTCGTAGAAACTTGGAAAAGGGCTCATTTAATTGGAAATTGGAACGGCTAGTGCCCTTTTTAATAGTCGAAAGTGATTGAAAAGGCAACTAACACCCCTTCCATGTCTACCATTTCCCCAAACATATCCAATCAAAATTTTGAGATAGCCATTTTGTTCAGCCTAGTTGATTTCCAGATAGAAAATATGTTTTCGAGGAGGACACTCCCCCACAACCGTCAGGGCAAGGGTTTTAAGTTATAACCGGGGGGGGGGGAGGGCATATAAGAACGATGTTGGCACAATTTATTATTTATTATTTTTCGAAGAAGTTGTCGTAGAAACTTCGAAAAGGGCTTATTCAATTGGAATTGGAGTGGCTTGTGCCCTTTTTAATAGTCGAAAGTGATCGGAAGGCAACCAACACCCCTTCCATGCCCACCATTTTCCCGAAAGACATCCAATCAAAATTTTGAGATAGGCATTTTGTTCAGCGTAGTTGATTTCCACATAGAAATTATGTTTTTGAGGAGGACACTCCCCCACAGCCCTCAGGGCAAGGGTTGTAAGTTATGCGCTGGGGGGGGATATAAGGTTTTTCTAGAAAGTGTTGTCGTAGAAAGTTAAAAAAAGGCTGATTCGATTGGAAATTCAAAGGGCTGGTGCCCTTTTTAATAGTCGAAAGTGATTGGAGGGCAAATAACCCCCCTCTCACGCCCACCTTTTCCCCAAACACATCCAATCAAAAGTTTAAGATAGCCATTTTGTTCAACGTAGTTTTAAGTTCTGCAAATTAGGTCTTTGAGGAAGACACCCCCCCCCTCCCCCACAGCCCTCAGGGCAAGGGTTGTAAGTTATGCCCTGGGGCCATGTGAGGTTTTTATAGAACGCGTTGTCTTAGAAACGTCAAAAAGGGCTCATTCGATTGGAAATTGAAATGGCTAGTGCCCTTTTCAATAGTCGAAAGTGATTGGAAGGCAACTAAGACCCCTTCCACGCCCACCATTTCCCCAAACACATCCAATCAAAATTTTGAGATAGCCATTTTTTTCAGCGTAGTTGATTTCTAGATAGAAATTATGTTTTTGAGGAGGACACTCCCCAAAAGCCCTCAGGGCAAGGGTTTTAAGTTATGCCCTGGGGGCGTATAAGAACGATGTTGGCACAGTGTATTATTTATTATTTTTTCCTTTACACCAGGGCACTTTGTATCGAAGAAGTTGTCGTAGAGACTTCGAAAAGGGCTCATTCAATTGGAAATTGTAGTGGCTTGTGCCCTTTTTAATAGTCGAAAGTGATCTGAAGGCAACTGCAGCCTCTTCCACGCCTACCATTTCCTGAAACACATCCAATCAAAATTTTGAGATATCCATTTTGTTCAGTGTAGTTGATTTCCTGATAGAAATTATGTTTTTGAGGAGGACACACCCCCACAGCCCTCAGAGCAAGGGTTGTAAGTTATGCCCTGGGGGCGTATAAGGTTTTTATAGAAAGTTTGTCGTAGAAACTTCGAAAAAGAAACTCATTCGATTGGAAATTCAAAGGGCGAGTACCCTGTTTAATAGTCGAAAGTGATTGGAGGGCAACTAGCCCCCCTCTCACGCCCACCTTTTCCCCAAATAATTCCAATCAAAATTTGAGATGGCCATTTTGTTCAACGTAGTTGAAGGTTCTGGAAATTAGGTCTTTGAGGATGACACCCCCCCCCCCCTCCCCCCACAGCCCTCAGGGCAAGGGTTGTAAGTAAAGCCCTGGGGGCATATAAGGTTTTTATAGAAAGCGTTGTTGTAAAAACTTCAAAAAGGGCTCATTCGATTGGACATTGAAATCGCTAGTGCCCTTTTAATAGTCGAAAGTGATTGGAAGGTAACTAACACCCCTTCCACGCCACCATTTCCCAAGAAACATCCAATCAAAATTTTGAGATAGCAATTTTGTTCAACGTAGTCGAAATTTCTGGAAATTATACCTTTTAGCAGGACAGTCCCTCCACAGGCTTCAGGGTAAGGGTTATAAGTTATGCCCTGGAGGCATATAAGGTTTTCATTGAAATGTTTGTCGTAGAAGCTTGAAAAAAAGCTCATTCGATTGGAAATTAAAAAGGCTAGTGCCCTTTCTAATAGTCGAAAGGGATTTGAGGGCAACTAACGCCGCCCCCCCCTCTCACGCCCACCATTTATCCAAACACATCCAATCAAAATTTTGAGATAGCCATTTTGTTCAACGTAGTTAAAAGTTCTAGAAACAAGGTCTTTGAGGATGATAACCCCCTCGGAGCCCTTGGACCAAAGGCTTTAAGTTGTGCCCTGGGGGCATATAAGGTTTTTATTGATAGTGATGTCGTAGAAACATGCAAAAGGGCTCATTCGATTGGAAATTAGAAGAGCTTGAGCCCTTTTTAATAGTCGAAAGTGATTGGAGGATAGCTAACACCCCTCTCACAACCACCATTATCCCAAACGCATCCAATCAAAATTTTGAGATAGCCATTTTGTTCGACGTAGCTAAAAAGTCCGGAAATTATGTTTTTGAGGATGAAACTCCTCCCACAGCCCTCAGGGCGAGGGTTGTAAGTTATGCCCTGGGGGATATAAGTTTTTTTTATAGAAAGCGTTGTCGTAGAAATTTCAAAAGGAGTCATTCGATTGGAAATTGGAACGGCTAGTGCCTTTCTAATAGTCGAAAGTGATTGAAGGGCAAGTAACCCCCCTCTCACGCCCACCATTTCCCCAAACACATCCAATCAAAATTTTGAGATAACCATTTTGTTTAACGTAGTTGAAAGGTCCGGAAATTATGTCTTTGAGGATGACAACCCCCTCACAGCCCTCAGGGCAAGGGTTGTAAGTTATGCCCTGGGGCATATATGGTTTTTATAGAAAGTGTTGTCGTAGAAACTTAAAAAAGGGCTCATTCGATTAGAAATTGAAAGGGCTAGTGCCCTTTTTAATAGTCGGGAGTGATTTGAGGGCAACTAACCCCCCTCTCACGCCCACCATTTCCCCAAACACATCCAATCAAAATTTTGAGATAACCATTTTGTTTAACGTAGTTGAAAGGTCCGGAAATTATGTCTTTGAGGATGACAACCCCCTCACAGCCCTCAGGGCAAGGGTTGTAAGTTATGCCCTGGGGCATATAAGGTTTTTATAGAAAGCGTTGTCGTAGAAACTTAAAAAAGGGCTCATTCGATTGGAAATGAAAGGGCTAGTGCCCTTTTTAATAGTCGGAAGTGATTGGAGGGCAACTAACCCCCCTCTCACGCCCACTATTTCCCCAAACACATCCAATCAAAATTTTGAGGTAGCATTTTTCTTCAACGTAGTTGAAAGTTCTGGAAATTAGGTTTTTGGGGATGACACCCCCCAGCCCTCAGGGCAAGGGTTGTAAGTGATGCCCTGGTGGCATATAAGGTTTTTATTGAAAGAGTTGTCGTAGAAACTTCAAAAGGGCTCATTGATTGGAAATTGAAAGGGCTAGTGCCCTTATGATAGTTAAAGTGGTTGAGAGCAACTAACGCCCGTCTCACGCCCACCATTTCCCCAAACACATCCAATCAAAACTTTGAGATAGCCGTTTTTTTAACGAAAGTTCTCGAAATTAGGTCTTTGAGGATGACAACCCCCTCACAGCCCTCAGGGCAAGGGTTCAAAAGGGATCACTCGATTGGAAATTGAAAGGGCTATTGCCCTTTTAATAGTCGAAGGGGATTGGAAGGCTTGACATTTTTATAGTAAAGATCGATGTGGGTACAATATATTATTTTTTTTTCTTTTGTTTAGACCAGTACACTTTGTATTGAAGGAGTCGTCGTAGGAACTTCGAAAAGGGCTCATTTGATTGAAAATACAAATGAATGTGCATTTTCAGTTTAATATACATATACTGATATTTAGTAATCAAAATGTTAATATTATTTGATTTATTAAAGTTATAAAAGTAAAAACATTTATATTTTTTCAGTAAAGTGCAAATTATGTGTTGGCCTTGGGAAGGCATAGGGGTTTTGAGCCCTACTCATGTTAATTTCTGCTCGTTTTGAGTTTGACTTGGTTATTTATTGTAATTTCTGTTCGTTTTGGGTTTCATTTATTTTTCGATGCTGATTTGTGGTAGTTCCACGTTTGGTAGACTATTTGATTGTATTTTTGCTCATTTTTGGTTTAATGGAGTTCTTTACTTTTCTTTGAAAAACTTATTTTGTGGAAAAGGTGTTTTTTTAATTATTTTCATTCAGAAACGAGAATACAAAACGTAGCAACTAATATATCAAAATAGATTCAGTTATACAAGTACAAACAAAATACCCAAGAGCCATAAAATGGTGGTGCTCGTGGGAACGGGCCTACAGTTAATAAAAGTTATATCAAGGAAATCCAACCGACGCATAGAAAAGGGAAAAGAGATATCCTAGTACAAAAAGTGGAGCAAATAAAAAAAAAATATGCATAAAATAACCGCTATTTTACCTCCTCCAAGACAAACTAGAAATTAAACGAAGACATTTTTTATAGCAAAAACCACGATCATAGTCTGTAAATCAATTAAAATGTGTAATTTAGATGTATGTTATTCTTTAAATTATCTCAAACATCATTCATGTTTTTATTATCTTTTGGGCTTCTTTTCTAGGAATGTAAGGTCCAATATAATTCATGTTTGATTATCTTTTGGGCTTCTTTTCAAGGAATGTAAGGTCCTCTTGCCCTGGAGCATCAATTCACGAAAGTGTAGGAGGATGGCAAGGATGGTTTCCTTCTTTTTAGATAGACAAAAAGAAATGTATTTTTCAAAATTGGAGTGGGGGGGGGATTTTTTTTATTAAAATAATGTAAAATATATATTTTTGAAAATTAGGGGAAAACTGGTCAATGCCATCTATATATTTCATGTTTGATTATCTTTTGGGCTTCTTTTCAAGGAATTCAAAGTCCTCTTGCCCTGGAGCATCAATTCACGAAAGTGTAGGAGGATGGCAAGGATGGTTTCCTTCTTTTTAGATAGACAAAAAGAAATGTATTTTTCAAAATTGGAGCGGGGGGGGGGATTTTTTTTATTAAAATAATGTAAAATATATATTTTTGAAAATTAAAATTGGGGAAACTGGTCAATGCCCCGGCAACTTCCCTCTGCCTCCCCGGTTAAAAATGCATAAATCTGTCCCACAGATAAGCCTGTAGTTCTGCCTTTTGTTATTAAATGGTAGCAGATCTTCAGTTCAATTTAATCATCTATCGAGGATAATAGCCAGCTGAGACCTTTACTGGGGGGAGGAGAGGGGTATATTATGATAATTTTCTTGCGAAAGGGGTCTTGTGATTAAAAATGACGAACTTTTTAATGAAATCTGAATGAAAATATACCATTGATGCAATAGTTTTATCCATTTAAAAAGTTAAGAATCAAACTAGACAAGAAGTCATTTCTGTTTTTCTGTTTACTCTAAAATGGGTACTTGAACTGGTACTAATAAAATGAAATAAAAATTTAGGAAAATTGGTATAATATTTCAAAAAGACAGTGAAAAATAACAAAGAAAAATCTTTTTCTACTGATAATAATAAAAGTCTGAGTATTCCAGCTTTACATCCAGAAGGTTTTATCAGAAAAAAAAAAAAAAAAAAAAAAAAAAAAAAAAAAAAAAAAAAAAAAAAAAAAAAAAAAACAAAAAAAAAACACGAACGATAAAAATTCACTCAATAATGTTCAATATTATATCGTTCATCATGCAGTAGAACAAATCAAACCGTTGTATGGTGAACATTATCAAATTGGGCATTATTAAGATGTGAGTTTTTTTATCATTTCTTTTTTGTGTTTCCTTTTTTTGAGTGTTTTGTTTAACTTAGTGTGTTTGTTGTTTTTTCCGTTGATAAAGGCTTCCTGGCGTGAAGGCGGAATATTTTGACTTCATTGCTACTGGTATAATTTTTTTTTTCGAGTGTCTTACTTGAAATATTACACCCGTTTTCTATATTTTCATTTCGTTTGATTTATAAATGGAAAGGCAGTGTGTTCTAAAAAAAATGTGAATGGATACGGTCTAATACGGGTAGGGTCTACTTTAAAACAGATGTAGTTTACTCTAAAATGGGCACTTGAAATCATTTATTTATTTATTCTTTTTTAGGAACTGGACCTCATTTTTAGTAACATAGAAGACATCTACGAGTTAACTGTGACCTTGTTAGGATCCTTAGAAGATACATTAGAAGTAACTGAACAGGATCAAGTTCTAACTGTAGGAAGTTGTTTTGAAGAGCTGGCTGAGGTACCTTCATATATGAATTTCTAGTTTTTGTCTTTAGACACTATTTACCCTGCCAATGAAGAAAAGAAATGTTAACTCTACTGACAGAAAAACTAAGATTTAAGGACTCAACCGTAAAAAAATATTTTTGATTTTTTACCAATATCTAGATGAATGTGTAAAATGTAACCTACTTATAATTCAGTCTATTCAAATTCAACCCTCACAAAACTTGACCCGTTTAAACTCATAAAACTTGATACACAGTAATTTTAACCCAGGGTAAAGTCGAATTTCAAAGTTGCACGTCTTTTTCAATGCTGTGTAAAGTCAATCTTATGTATGGTGTAAGATTTTTTTTTATGGGAGAGGGGAAGATCACTGAGGAGCCCCTCAGCTGCGTTTTGATTGGATTGAATTTTGTATGTTGAATGTAGCTGGGTTGAATTTTTTATATGTTGGGTTTTGTCAGGGTGTTGTTTCTGTTTTGGGTTTTGTCAGGGTTTTGTTTCTGTTCAGTATTGCTGGGTTAACTTTTGCTTGAGTTAAGTTTTGCTGGGTGGAATTTTCCTTCTTTAAGTTTGCCAAGTTGAGTTTTGTGCCGGTTCAGTTTTGCGGTCACCCTACCAATATCAGAGGCAAGGCCGTATCTAGGTAGAGGGGCTACTGGGTTTGACCCCTCCCGAACAAAAATCCTGGGCTCGCTGCTGGTCAAAGGGTTTCATTCTTTTTTGCGCTTCTTTTGTCAGAAAATGTTTTTTTTTTTTTTTTTTTTTTTTTTTTTTTTTTTTTTTTTTTCTCGAATGTTTCTTATTTGGACAATGCAAGGGACATGCTGTTTTAAAGTTAAGCAATCATTTTGCGATTTGGCAAGCTGTGAATTTAACTAATGTGAATTCAAATCCATGCTCGAGTGTGACTCATTTGTTACAGGTTGTTGGTCGTTTGTTAGTATTTCAACTCACAATGTGAATTATTTCAATTCACTACTTTAAATTCTAATCAACCGCAATATTCTAATTTTTGCATGCTAATTTAATATTAGCCTACTTTGCCTTCTATTCATTAATATTAGACCCCTTTTACTGGGCAGATAAAATGCACAAATTGAGGACGGGGTTTATGTGTCACTGAGTTTCCAGTTTTTAGTTTCTCTAGGTTCTTGTTAAGACCGTTACAGGGTTCCCTCTCAAATGAACTGTCGCAAAATTTCGATTTACTCGTTTAATATTAACAGAATTAAAGACTAAGTACCTGTTATAGACCATGAGTTAAGTGGTTTTGGTGTCCTATTCTTGCAGGAATACCTGCTTCTCACCTATAGCAGGAACTATTTTAGAAGGAATAGGAATCATAATGAGTTTAATAGTAACTCTAAGAGGACTCGGGGGACGGCCCTATAGTGGTCTCGCATGTTATGTCAGACGGACCCTTGCAGGCTATGCTCTTGCTTCTTACCATTAACCTGAGAATTCTATCTGTAAAACTTGGCGACATTCTCTTATTAAATGCTTACCTGCCAGACAAGAACAATTTGGTGCAGGCATTCTCGAGCATTGCCTAGTCTTGGAATAATCTGCAAGGTCCAATTAGCGGAATATAATCTCTTGGCTACTGGTCGGAGGTTTTCCTATATAAATAATTGTGGTATAATCATAGGCAGCGCAATAGCGCTGCCTAAGTAAAGAACGATGTTGGCACAATGTATTCTTTTTTTATCCTTTAGACCAGGGTACTTCGTATCGAAGGAGTTGTTGTAGAAACTTCGAAAAGGGCTCATTCGATTGGAAATTGGAAGGGCTTGTGCCCTTTTTAATAGCAGAAAGTGATTGGAAGGCAAGTAACACCCCTTCCAACGCCCACCATTTCTCCAAGCACATCCAATCAAAATTTTGAGATAGCCATTTTGTTCAACGTAGTTTTATAGATCTGGAAATTATGTCCTTGAGGAGGACACTCCCTCTACAGCCCTCAGGGCAAGGGTTGTAAGTTATGCCCTGGGGCATATAAGGTTTTTACAGAAAGCGTTGTCGTAGAAGCTTCAAAAAGGGCTCATTCGATTGGAAATTCAAAGAACTAGTGCCCTTTTTAATACTTGAAAGTGATTGGAGGGCAACTAACCCCCCCCCCCCCCCCCCCCCCCCCCCCCCCTCCACACCCGCCATTTCCCTAAACACATCCAATCAGTATTTGAGATAGCCATTTTGTTAAACGTAGTTGAAAGTTCTGGAAATTAGATCTTTGAGGATGATAACCCACTCAGAGGCCTCAGGGCAAGGGTTGTAATTTATGCCCTGGGGACATATAAGATTTTTATAGAAAGTGTTGTCGTAGAAACTTCAAAAAGGGCTTATTCGATTGGAAATTAAAAGGGCTAGTGCCCTTTTTAATTGTCGAAAGTAATTGGAGGGCAACTAACCCCCTTCTCACGCCCACCATTTACCCAAACACATCCAATCAAAATTTTGAAATAGCCATTTTGTTCAGCGTAGTTGAAAGTTCTGGAAATTAGGTCTTTCGGGATGACACCCCTCCCCTTCAACCCTCAGATTAAGGGTTGTAAGATATGCCCTGGGTATATAAGGTTTTTATAGAAAGGGCTGTCATAGAAACTTCAAAAAGGGCTCATTCGATTGGAAATTCAAAGGGCTAGTGCCCTTTTTAATAGCAGAAAGTGATTGGAAGGCAACTAACCTCACTCTTACATCTACAATTTCCCCAAACACATCCAATCAAAATTTTGAGATAGTTATTTTTTCAACGTAGTTGAAAGTTTTGGAAACTATGTCTTTTGAGGATGAACACCCCCCCCCCCCCACAGCCCTCAGGGCAAGGGCTTTAAGCTATGCCATGGGGGAATATAAGATTTTGCAGAAAGTGTTGTTGTAGAAACTTCAAAAAGGGCTCATTCGATTGGAAATTGAAAGGGCTAGTGTGCTTTTTAATGATCAAAAGTGATTGGAGGGCAACTAACCCCACTCTCACGCCCACCATTTCCCCAAACACATCCAATCAAAATTTTGTGATAGTCATTTTGCTCCACGTAGTTTAAATTTTATGAAATTAGGTCTTTGAGGATGACAAACCCCACAACCCTCAGGGCAAGGGTTGTAAGTTATGCCCCGGGGGCATATAGATTTTTATAGAAAGGGTTGTCGTAGAAACTTCAAAAAGGGCTCATCCGATTGCAAATTGAAAGGGCTAGTGCCCTTTTTAATAGTCAAAAGTGATTGGAGGTCAACTAACCCACATTCTCACGCCCACCATTTTCCTGATCACATCCAATCAAAATTTTGAGATAGCCATTTTGCTCAACGTAGTTTAAAGTCCTGGAAATTATGTCTTGGAGGATGACAACCCCCCCCCCCCCCCCCGCCCCCACATCCCTCATGGCAAGGGTTGTAGGTTATGCCCTGGGGGCATATAAGGTTTCTATTCATAGCGTGGTCATACAAACTTCAAAAAGGGCTCATTCAATTGGAAATTGAAAGGGCTAGTGCCCTTTTTAAAAGTCGAAAGTGACTGAAGGGCAACTAACCTCCCTCTCATGCCCACAATTTCCCCAAACACATTCAATCAAAATTTTGAGATTTTTTCAACTTAGTTGAAAGGTCCAGAATTATGTCTTTGAGGACGACAAACCCCCCACAGCCCTCAGGGCAAAGGTTTTAAGTTATGCCCTAGGGGCATATAAGGTTTTTATAGAAAGCGTTGTCGTAGAAACTTCAAAAAGGGTTCATTTGATTAGAAATTGAGAGGGCTATTGCCCTTTTTAAAAGTCGAAAGTAATCAGAGGGAGAATCACCCCTAAGGACCCCCCCCCCCCCACACACCCATCATTTCCCCAAACAGTTACGATCAACGTTTTGACATGGCTATTTTGTTCAGCGTAGTTGAAAGGTCTTGGAATTATGTCTTCCTGAGGATGACAACTCTCCCTCATAGCCCTCAGGACAAGGGTCGTAAGTTATGCCCTTTGGGCATACAAGGTTTTTGTAGAAAGTTTTTTCGTAGAAGCTTCAAAAAGGGCTCGTTCGTTTGGAAATTGAAAGGGCTAGTTCCTTTTTTATTAGTTGAAAGTGATTGGAGGGCAAATGACCCCTCACGCCCATCATTTTCCCAAACACTTCCAATCAAAGTTTTGAGATAGCCATTTTGTTCAACGTTTTTGAAATGTCTGGAAACTATGTTTTTTAGGATAACAAATCCCCCCAGCCCTCAGGGCAAGGGCTGTAAGTTATGCCCTGGGGGCATATCTTCTATAGAAAGCATGGCCATATAAACTTCGGTGGGGGCTCATTGGATTGGTAATCAGACGCTATAGTGCTCTTTTTAAGAGTCAAAGTGATCGGAGGGCAGCTACCCCCCCCCCCCCTCCCCCCCCCACACACACACATCGTATTGTCCCAAAATGCATCTAATAAAAATTTTGAGATAGCCATTCTATTCAAAATAGTCTAAATATCATATAACAAGGCGTTAGAGGTTGAAACAAACCCCAGAGATTTTGAAAAGGGTTGTAAGTTATGCTTAGGGAGTATTTAAGGTTTTTATGGAAGGGATGGTTGTTTAACTTTGAAGAGGTTCAGTCTTTTCCCCTGAAAATGAATATGTCAATATAAAACGAACAGAAATTAATTTAAATTTTTTTTTTTCCACAAAATTAGTTTTTAAAAAAAAAAAAGAGTAAAGAACATTAAACCAAAAATCAACAAAAATAGAATCAAATAACCTACCAAGCATACAACTACTACAAATCAGTATCAATAAATAAATGAAACCAAAAACAAGCAGAAATTAAAATAAATAACGGGGTCAAACTCAAAACGAGCAGAAATTAACATTAGTAGGGTTCTAAACTCATCTATAAAATGCCATCTATAGTATATTCAATGCTATTCTGTCTGAGTTTGCATCTTTGCTGGTAACTTGAAAAAGTTTCTGAATTATTTTGAGGTCTTTTCCTGTTGTTGTTTACCCTCTGAAGATAGATTTTTCCTCAAGTAGTGTTTGTATGACCTTCTCCAACTATTAGAATAAGCCCTTTTCCCTGGGTATTTTCACCATCGCCATCTTTTTTTCTCGGCGCCATCTATAGTATCAATTTCTATAGCGCCATTTTTGATTTCTTATCGTTAAGAAGCGTACTGGGAACTAGCAGAAGAGGGGAAGGAACCTCCCGCCAGCGACGTATTGTACCCGCCGGTATTAAGTTACCCGTAAACTGCGGGGGACTGTTGAGGGGTCCTTGCACTTCCCTTTTTCCTAGGTTCCTTCATTTGCATGTATTCAGCATTCGGTGCTGATGGCGTGGACCGCTGGAATGCTCGTTTATTGTCCTGTTCTGAATTTTGTCCAAAACAGTATCGAAAAAGGCTTTTCTGCAGATATTATGAAGAAACATATGTCTGAATTTTTCACGCTCGCCCAGGTTTCTGAAGCAAGGAGGCAAATCTTCCAGTTTTGCCATCCTGGGGAAATTCAGCCTAAGAGAGTGGGTACAAATGCGTTTATTAATAGTGTCTCCGATATTATCGATACTATTGCAAAGTATGATGCTGATGATGTTGGTCTGCCAGTCTTTGTTATCCGCCACCTTAGTGAAGTACCACTTATTCCTGTCGATGCTTTTTGTGCGTTGAGTTGCCGTGTAAACTCCTGTTTGTCTGAGCTATGCATTTTGTCTGAGTGTGTGAGAACTCTCCTGCCTGGAACAATTGAATGTCCTCCGTCGTTAATGCAAGAATGTACCGTCTCTTCAAAACCGTCCTATGCAGTTATTCTAAAAAACCCACCTACTGACCTCAAAGATCCTATTGAGCGCAAAGAGACCCTTGATACCCTGGATCGTCATGATGGTATCGTAAGTGTGAGATCTGATCATGTCAAGAAAAGGTGGGTAGTCCATACCCGAGATAAAGCCTCAGCCGTCTCTCTCGCCGCCGCTGCAACTAGTCAGCTAAATGTATCCACTCATGTCCTTAATCAAAAAGTGCTTGGTATTGTGAGTAACATTCCTGTTGTTGTGCAAAAATCAGAGCTTATTAGTATGATTCCCGGTCTCGTTGATGCAACTAAAATTGGAAGTTCCGGATCCTTCCGCCTTGAATTTCTAGACGATGCTGCCTTAAATAAAGCTATAAACGAAAGTTTGTGTTTGGGATACGAGCTTTTTAAAATTATATGTTTTCAGAAGTTACCTCCTAGATGCTACCGTTGTCAATCGCCGAACCACATTGTCGGAAATTGCCCACTCCCATCGACTAATCAAAAGTGTTCACGGTGCGCTGCTGGACATTGTAACACACGTGATAATCCTTGCACTGAAAGCCCGAATTGCGCCAACTGCGGGGGAAATCATGTTTCCTATAGTCTCAGATGCCCAGTGTTAAAAAAAGCTCTGAATAAGGATAAAAAATGATTGTTAGTGGCAATAGATTTCGCTTTGTTTCACTTAATATTAACGGAACCAAAGACAAAGATCTTCTTATTGATGAGCTTCTTGATTATGATATAGTTTTCCTACAGGAACATTTTCTAACTAAAGCCAATACAGATACTCTTAAACGGTCACCCACCCACCACACGTTTGTACGTGAAGCTAAAAAAACGCGCGGTCGACCCTCTGGGGGCCTTGCAACTTTAGTTCGCCTCGCTAAGAAACCTGAGCTTATTTCTTCTGATCATAATTTACTGGCAATAAAATGCGGTAATATGGTCCTCATCAATGTCTATATGCCATGCAATCGCAAGAACATTTCTTCCCTATCTGTCTTCGCGGGTTCTTGTAAGTGACTCAGGACACTTCTGCTAAGAGTGACCAATCAGGGATTAAATTGGATTGTGGCTGGTGATATTAATGCCAATCTTCTGTCCCAATCTGAAAGAAGTGACCTGTTTTTTGATGCTTTGCCTAGTGGCTATCAGTTAGTCAATAAAGATAAACAGTTTACCTACATTCATAACCGTGATGGTTCTAGATCAAACCTTGATCATATTATAGTTTCAAGGGGATCTCTCGTGGTTCCTCCTGTCTTTGTTTTGGATGATAAAATTGAGGATGATCACTTGCCTTTAACTTGTGAAATTGAGTCGCCTGCTCTACTGGCTTATAACCGTTTTTCTTACCATAATAAATGGTTTGATAAGCCAAATTGGAAACGAGTAAATTCTGAAGTTTATTTGTGTGTTCTTTGCTCGTTATTATCAAGCCTGAAAGTGCCTTTCCACCTTTTACAAACCTCTGTAAGGTCACCGACAGCTAAGATTGATTTAAATTGTTACTATTACCAGATCGTGCATTGTTTGAAGTCAGCTGCTTCAGTTTCAGTTCCTGTTGAACGTGTTAGATTTGGCACCAGAAAACCGTTATGGAATGTGTGCCCAGAAGTGAAAAAAGCTAAACAACGCGCGAAGTTTTGGCTTCGCCTTTGGATTGCTTGTGATCGGCCCAAGTCTGGTGAAGTATTTAAAATTAAGCAAAATTCGAAACGTCAGTTTAGATCTTCTTTGCGTCAAGCCCGCCTGAATGGTTTGGATGGCCCCTCGGATCGGAAGTCTTGGTCCAATGTAATTAATAGCAGCAAGTGTGTGCCTGCTACCGTTTCGATTATCAAAATCAGTGATTTTGTTGCTCATTTTACTCGTGTTTTTTCTACATTTAATCATTCTATCCAGTCCATGTTTTCTTCCTTATTGCATAATACTGTTCCTCGAGTTCTTCGGCAAGTCCATATATTGTCAATATCTAGTGGTGATATCTATCGGGCTTTTAAGAATGTTAAGAAATCAAGTGCTCCTGATATGGATGGTCTGTGTTACAATCACTTCACCATTAAGTGTCCATTATTGTTAACACACATTCAGCTCCTATTCCAGATGTGTTTAGCCCAGTCGTTAGTTCCAGATAGTTCTCTTTCGGGAATCGTAACATCAGTTTTGAAAAAGGGAAAGGACGCAGATCAGTGTTCCAGTTATCGACCAATTACAGTGTCCTGTTTCATGAGCAAGCTGTTCGAGTATGTCGTATTGCCTGAAGTTTTGACTAAATGTGATTTTTCTGATTATCAAGTTGGGTTCAGAGCCGGTTTTGGTTGTTCTCAAGCACATCATATACTTGGTCAGTTGCTAGTCTCGGCAAAAATGCAAAAAAGGCCACTTTATTTTTGCTCGGTTGATATCTCAGGCGCTTTTGACAACGTTGTACATTCGCAAGCGCTTCACTGCTTAGTTAAAGCAGGAGTTAATTCTTCCGTAGTAAAAGTTCTTCAATATTGGCATTCCAATTCGTTGGTCTGGTTAAAATGGATGTCTTATATATCCGAGCCTATCTCAGTAAAGAAGGGAGTCAGGCAAGGTGGTGTGCTGTCTCCATATATTTTTAAAACTGTGCTTGCGGACTGTTTGTGAATGCTGTCTCCTACTGTGTTTTTATAAAATACTGCTGTTAGTCACATTGCCTATGCTGATGATGTTCTGCTAGTTAGTCATACTAGGTCAGGCCTCACAAAGAACCTAAATGTTCTGATTAATGCTTTGAGTATGATTGGGCTTTCTGTAAATGCTTCAAAATGCGAGTTTCTGTGTTTTAATACTTCTAACCGTGCTCCTTCTTTACATGTGGGTACAATGCTACTCAAGTGTGTCTCAAAGTTGAAATGGCTTGGGATTACTTTTTCTGATACACTTTCGACTACATGCTCGTCTCTGGTTGCTAGTGCTCTGCAGTGCATTCGATTCTCATATGGTAAAATCTCACCTAATAGAGGGAGGTACAGCCGCCGAGGCTTATGTAAACTTTACCATAGTTTTTGTTCTCCTGCAATTCTTTTTCTTTCCGGTTTGCAGCATCTAATGCACAAAAAAGACCGTCTTCAGCTAAGGAGAGGCTATTTTAAATATTGTAAATTCCTGCTATATTTGCCAAGGTGGTACAGAAATCACAAGATTATTTCTCATTTTGGACTTATTGACCCTCTAGTGCTGCTTGACAACATCGCTAAGGATCTGAGGACCAATACTCCAAGGAAGATATGTGCCAGTGACCCCCTGACTTATTTTTTTCTAGATTAGTGTTTCTGTGGATATTGTTAAGTTATTTATGTTGTGTTTTCCTTATATTTCCTTGTGGATAATATTATTTTGTTTACTTTTTTTTTACTCCGCTTATATTTTATATTGCAGGTTACAAATAAACTTACTTACTTACTTACTTACTAAACCCTATGCTTTCTAAAAGCCAGAATATAATTTGTACTTTACTGAAAAAATTCTTTTAAATGTTTTCACTTTTATAACTTTAAGAAATCATAAATTAATTAAGATTTTAAGGAATAAATATCAGCATAGTATATTAAACTTACAATGCACTTTTTTTCAGTAAATCCATTTGATTATTTTTTTTAAATTCATTTGAACAGCTGTTCTAATATTACCAGAGAAAAATCGAGGAACTACTTGTAAAAAAACCTTGTGACTTAAAAAACGTTCGGTCTTTTTATCGGCTTAAAATTTCACGCAGGAGAGCCAATCAGATTGAATTCTTATGAATACCCGTAGTTATAATTAAAGTAACTACGCACCAAAAAGAATTTTTATCAGCTCTCTTAATCTTTCCATTGAAATGAATTGCTTGGATGTAAAAGAAAACATGGGGAAAAGGGGAGGGTCTTCCAAGCATTTAAAAGGCCGTTTCAGAGCACATCGTTTAACTAAATGTAGCCTATGTTTGCCAGTATAAAAATAGGCCTCCCTCAAATTTTCAATTATGTCGGAAGCTTCTAAGGAGTGAAGCTTCCTTTGAAGCTCCTGTGTAAAAGGGCAAAATTCACTCCGCCTTGAACTTCAAAGAGCTTGCTTTCTTTACTGAATGTTTTAATGTCTCATGCACCTTATTGTTCAATAAACTCTTGTGGCTCGTGGAAGTTAATCTGTTCGCCAAAACAAAAACGTTTATTCTGAAGACACTAAAGGATTATTAAATTTCCATCTTTTAAAAAAATATGAACATATCCGAGATTCAACTTAAAAACTGAGGATACGAATTTGTCTATATTTAACGATCGCTCATCCAATGGCACCAATTATGGGGGGGGGGCTAGATTTCGAAAAATATCTTTTTAAGGGTATTTTCATTGAAATACCTTTTTTTGTATTTTCATTGAAAAAATTGAAAAAACAAACAATAAGTTTGCCCCCCCCCCCTTAGATATTGAAAATATATTTTGCTCCTCCAACTCGCTTAATTTTTTGTGGTGACACCACTGCTGACATCTCTATTTTTATGAAGTCACTAAATCCTAATACTGTGCGCACACATGTGTGTCCGAAATTTGGTTAATGTGGACATTCACCTGTGAATGTCCGAAATTCATTTTTCTCTACCTGGATTCAATTAGTTTTGCGAATCAGCTTTTTCAGTCTTAAGCAAGCTTTGATGGAAAACGTTAAGGTTAGGCTAGGTTAAATTAGGTTATAAATCTCAGAAATTTGTAAAAAACCAAACCTATCGCCATTAAACCTTGAATAAAACTGAAAAAGTTGACTGTCAACGCTGACTAAGTCCAAGGAGAAAAAAAAGGTATTTTGGACATTCACTGGTGAATTTCGACATTCACGGTAACATATACAAAGCTACTAAAAATTATTTAATCCTAATTTTTGGGAACTGTATATTTACAAAAGGGAAAAGGAAGAAAAAGCATCATACACAGAGTAGTGAACTTGGTCCAGGATCAGCCAGGCTATTATCGATGGGAGAATTTTGATTGTGCTTATTAAACTGATGATCATTTGTGCGTGCATAAGTGATTTATACAATATATATAAATATATTGCACCTTGTTTTGTCTACAAGGTGCATGTTTTGTCTGCAATAAATATATTGCACCTTATTTATATATATAATATATATATATAAATATATTATATAAATCATAATATAAATATAAGTGATTTATAATATATGTAATATATTATAAAAATCAATATAAATATATTAATTTCTATATATTATATAAAGCATTTTTACAACATAACCCATGTAAAACTGAAACTAAAAATAACAAAATTCTTTAAAATTTTGGACACATCACCTTCTTTTTGGGAATTTTCCATGCGAAAGTTGATAATATTTTATTGAATAATTTCATTCATATAATTTGCGCTAAATTTCTATTAGCTCTAGGTCTTCTCGAAATGGAATGATTTTGAAAAGGATACTCAAGTATGCTTTTTAAATATCTTGAATAATCCTCCCATAGTCTCACATTATATAATATATAGACAAAACAAGGTGCAAATAACATTATACCCAACACCAGTTGCATTGCACTTAGTAAAACAAGTCCATAAACATTTAAAAATTGCAGACTAAGAGTTCTTAGCAGGAATCTGCTACATATAATATACATAAATACAATGCTTGAGGATAGGACGTTTTCTTTTGCAGCAACAAGGCGTGGTATCGGTGTCTTGGGTCAAAGGAACATTGACTTATGATATTATAGCTAAGTCGCTTTGCTTTTGGAGTTTTCTTTACTTTGTATGATGCAATAGCATTAAGTAAAAAACTATGGCTGAAATGTAAGTAAAAACCGTATGATAAAATAATGATTTGTGACAATCCGGTATATTCTATAACTTTAACACGACGAACAAGTCTATATGTCATTGAATTTGGCTGGGGTATGTAAACGTGAGCAGTTGCAAGGCTCGAAGCAATTAGAAGAAAGCAACTTGTGAAATATCCAACGAGTTCTTCGTTACATCCTTGCAACCATTGGTAATGGCAGATATACATGAAGCGGTATACCGCCATCGCGAATGAAAGGAATATAGTGACTCCATTATAAATCCTAGGAGCCCAATCGATTGTTACACCATAATACACAGAGTAGTGATCTTGGTCCAGGATCAGCCAGGCTATCATCGATGGGAAAAATTATGATTGTGCTGATTAAACTGATGATCACTTGTGCGTGCATAATACGGTTAACTATTGTTGAGTTGTATCTGATGCAGCTGAATTTGGCGAGGAAAAATATGTTGGTAATCAGGCTAAATATAAAGATGACCAAATAAAGCAGTGCAAGAAGCCAGAACCAAGGCTTAGGGCAGTAGTATTCAGCTTTCATTGTTCTAAAAAGAAGCAGAAATTTTAGTCCTTTGGAAACTAATATACAACATTTCTGCTAAAATACAACATGGATTTGGCTAAGTTTTTGTGATGATATATGAGCTGATCTTGTCAGATCACTGGCTTTGAAGACTACTCCTTGGAAGGAAGGGGACAACGACTATCTGCCATTGAAGTTAGGAATACAAAAAAAAATAGTTGAATGTTGTAACATTGAAAAGCATAAGATATTTTTCGGACAAAAATTTTTTTAAGTTGTTGCTCTGTGACCCCCCCCCCCCCCCCCCCCCCCCCCCAAAAAAAAATCCAGTTGGTGCCATTTTCGTCAGGGCCAGTCTCTTGCCTCTAACACAGGAAAGACAGAGAAAGAGGACTCTCTCCAAGACAGAGAAAAAGGACTGTATATTTGTGCTGGTAATGTAAACACAGGGGAGCTATTTGACAAAATTGCATAGCTTTGGTCTATGTAACAAAACAATTTTAGGATGGCTTTGGAAATTAAATTTCACTAGTTTTAAAGGCTTTATTTCGGTTTTCTTTTCACTTCAAAGTTTAGACTTTTCTGGTAATTCTAGCCTATACAAATACTTTTTGAGGTTCAATATTAAAGAAAAATTCATTGGAAATTACTTTCATGAAGCAAAAACAAAAAAAATGTACTTTGTAAATTCAAAAAGCGGAAAATCTGTTCGATAGTTATAACCAAATTAAATCGGGTTCTTAAATGCTATTTTTCAGTTCCAGAAAATATAGTATCTACATTTTCTAACGAGAATCTGAATTCGTTAAAGTGATGTGCATGTATCAACTAGAGAGTGGGGACAGAGGGACCGCAATAGGAATTGTAAAAAGCCAGGTTCCTTGAAAAATGAAATTTTGGATTAATTTGCTTACATTCAATGATAACTGTAATTTAATAAACACAAATTTCAAAAATTACAAAATAATTATAACCGTTAAATTATTTATTTGAAATTTTGTGCCCCTTAAATGTCTGCACCCGGGGCAAGTGCCCCTTTTGTCCCCCTAAAATCACCTCTGTTCGTGATTCGCAAACTCCCGTCTGAAAACCAAAAAAAGTAAAATTTTACCAACTAAAAGTGATCTCAGTGGCGACGGGACAATTCACCTGCAACTGTCATGCAAAAAGAAAACCACCAGAAGGTTGAAAGAGCTTGAAATGTTAGATTTAACCATGTTAAAAAAATATTTTAGAACAGCAGTTCCTACCCTAATGTTCCATTTAAAATGCATCTCTCATCACCTAAATAATTATTCGGATAACCATCTCAGTAATTTTCTTAATATTGTATCACTGTATTTCAAACAAAACATAGTTCCTTAATGCTTTTTTTTATTTAAAGTATAAGAACACTTAGAATTTTAGACATGGGCTAGTATCGCTTGAACAAAATTGAACTGTTTTTGGGTCAAAAATTAAGTGTTTCTGATAGACTCTTTGAAGCTGAATATGCAATCAAAATTTTTCAATGAACTGCAGCGAACCTTACATGAGCTGAAAATTGCGTGTTTTGAAATGTGAAAATCAGAGCTATCGACAAGCTCGGCTAGCTCAGAAGCTAAGAGCATCATACTACTAATTTCAAGGTCCTGGCTTTTTTTTCGTCGGTAAAAAGCCAAATGTTGAGAATACATGGATTTACGGGGGGAAACTTGTAATTGTGGAGAAAAATAACGATATTAAACTGCTTTTCCAGTGTATATGGTTAAAGAGTTAGAGAGGAGGGGGGGGACTTTTTTTGTAAATGGGTGTTTCCGAAGTTATAATTTTGGTAAATCTATGCTGTTTTGTCTCATTATTGGGGAATCGAGCTGAACATTTCTGGAAAGTGTTGTTTGAGGGGGGGGGGAGATCGGGCCACTTTGACTTTTGTGTCTTTGAAGGTGGAGGCAAAAAAATTTCTGATTCTCACAAAATTGAATCCGCTACATTTTTTTTTCCGTATGCCTTTCCTCTAACATTCTTTGCTGTTTGTAAACTGTAAAAAACGATTAAACCTTTTAATATTGTCAATAAACAAACAATAGGACTATAGTTTGGATATTTTGATTTTAAATATGGAAATCTTTTCCAGCGGAAAATGACAATAATCGGTCGCTGAATATCTAGTCGGATCTTTACGTAGGACGGTTTTGAACCTTTCATGAAACAATAATATTTTATCCAGTGTATGAATTTTCTTAGGATTAAGTAAGAAATAGCACTAACTCACGAGTAAATCTCTTGAAAGTGACACGCCCAAAGTACCATTTAATATGCATAATACCATTTGATATGCAAATGATTACTAATACTACTGCTGATAACTCATCACAGCACCAAGACGCCTTAGCCCGGTAGAGCCATGCACTTCCTCCTCCACCTCAATCTATTCTGGATTTCGCCCTCACTCCCTCCCATGAAATTTCTATTTCCTTAAGATGCTTTTCATAAGAAAATTTTCCATCCTATTCAAAGAAGACTTTTTGCAGCGCGCTACTTCATTTACGTGAGCATGAAGGCATTCAGAAAAGGGAATATGATGGAAAGTCCTAGAGGTAACGTCAACAGTACCAGATGCACTGTTTTGTGACAGAAGCATAATTGATCATAATCATGGAGGCTAGCTTAAAGTCACCTTCTTTAAATACCTTCGTAAGGGAATGAGTAGCCCTTATTGCAAAATATTATCCAAAACTAGCTGAAAAGTATGTCAGGCGAGTTAAAAGAAAAAAAAACATTATTTCACGTCCAAATGGCAGACAAATGGTCCGCGTAGCGCAGGTACAGATTTATCCGACTCTTACTGTATCCCCCCCCCATATTTCTCCAGGTTGCCCATTTTCGGCTGGGTCAGTGACAGGGGTACCCATTTGGAGCTGGGTTGAGGGCAGGGTACCAATAGGAAAAGAAAAAATATTGCATATATTGTTCTCGTCAATAATTCGTTTTAGCACTACGTTTTGCTTTAAACCATGTTGTTGACTCACCAAAAGCCGTTTAAGGTTTAAGTTATATTCCCTTTTTACTAAAAAAAGAAAATAACTATTGACTTTATGCTTTCTCTTTGGAGACGCTTGCTGCCTGTTTAGTAGCATCACGTCTTAGTTTTCTGGCTAAATTTACCGACCAAATTTTTTTTTATAGACTAACTTTTTCGCATATTGACCATTGGTCCGCTTAGCACAGGTTCCGATCTCCTTATTTTCTGCCTTCAGCTGGGAGTGCTAGTGATCTGTGGTTGTATGGAACATGATCGTCGTTTGGGCAGACTGAGCTTGCTTTTAAATTCCCAAGCCCTAAACGCAGATCATACTTGAATGAGAAACAGTTTTTGGTTTGTTCAAATAGGACAACTAATCAGGAATTCTAAAATCACTATCTGATTCTGAAAGAAAACTAACAAATTGCTTGGAATTTAAGCGCTAGTTATCCCCTTTTATGACGTGCTAAATTAACTTAAAATAAAATTGCTTACTTGTGTTCCTAAGGTATTTCCTCTGAAACTTAACCTTTGTTCCATATCGTCCTTCTTAAATATATTTCCGTTAGATCATCAGGTGTTCGTGTCACACGGTTTGTCAAGCATTATCCCTTACACCTACTTAGAGATGTCAAGCTTATACAGAATTTATTACGATTCAGTAAACCAAATCTAATTGATCATAGTAACAAAAGATAAAAACTGGCCCTTATCAGTAGTAACCGAAATTCTAAAGATCGATACGTGAAAACAGGATAAACATTGAAAGAGTGCTTTTTACGCCGAATGCAAACATGCAAAAAAAAAAAAAAAAAAAAAAAAATTGAAGCTGCCCATCAAAGGTTATACAGTAAGAAAATTCGTATAGTTTGTAAAAAAAAAAAGATGAAATATCCCAGATAAGGGTATAATTTTATTGATAATTAGCACCTACGAATTCTTCATGTATGAGAACCTGCGGGCATATATAGCCAGTTTTTGTAAGAACGTGAAGCTTCTTATTTTCACCGAATTTAATGATTATGATTGCATAATAATTCACCGTTGTTATTGGCGTTTTTTCTTCGCCAGGGTTGATAATATTGAACCAGTCGTAGAATATCGGGAGATGGCTCGTTCGATTAAAAACTTAAAATCACAGTATCCTTTTTAAGGAACAAAGCGAAAGCAAAAGTGTTAATTTCGTCCTTTTATCTCAGAAAGCTAATCAATTTAAAACGGTTAAAGAGTTAGTTAGATAATCCACCAGCTTCAAAGGTTACACTGCCCATCCTTATATACCTGCCTTGGCCTGATATGCCATAGAAATGAACCAGGGAGAAATCATTCGTTGTTTTCCATCTGGGAAAATAAGGAACGGACAAAAGTTCTGGGTGATAATATTGTCACACACCGAAAGATCTCATACATTCATTTTAGGCCGCTAGCTCATAAGTAGTTAAACTGCTTCCTCCTCGAATTGCTGCAACGCCTAATGGTCTTATTTTCATATTTCAAAGATATTAGCAAATTCTTTTTGGCAAGTTCATTCTTAAAAGGACGATCAGCAGGGCTGGACATTTAATAACTTGATGCTCTTGATTTACATTAACCTGCTTTTCCTGTTAACGTTGTTAGCATTGCTGTGTAATTGGTCAATGATAACCGTTCATTTTATAGGGACACGTGTGCCCGAACCGTGTTGCATTATGGCGTCCCCTTTTTAAGAGTTGTTTTGCAGGTTGAGAAACCTTTCGATTAACGCGTCTTACAGTGCACAGTAACTGAGATTGAATGAGATATCTAAAAAATTGGGATATCTAATTCATTTATCTATTCTGTAAATAATGTCGTTCATCCGTTTGTCTCTTCAGCCAAAAATAAATGCATGATTTTTTTTATGTATTTATAGGGTGCCGAATTTGATGTATACGAGCGTTATGCAAGAGATGTTTTTTCCCCCAATTGTCGTGAGATTCTCAACAATCTTTTATCTAAACGAGAAGTATTTCAGCATAAGTTGCAAACTGCTGGTCATGGATTCAAGGAAGCTGTGAAGTATTATATGCCAAAATTGCTTTTAGGCCCTGTTTACCATGCATTACAGTATTTCGACCAAATGAAGGTAATTTATTTACCAAGCTAGTTGAGTAAAGAACGATCTGTTTCTCCCTTCCTCCTTCGCTCTGTCTCTCTCTCCTTCACTCTCTCTCTCTCCCTCTCTCGCTCCCCCTCTTTCTCTTCCCCCCCCTCTCTCTCTCTTCCCCTCTCTCTCCCTCTCTCTCTCCCTCCCTCTCCCTCTCCCTCTCCCTCTCTCTGTCTTTTGCTTCTTCTTTCTCGCTGTACCTCTCTTTTCCTTCCTATGATTGTCTTTATTAGTAATTTTTTTCTGCTTCAAGGTTTAGAAAAATATAAATATATCTTATACAGATATAATTTATGCAAACATATATGAAAATATTAAATAGAGGACAAAAACGTCCAGTAAAAGTAAAACTTCTGGTCTTTTGGCTAAATTACTGGCTGAAGCGTCTTTAAAATCAAGACCGACCCCCCTCTCCTGTGATTTAGGATTCATAGCTTTTAAAAAGTAAACTACCACTCACATGGGACTGGGGAATGTTTTATTTTCACAACTGTCATGTTTGCGCACTACCTTTCCTTCCTTTTATATAGTTATACAAGTAGAATTGAGAAGTAGAGACAGTTATTGAAGTAGGCTACACCTGGTTTTATTTGTGAAAAAAAAAAAAAAAAATAAATAAAACCAGCTATTTTCATTAGGAAAAAGGTAATTAAATTTTGAGGCTTTTAAATAATAGTGAACGAGATTGTTCAATATAGAAATAACGATTGTGACGTTAATTTTGGAAAAAAGGTAATTAAATTTTGAGGCTTTTAAGTAAAAGTTAATGAGATTGTTCAATATAGAGATGACGATTCTGACGTTTATTTTGGCAAAATAATAATTTTTGTTCTGGTTTGTATTTGCAAAATAATAAGGTCTTTATTTTATAGTAAAATAGACATACTAATAGAACTTTTGATTTTATACCGCTCAATGTTCCACAGAAGGTTTTCAGTTCTCATCAGCACATAAAGTAGATAAATAAGTTCATAAATAAGAATTATTCCACACTAATTTGAAATAAAAGGTGATACAATTTTCTTTCGTTTGTGTTATCACAAAACTAATAGGTGATAATCTGCTGTTTCAAATTCTACGATTGATTAAGTAGTGCTTTACCGTTAGTAAATACTAGCGTCAACAGAGATTTATATTGATAAGTATTGAAGATTAAATGTAGCCAATAAATGTTTTAGGACCCTTAAACAACTGTTCTAAGGATTAAAATTCGCTAATAATCAGTTCTCAAAGAACTGCCGGATAATCAGATAATCAATTCTTATTCGGATAATCATCCGAATGAGTTCAATTCTCATTCATGAATTGTGATAATCAATTCTCAAAGAACTGCCCTCCACCTACAATATATCAATAATAAGATGTGCAGCTGTGCAATATGCAACAATTGTGATTATCCTGAATACAAACAATTTTCATCTCTGTCTTAACGAATCCAAAGGCTGCAGGTTCCCAAGAGGGGTTTTAGAAGCAAAATACTAAAAACAAAATACTAAAAAAGTTTTAAAGCAATTGGTTGCAACTTCATCGAGGCAAACTTTACTTTCAACACTTTACATTTAAAATTGTAAAGCGTGAACATTGTAAATTGTACGTACAATGTTTACGTACAATGAGCTTAAGGGAAAATCTCAAGTAAGTCAACCTTTTGTTTATACAATAATGCAATTTCGTCTGTACTATTCCTATGGTTGACTTACCTAATGACAATTTTTAATTGTTCATTTTTAATGAATAGTTTTACTTGTTGTATTGCCTTCTTGTTTTGTTTATTATTAATGCCTTAGTTATTTTTGTTACGCACGGATGAAAGTTACGGTTACGTAATTGGATCTATTGATTATGTTTTGATATTGATATTCGCTAACATAAGTACTTTGAATCTCTGTGTTGATGTTTTCCTACATTTACCATTTTGGGATTAAAAGAACAACAACAAAAAAACAACCTAGTTTTTGACTTTTGTTTAATCCTTGTTTGTGGGAGGCAAAGAAAGTATGGAAGGTAGGAGGGCTGCGAAAGATAGAAGAATAGAAAGAAAGTTAATGGGGTTGCTAAGATTCCGCCAAGTGAAGCAGGAAATATTGTTCAAGTGTTAAATAATAAATTATTTTAGTTTATCTGTTTTTATTGTTTTTAATTAGTTATTGAAAGCATTATAGTATTGTATAGTATGGGTGAAATATAAATAATAATAATAAATACCGTTTGTGTCCGTGTTTTTCCGCGTCACCGCCTTATCAAGAGGGCTATCCTTTTACTCATCTTTGTGCTAAGATCTTACATCTTTTGACAAAGAACGCTTAAAAGTGAAATCTTAGCAGACTAAGATCTTACATTTTATAGTGTTCTCTTGCAAACGTCTTTCATCATTCTGCTCTGATCAGCGGTCTAAGAACAATGATGAGTATATCATCAAAGTTCTCTCATCAGTGTTCTATATGGCAGAAAGATGGCGTCTTTGATACTTTTTGCTAACATCAGTGGAGCTGTAAGATCTTAGAATAAAGATGAGTTAAAAGAACGGAAATCTTTGCAGAAGGATGTCAGATCTTAGATGTAAGATCTTAGTGCAAAAGAACGAGCCTAATATCTAGAAGATATGCGGTCAACCACATAGGATTGCTGGTTAACAATTGCAACAAGGAAACGGCCACAATAAACAGTTGCCATCTACCTCCAGTCAAACTTGTCTAACAAAAATTGGGAAACCGTATTTCTTGCCCGTGTTTACATGTGTCCTCCGTGTTCTTGCATTGCCTTCTCTTTGGAGAATAATTAATAATAATAAAAAAAATCTAAAAGATCTAAAAAAAAAAAAAAGATAAAAAAAACAACTAATACATAAAAAAAAATAAAAAAATAAGATCTTAGATGTAAGATCTTAGTGCATAAAAACGGGCTTAAGGTTTTTCAATCGTGAGTTTTTTTCTCACGCTTTTTCTTTTGTCATTCTTTTTTTTTTCTTTGTTTTTGTTCGCTGCTGTAAAATTTACCGTTTGTTTATGCTATTCCACGCATTATACAGTTCTATAGTTGGGGTGAAAAATGAAAAAATAATGAATATTTTTGTAAGATAATGATTGTTAACCATTGAATATGACTAGGCAAAGCACCACGAAACAAAGGAATTCAAACTTTAATGGAGGGGGTAAATAGTGAATCTTGGACAGATTGGGATGGAGGAGGAGCGTGCGCGACTATATGGCCGCAGCTGGCTTGCTGTTAAATCATTAGTAGTAGCAGTGCCTCTAATAGTAGGTTATATGTGGTCTTTAAATATATTTTACCCTTTAGCAATAGTCATTTAAAACTTTGCCAGAATAGTGACTTTGAACTTAATTCCTATGGGTGTTGATTTTCCATTGTGAGTGTAAAAAAAAAATTATTATTTCAGATTCTTCATCGCTTGTCCCCTCTTGAGGAAGACAAGAAAGTTTAGAACAAGTAGAAGGATTGCTAAGACCTCTCCAAGTGGAGCTGGAAAAAATGGTTTCTTCACATTCCGCCAATATTACCTAAACGAAAACCAAGGTAACTACTGCTTTTTTGCTTTCTCTTTGCTCTAATCTCCATAGTTGTTTTATATCTATTTCATTTAATTATTTAATTTATATATTGGAAACCCGATAAACAACAACACTAAGAAAAAAGCGAAGTACTGGAAGAACAAATAGAAGTAAAATAATGTCTAAAAAGACATATTTACAAAATCTAACAATTTAATCACTCAAACCCCAAGGAAACATGTTAAAGGAGAGATTGCGGTGTTTCTCTATTTATTGTTATTCTAAATTTATTGTTATTCACAGATAGAAAATAAAGATGGTCATGGCATATGACAAACAAGAAAAAAAAATAAATAAATATTATAATTAAATAGCTGAGAAAACGAGGGTAATATCAGCCAGTGGACAGAAAAGAAGCGAAAAGGACAAAAACATATATTTCGGCAAGGACTTCCGCCAAGCCTCATCAGTGCTAAAAAAAAACAAAAAAAAAAAAAAAAAAAAAAAAATCATTTGAATTTGAAGTAAACCCAAACAGAGCAGAGGAAACACTAGATCTAAAAAACAAAAACCAAGCAAGAATAAATAAAATAGCATTCATTAAATTGGGCAACAATTATCTGCTTGGTGATTCACTTAGCTTGCCTCCTGACCTGATTTGTATTCAAATCATGCGTCATGTATAGCCAGTGTGGTCTTAGAAACCATCTGGTAATCGACATAGCATTTCTCCAAAATGAGTGCAATTCTCTAGCAATAAGTTTCAGATATTCACAGAGGCCGGTAGGAATTAGAAGTTTTGCCAATTTTGCATAACTCAGACAAAGGCCAGAAATATTATCCTTGATTTGTACAGATATGGTTCGACTCAGAAGTGAACGTTTTTTAGTGATGTTGCTATTGCACGTTACGTATGTTGTGTTGTCTGAATTGTTTGATTACAGATATTCCCCATGTATGTTTTGTGGGCAAGAAATTAAGGCCGTTTCTGTTGTTGCCCAAGGGGTGCCCTAGCTTCAGTCCAAAATGCAAGAAAATTAATAAATTGCACACAAACATTCGCAATATTATTGATTGCAGATAATCCTATGAATGTTTTATGGGCAAGAAATTAAGACCATTTCTGTTGTTGCCTTAGGGATTGCCCTAGTCTTAGTCCAAAACGTAAGAAAATAACTAAATTGCACCCAAACATTAGAAATATTAGTGGTTACAGATATTCCCCCATGTATGTTTTGTGGGCAGAAATTGAGGCCATATCTGTTTGTTTCCCAAGGGGTTGCTCTAGCTTTAGTCCAAAACGCAAGAAAATAACTAAATTGCACCCAAACATTAGAAATATTAGTGGTTACAGATATTCTCCATGTATGTTTTGTGGGCAAGAAATTGAGGCCATATCTGTTGTTTCCCAAGGGGGCCCTAGCTTCAGTCCAAAATGCAAGAAAATTAATAAATTGCACACAAACATTCGCAATAATATTGATTGCAGATAATCCTTTGAATGTTCTATGGGCAAGAAATTAAGACCATTTCTGTTGTTGCCTAAGGGGTTGCCCTAGTCTTAGTCCAAAACGTAAGAAAATAACTAAATTGCACCCAACATTAGAAATATTAGTGGTTACAGATATTCCCCATGTATGTTTTGTGGGCAAGAAATTGAGGGCATATCTGTTGTTTCCCAAGGGGTTGCCCTAGCTTTAGTCCAAAACGCAAGAAAATAACTAAATTGCACCCAAACATTAGAAATATTAGTGGTTACAGATATTCCCCATGTATGTTTTGTGGGCAAGAAATTGAGGCCATATCTGTTGTTTCCCAAGGGGTTGCCCTAGCTTCAGTCCAAAATGCAAGAAAATTAAATAAATTGCACACAAACATTCGCAATATTATTGATTGCAGATAATCCTTTGAATGTTCTATGGGCAATAAATTAAGACCATTTCTGTTGTTGCCTAAGGGATTGCCCTAGTCTTAGTCCAAAACGTAAGAAAATAACTAAATTGCACCCAAACATTAGAAATATTAGTGGTTACAGATATTCCCCATGTATGTTTTGTGGGCAAGAAATTGAGGCCATATCTGTTGTTTTCCCAGGGGTTGCCCTAGCTTTAGTCCAAAACGCAAGAAAATAACTAAATTGCACCCAAACATTGAAATATTAGTGTTACAGATATTCCCCATGTATGTTTTGTGGGCAAGAAATTGAGGCCATATCTGTTGTTTCCCAAGGGGTTGCCCTAGCTTCAGTCCAAAATGCAAGAAAATTAATAAATTGCACACAAACATTCGCAATATTATTGATTGCAGATAATCCTATGAATGTTTTATGGGCAAGAAATTAAGACCATTTCTGTTGTTGCCTAAGGGATTGCCCTAGTCTTAGTCCAAAACGTAAGAAAATAACTAAATTGCACCCAAACATTAGAAATATTAGTGGTTACAGATATTCCCCATGTATGTTTTGTGGGCAAGAAATTGAGGCCATATCTGTTGTTTCCCAAGGGGTTGCCCTAGCTTTAGTTCAAAACGCAAGAAAATAACTAAATTGCACCCAAACATTAGAAATATAGTGGTTATAGATATTCCCCATGTATGTTTTGTGGGCAAGAAATTAAGGCCATATCTGTTGTTTCCCAGGGTTGCCCTAGCTTTAGTCCAAAACGCAAGAAAATAACTAAATTGCACCCAAACATTAGAAATATTAGTGGTTACAGATATTCCCCATGTATGTTTTGTGGGCAAGAAATTGAGGCCATATCTGTTGTTTCCCAAGGGGTTGCCCTAGCTTTAGTCCAAAACGCAAGAAAATAACTAAATTGCACCCAAACATTAGAAATATTAGTGGTTACAGATATTCCCCATGTATGTTTTGTGGGCAAGAAATTGAGGCCATATCTGTTGTTTCCCAGGGGTTGCCCTAGCTTTAGTCCAAAACGCAAGAAAATAACTAAATTGCACCCAAACATTAGAAATATAGTGGTTATAGATATTCCCCATGTATGTTTTGTGGGCAAGAAATTAAGGCCATATCTGTTGTTTCCCAAGGGGTTGCCCTAGCTTTAGTCCAAAACGCAGAAAATAACTAAATTGGCACCCAAACATTAGAAATATTAGTGGTTACAGATATTCCCCATGTATGTTTTGTGGGCAAGAAATTGAGGCCATATCTGTTGTTTCCCAAGGGGTTGCCCTAGCTTTAGTCCAAAACGCAAGAAAATAACTAAATTGCACACACACATTCGCAATATTAGTGATTGCAGATCACAGTTTATAGAATTATCCAGTATGATCATTCTCTATCTCACCCATTATAAAAACCCGGACCTGTGCGAGTGCTCCGGAGAACGTTTTTGCAGATATAAACATAAGCGAAGTCTGATCTTTTCATGGGTAGACAAGTCAGACTGTGATCTAATCGAAACAAGTGGAAACCCGCTATTACGAATAATGCACTTTGTTGGAAACAATCGGAAACATCGATCCCGCTAATGCACAAATAAGTGGGGGAGCTTTTTGTTCGCACCAAGAACGAAGACCAGAAATGATCTGCGATAAACTTACTGGTATATTCTATAAACTGTGTTGCAGATATTCCCCATGAATGTTGTATGGGCAAGAAATTAAGACCATTTCTATTGTTGCCCACGGGATTGCCCTAGTCTTAGTCCAAAACGTAAGAAAATAACTAAATTGCACATTAACATTCGCCATAATAGTGATTGGAGATATCCCCCATGAATGTTTTGTGGGCAAGAAATTAAGACCATTTCTGTTGTTGCCCAAGGAGGGGTTGCTCTAGTCTTAGTCTAAAACGTAAGAAAATAGCTAAATTGCACACAAACATTCGGCATAATAGTAATTGCAAATATACCCCATGAATGTTTCGTGGGCAAGAAATTAAGACCGTTTCTGTTGTTGCCCAAGGAGGGGTCGCCCTAGTCTTAGACTAAAACGTAAGAAAATAACTAATTTGCACACAAACAACTGCAATAGTATTGATTGCAGATTTTTTCCCATGAATGTTTTGTTGGAAAGAAATTAAGACCATTTCTGTTGTTGACCAAGGGGTTGCCCTAGTCTTAGTCCAAAACATAAGAAAATAACTAAATTGCACCAAAAAATTTGCAATAATAGTGATTGTAGACTCTCTCCATCAATGCTTTGTGGGCAAGAAATTTTAAATGTTATGATGAGATGTAATCCTTCTTTGTATCTACATATTAGTTAAAAAACGTAGTTAAGTATCAGTCAAAGATGCGTGGAAGGCTCCCTGATTTTTTTTTTTTTTTTTATTTTATTTTATATATATACTGGTGCTCCTAACTGTTACTGTTTACTTTCAGTGAAACTGGTGGTATTCGATTTAATAGTCATGCTAGTCGACAAGTTGCACTAAGGAAAGTACAAGAGCTACAAAGATTGGTAGATGGTTTTGAAGTCAAAGATATTGGCCAGTGTTGCAACGAATTTATATGTGGTAAGTTACATATGGTGAATAATTTAATGGTTTTGCTTGTCAACAAGTTGCGTTAAGAAAAGGGTAGATGGTTTTGAAGTCCATGATATTGACCGCGCTGATATAATGATGACGCGCTAATTAATTCTAATTCTGAAAATATTTTGTTTTGAGTTTGTCTTTTTCTTAATATTTTCTCGTTTCTTTCATCTTTCTCGTACGTAGCTGGATTTCATAAAATTTATGTTTTTATAGGATGTTGATTTTTGCTCGCAAAGGCAAATTTGAGCTTTCTCTCATTGGCCTTCTATACTCTCGCTAGCCAAGTCTATGTCAGTTAGTAAAAATAAACGCTAAAGAAATGCAAACATTCTTGATCTATGTTTGCGTTCCTGAAATCAATATGATTATGAACTATTTGCTGGTACCTTTATTCTTAAACGATGGATAGCACAAATTCTACTAATTGCTTGCTCGTAAATTGTAAAGGGGGTTAACTCACTTTTAGGGTTTGTAACTTTTGCGCTTTACAATAATGAAAATGGATCAAGATCTTTTTTTGTTTTGTGTTTTTGGAATGAAAGTAATAACGCACAATTTTTACTTTGCAAAAACACATGTATAGGTCACAATTTTTCGATGTTTCTTAATGTGGCCTCGTCGGACCAGTTTAGGGATTTGATACAGTTTTTTTTTGTACTCTTCTATTGTAACATTCTTTTTCTATGTAGCATAAAATATTACATTACAGAGCTACTGGCAGAGAGATAGAATAAACATCATGAGTTTTGCCGGAGAATTTCTTGGGGGGGGGGGGGAATCTATCAGGAGCTTTGTTTTAATTGATTTTAAAGGGTAATATTTTTTCTGTATATATGCAATGTTTAAATGTATTTAAACATCTGTGTTCAATGTATTTAACATCAGAGAACCCTATTGTAGAGGTCACAATGGCTTTGTCTGCTTAGAAGATAAAAGTGACGCAGAATTTCAATCCATATGAATAGTAATGCCCATCTCTGTCCACCCGAGTTTCTATAGTAAAAATACTATCAAGAACTTATTCAATAAAACTATTGTGGGGAGGACGGGTCCTCTTCGCTCCTTTGTGCAAATAATGACCAAGATACTTACATGATTAATGACTTTCTAATTTTTTTCCTAAGTTTAATTGTTGAAATTTGATTTAGAGGAAAGCTTTGGAAAGCTTGACTCTGGTAAGTGACTAGCGTAGTATTACTTTTTTTCTAATATCTTTAGATCATTTCTTGATGAGTTATGGCCTTTTCTATGGAGAAATTATATCAATTGACTTCTAGATATTTGTTTTAATGACTTGACTCAAACATATAAAAAAGAAATCAAACATATAAAAAACATATAAAAAAGAAATCAGATACAAAGCTTGGTTAAGTTTGAATCAAGCTTAAAACTGAATATAACTGATAATATTGAGTAATATTCTTCTTCTTCTTTACTCCTAATCCCTTTTTCGAAGTCTACGGATTAAACTTGTTTTTTTTTGCAGAGGGTACAATTGGAAAGCTAGGCTCTGGTAAACGACTAACGGAGCGGTACGTTTTCCTGTTTGATGGTTTAATAATTTTATGTAAGCACAATATACGACGAACCTCAGTCACTGGCCCTCAAGGGGAGTACAGATTAAAAGAAAATTTTTCATCCGAAAGGTGGAGATTGTCGATCGTGAAGACACTGAAGGTGAGTAAATTAAATTAAATTAGATGGAAATCTCTAGTGTTTTATAATGAATAGGCCATAAAGGGTGGGGGGGGGTGATGGTGGTATGTAAGACTGAAAATCCTGAGGGGAGAACTCTCAAGATCACCCAGGGGTTTCAGGTGTCAGGTGTTTTTTTTTTTTTGCGTAGAAGGCTCCTTGAAACGATTTTTTTTTTTTTGTAGATAAAAGCGAATTAAAATGGCTATAAGCTGGAAAATTTATGTTATAAAATAACCTTGTTCTGATTTGTTTTTCGTATTTTTTTGCGGGCTGAGGGTGGGGAAGGGAGTCGGGGAGTGCATGACGAGAACCTTTTTTTACAGACTAAAATATTCTAACTAGTCTTTATAATATTTTTTTTCCATAAAGTCTTATTTTACCCGGTGAATTTGAGAAGAAATGACTAATTCTATATCGCAAAATTAAGTATTCAAGTCAAACCTAACTAATAGCAAGCGGATTAATTCTTAATTGTAAGATTCTTCTTTTTATTCAAGTTATGTATTTAGTATAAACATTTCATTGCCACAATTAACCACCTTTATGCATCTTATTTTTTAAATAAATCAGTTATTTTCTTCTTGTTTAGTATATCAGGTTTTCTTTCGTAAAATTATCCATCTTTCTAAATTAAGCTTTGAAATAATCAATGGATTCTTCTCTATGTCTGTAATAAACATTTACTTTGGCACAATTGTCCGTCTTTCTGCATCACCTTACAAAACCAACAGATCTTTCTTTCTTTCTTCTTCTACAAATATTTTGGTTGACCATCTTTCTAAACTGCTTTCTAAAATATCGTTTCTGCTTCCTCTTCTTAGTGTTGTTTAATATAAAGTTTTTCCTTGGCATAATTATTCATCTTTCTGCATTAAGTTTTAGAGTAAATCCATAATTACCTGCATCTTCTTGATGCTTATGATAACCATTTTCTGTGGCAAAATCGTCCATCTTTCCGTATTAAACTCAAAAATAAAACCAATCACTTTCTTCTTCTTCTTGTTCAGTGTAAGCCGTTTCTTTGGCACAATTGTTCATCTTTATGCATTAAATTCTAAATAAATTGATCATTTCCTGCTTCGTCTTGAATGTCCGGCAGCTTCAGTCTTGAAGTGGAATTTGTCTGACCGTCTATTGGATGTTGCATATCCATTTGTGCCAATGGCGTGGTGTTATATTCTAATTACTAATTCTAATTCTGATTATATTCTAATTCTAATTACTGTTTAGGTGGTACTCTTTAATGAGTATGTTTTTAGTAAATACTTAAGTGTTTGAGTATTCTTTAGGTACTTGGATTTTAATTACTCTTTATATTGTAGCCAAATGAGGCAGATATAATAGAAAACCTTCGGCTAAATTATATTCAGTTTTTAGTGACCCCACTTTTTTTTTCTGGAATTTACCCTATTCTTCATATCAGTGATATTCAATCATATTACTTTCTTTTTTCGCCTTTTTATTGTATCTACCTCTCTGGTCTATAGATCGGAACCTCATATGTGTTTACAGACTCCCAGATATCAGGTTAAAAGTTACGTAGCTTGCTGGTAAAAGTCCCCGATTTACCTTCAAGTATTTTCCCGCTCACAGTGCCCTTGCTCGTTTAGTGTGGTTTTTTTCCCCTTACTTTAAGGTTATTTCCTTTTCTTTTCGTTACTCTGCTTTCTCCCTCTTTTTAGTGATTATAATAAATTATTATTAAAATACAAGCTTCGCTTAGTATAAAACATTTTTGTGGCAGAATTATCCATCTTTCTGCATTGAATTCTGAAATAAATCCATCATTTTCTCTTCTTCTTGAAGGTTCATCAAATTAAGACGGAAATTAAAAAAAATATTCGTCTATTGGATCCTGAATGTCTATTAGTCCCAATGACGTGGGGTTATATGTACTTGGATTTTTATCTGTGAAGATTAATACGTCAATTCGATGAATCAATTTCAATTCATTCTCTTTAATCTTCTATTTTAGAACTGAGGAACGCATTCGAGATAGCCCCAAGAAATCAGCCGAGCGTGGTACTCTTTGCCCGTTGCCCGGAAGAGAAAAACAATTGGATGGCAGCTCTAGTCATGTTAAACACCAAAAGGTAATTTTGTTTTCGCAAAATACATAATATCGATTTAGCAATTTTTTATGTTTACATTTTTCCTCTATAGATTGGAGAGACAGGCAGTGAAAGTATGTGCCCAAGAAATTGGAATAAAAGAGTTTTATCCTAATCATTGAGTTTTTAAAGTGATTTCGCTACCAGTGAAAAATCCAACTTCTAATGAAAAAGAACACCTTGGACTTCCTAAGCTTTCTATTAACTTTTTTCTTGTTTATCGTTGAAACTTAGAGAATTTGAGAATTTTCATTGAAAACATAAACAAATATGCATCTCCTTTCTTCTCTCTCTCTCTCTCTCTCTCTCTCTCTCTCTCTCTCCTCTCCTCTCCTCTCTCTCTCTCTCTCTCTCTCTCTCATCGTCTCTCCTCTCTCTCCTCTCTCTCATCTCTCTCTCCTCTCTCTCCTCTCTCTCTCTCTCTCTCTCTCTCTCTCTCTCTCTCTTCTTCTCTCTTTCTTTCTTTCTCTTTCTTTTTTTCTCTCTTTCTTTCTTTTTTTCTCTCTCTCTTCTCTCTCTCTCTTTCTTCTTTCTTCTCTCTCTCTCTCTCTCCTCTCTCTCTCGTCTCTCTCTCATCTCTCTCTCATCTCTCTCTCTCTCTCTCTCTCCTCTCTCTCTCTCTCTCTCTCTTTTTTCTTTTTATCCCTCTGTCCCCCTCTATCTCTCTTTTCTCTCTCTCTATCTATCTCTCTCACCTATTATATTACAAACAAACAATTATCCTTTCGCAATAAAATGAAAATATAGAATCATAGGCAGCGCGCTAGTTTTGCCTAAGTAAAGAACGATGTGGGCACAATGTTTTTTTTTTTTTTTTTTTTTTTTTTTTTTTTTTTTTTTTTTTTTTTTTTTTTTTTCTCCATACCCGGGCACTTTGTATCGAAGGAGTTGTCGTAGAAACTTCGAAAAGGGCTCATTCGATTGAAAATTGGAGTGGCTAGTGCCCTTTTTAATAGTCGAAAGTGATTGGAGGGCAACTAGCTCCCCCCCCCCCCCACGCGCCCACCATTCCCCAAACACATCCGATCAAAATTTTGAGATAGCCATTTTGTTCAGCGTAGTTGATTTCCAGATAGAAAATATGTTTTTGAGGAGGATACTCCCCAACAATCCTCAGGGCAAGGGTTTTAAGTTATGCCCTGGGGGTATATGAGGTTTTATAGAAGGCGTTGTCGTAGAAACTTCAAAACAAGCTCATTGGATTGGAAATTTGAAGGGCTAGTTCCCTTTTTAATAGTCGAAAGTGATTGGAGGGCAACTAGCCCCCTCCCACGCCCATCATTTCTCTAAACACATCCAATCAAAATTTTTAGATAACTATTTTGTTCAGCGTAATTGATTTCCAGATAGAAAATATGTTTTTGAAGAGGACACTCCCCCACAATTCTCAGGGCAATGGTTTCAAGCTATGCCCTGGGGCATATAAGGTTTTTATAGAAGGCGTTGTCATAGAAACTTCAAAAAAGGCTCATTCGATTGGAAATTCAAAGGGCTAGTGCCCTTTTAATAGTCGAAAGTGATTGGAGGGCGACTAGCCCCCCCCCCCACGCCCATCATTTCCCCAAACCACATCCAATCAAAATTTTGAGATAGCCATTTTGTTCAGCGTAGTTGATTTCAATCTAGAAACTAGGTTTTTGAGGAGGACACTCCCCCACAACCCTAAGGGCAAGGATTATAAGTTATGCCCTGGTGGCATATAAGGTTTTTTATTGAAATCTTTGTCGTAGAAACTTGAAAAAGGGATCATTCGATTTGAAATTCAAAGAGCTAGTAGCCTACCCTTTTTAATAGTCGAAAGTGATTTGAGGGCAACTAACCTCCCCTCTCACGCCCACATTTTCCCCAAACACATACAATCAAAATTTTTAGATAGCCATTTTATTCAACGTAGTTGAAAGTTTTGGAAATTAGGTCTTAAAGGATGACAACCCCTCCCCCCACAGCCCTCAGGGCAAGGGTTGTAAGTTATGCCCTGGGGGCATATAAAGTTTTTAATAAAAGGCAACTAGCCCCCCCCCCACGCCCATCATTCCCCAAACACATCCAATCAAAATTTTGAGATAGCCATTTTGTTCAGCGTAGTTGATTTCCAGATAGAAAATATTTTTTTGAGGAGGACACTCCCCCACAACCCTCAGGGCAAGGGTTTTTAAGTTATGCCCTGGGGGCATATAAGGTTTTTATATAAGGCATTGTCGTAGAAACTTCAAAAGGGGCTCATTTGATTAGAAATTCAAAGGGCTAGTGCCCTTTTTAATAGTCGAAAGTGATTGGAGGGCAACTAGCCCCCCCCCGCGCCCATCATTCCCCCAAACACATCCAATCAAAATTATGAGATAGTCATTTTGTTCAGCGTAGTTGATTTCCAGATAGAAAATATGTTTTTGAGGAGGACACTCCCCCACAACCCTCAGGGCAAGGGTTTTAAGTTATGCCCTGGGGGCATATAAGGTTGTTATAGAAGGCGTTGTCGTAGAAACTTCAAAACAGGCTCATTCGATTGGAAATTCAAAGGGCTAGTGCCCTTTTTAATAGTCGAAAGTTATTGGAGGGCACCTAGCCCCCGTCCCCACGCCCTTCATTCCCCCAAACACATAAAATCAAAATTTTGAGATATCCATTTTGTTCAGCGTAGGCTAGTTGATTTCCAGATAGAAAATATGTTTCTGAGGAGGACACTCCCCCACAACCCTCAGGGCAAGGGTTTTAAGTTATGCCCTTGGGGCATATAAGGTTTTTATAGAAGCAGAGTAACGAAAAGAAAAGGAAATAACCTTAAAGTAAGGGAAAAAAAACAACACTAAACGAGCAAGGGCACTGTGAGCGGGAAAATACTTGAAGGTAACTCGGGGACGTTTACCAGCAAGCTACGTAACTTTTACTTTACTGAAAAAAATATCAATGTTTTTACTTTTATAACCTTAATAAATCAAATAATATTAACATTTTGATTACTAAATATCAGTATATGTATATTAAACTGACAATGCACATTCATTTGTATTTTTTCAGTAATAGTGCAAATTATGTTCTGGCCTTGGGAAGGCATAAGGGTTTTGCGCCCAACTTATGTTAATTTCTGCTCGTTTTGAGTTTGACTCGGTTATTTATTGTAATTTATGTTGGTTTGGGGTTTCATTTATTTATCGATGCTGATTTGTGTTAGTTTCACGCTTGGTAGATTATTTGATTTTATTTTTGCTCATTTTTTGTTTAATGAAGTTCTTAACTTTTCTTTTAAAAACTTATTTCGTGGAAAAAGTTTTTTTTAATTAATCGTATAAAAAACCTAATTAAGGTTCAATCTTAATTAATTAGTATTTTGCTTTATCTCAAAATCATGTCGAAGTTGAAAAATTGTAATTTATACTTAGTTTTGAAATAAGATTATAGCAAAAAAAATATTATCATGTTTTTTATTTCAATTTTGAAGCCCTACCCTCTTCTCTAGGGGTCTGATCTGTTCTGTCTTATGTTCTATCCCAACGTGTGCTGCAACCAATGGAAGGTCTTGTCTTTACAAAACCTTTGTTCTTAAAAAAAAAAAAAAAAAAAAAAAAAAAAAAAAAAAAAAAAAAAATGAGAACATTGATTCTTCTTGAGGTAAATATCCCTCTTTGTTTCTGTATTGTTATGTCTTTTGTGTATATTTAACTAAAGAAAAAGACTTGAATGATAATAATAGCAAGTGGGCTAACTGGTCTGTGTTTTCTAGTATGCTGGAAAGAACACTTGATTCCATACTTCGCGAAGAAGAAAAGAAGCATCCGCTTAGATTGCCTAGTCCAGATGAATACCGATTCGCGGAAGAGGACTCGGACTCGAATATCGTATCAGAGATGAAGGAAAACTCTGGGGTGCCTGTCATTAAAGGTGCTACTCTACTGAAACTAGTTGAAAGGCTGACATACCATAGATATGCAGATCCTATGTTTGTCCGGACGTTCTTGACCACTTATAGAAGTTTCTGCTCTCCACAGGTAAACCTCTTTTTTGCTGTTGTTTTAGCGAAACAAGATCCCTCCCTCTCTCTCTCCCACTTCCTCTCCATCTCTCCCTCTTCCTCTCCATCTCTCCCTCTCCTCTCCCTCTCTTTCTCCCTCTCTTTCTCCCTCTCCCTCTTGACCACCTCTCTCTCTCTCTCTCTCTCTCTCTCTACTCTCTCTCTCTCTCTCTCTCTCTCTCTCTCTCTCCTCTCTTCTTTCTTTCTTTCTCCTCTACCTCTTGACCACTTATAGAAGTTTCTGCTCTCCAGCGGTAAACCTCTTTTTTTGCTGTTTTTTTTTGCGAAACAAGATCTTATGCAATTAATTTTAGCTACAATTCTTTTAATTAAAGTCGTACTGATCCCACGTAATTGTTTGCTTTTCTTCTTTTTCGTAAGGTTGTGGCACAGTTTATATAATTAGCAGTATGATCATTCTCTATCTCTCCCATTATAAAAACCCGGACCGGGGTGCGAGTGCTCCGGAGAACGTTTTTGGCAGATATAAACATAGGCGGTATCAGATCTTTTCACGGGTAGACAAGTCAGATTTCTCTTGGACGTTAAACAAGTGGAAACCCGCTATTACGAATAATGCAATTTGTAACCATTTCTCAGTGATTGACGATAACAGACTAATCCGCTAAGGCAGAAATAAGTGAGAGGAGCTTTTTGTTCGCACCGAGACCGAAGACCAGAAATGATCTGCGATAAGCTTACTGTCTATAAACTGTGGGTTGTGGTGTCTATATGTATAGAGGCATTCAGGTTGCTGCGTCACCACTCTCTTTCGGTTAAGGCTCAGGGAGGCGAATCTTCTGTGGTTGAAACAGCCTCGTTCTACGGTGATGCGGAGACATGATAGTCTCTAGCTCTAATAGCGAGGGAACAGCTAATAAAAGGGAAATAATTACTGCGTGGTCAATACCATTCCTAAAAAAAAATTTAAAAATTTAAGAAAAAAAAATATTACAATCCCCCAGAATCACTTACCACCTTCAATCTCTGTTTCTCTTTTTATTATTATTATTAGTATTATTATTGTTAGGGGGTTGAAAACACAAAACAGTTGCATTTTTATGTCAAATCTTTTTGTTTTACGGTGTTTTGTAGAGAGTCTTCGGATCGATCTGAAGGAGAAACTCCTGATCAAAGAACTACCATTAATCAGATATTACTTTTTTTTTCAATGGAGACATAATTTATTCACAAAAAAAATCATCAAAAGAAAGGATGAAGCCCAGTAACCTTGGCTTGTGTTGCCACTCCAAAAAAAGGCATTAATTTACATCAGTGCATTCGGATTCCCATTTCACAACAAAACTAAATATATAAAACATATAGAAAAAAAATATATAAATATATAATATATAAATATATATATATAAAATATGTATATAATTAATATATATATAAAATATATAAAAATATATAAAACTTGAGAAAAAAAAATCACAATTTATAAACCTGCAGGCGACGGTGTCTCAACTGCTCACGGAAGCCAGACTTTTCAACAGTATTCCTAATAGAAGATGGCGTCTGATACCCACAATATCGGAAGAATATGGCGAGCAGAGAAAGCAGACCTCGCAGACACTAATCGGCCTTCTATACATACCAACCTTTCTCGTTAAATGTCCATGGACATCAGCAGCTGTCTCAAAAATATAACGAAGACACATTGGAGCAGTATTATTAATAACATCTTACATTAGTTGAAGCTTATAAAATAAGCACAACCCTGAAAACGGTAAAATATGGATTCGTGGATAAATATTTCTACCTCAGGCAAAGTCTATCAGTTCCGTACTTAGCAAGTACAGCTGAATTCTGGAGAACACGCACAGGTTTCAGGTGAACATAAAAGTTCCAGACCGAACAGAACAATAGTATAGTAAATAAGGATGGGTTAATGAAAAATATAAAAGACGCAAAACTTTCTCTGGAAACTGATGCTTTAGCTTCCTTATCATGCCTACACTCCTTGCTACTTTCAACGATATACACTGTAAATGCTCTGAAAAACTTGATGTCTCATCGAGTATTCCACCCAGGTATTTCACTGATTTATGACGTCTTATTGTCGAGAGTGATTTACTTTCAGCTTATTTAGCCTTAGCCATTTCTCCACTTTTTCCATATCATTATTCAGTGTCCCTAAAAGCTGAGCTTCGGTGCGCTCCTAACTGTACATTATTTGCAGTTTGTCAAATATTGACGATCTGTGTTTTTGTGTTAACGTTTGTGTATTTAAGATTGTCAATTTCCGGGGAGATTCTGGTGTACCCAATTTTCTATTTGGGAAATTTTGGAATAGTGAAGGCGCCCGATGAAGCTAACGATATACTGAAGGGTGTTGTCAGAACTTCTATAACTAAAATTTTTTAGCCGCTGAATTCTGTTGGTGTTACAATAGAGACGAAATTAAGTCATACATATGCCCTTTTCAGGATAGAAAAGTTTTTTTGTCAATTCTACCAATTCAATAATACAGACGATGACACTTTTACTACTTCGCAGCATCAAGCGCTGTCTGAGGAGAACAAACTCTAGCACACTCCTCCTCTATCACACACAGCGATATCATTTGAAACTTGTTCAACTAGTATAGGAAACACGTAGTACCATCTTTATTTTGACTACTTGAGACAACGCTCGTGGCACGTCCCTCTGAAATAGGCGAAAGCGGCGTCTTAAAATAATTTTCGTTTTTAAGAGTTTTGACTTTTGATGTATATGGGAAGCTTAAAAAGCAACCTAATTCTTTCTTGAAACCATAGACAATCTTCAAAGTGGTATTTTATACTAACTCACCGCAGCACCAACCCGCCTGAAGGAAAGATACGCACGCTCCTCCTCCATCCCAATCTATTCAAAGCATCCTTATTTAGACCTTCCCAGGAAGCTCCCACTTCTCTTAAATCTTTCTTGATGACATCCTCCCACCCCATCCGCGGACAACCTGCTTTCCGCTTAGCCCTAGACGGTTGTCCGAAAAGGACAATCTTCGGCAATTTGTAAAAGAGGGAAATTCAACAGAATTGAAAGGTTTGTTAAAGGGAAAATCATTAAAGCTATGAAACTAATAATATAAATATGTGCTGACATCTAAGTTTAGATAAATCAGGGAAAGAGTATTAAGTTCATGTTTATTGCTTTTGCAACGAAAATATACACCTATGCATGGAACGTACGCTGTAAATGAAGATGTTATGTTTGTCAATATTTACATTGTCTGTGTAAGAATTAAATCACTGTTAGCTGTATGGCTATATTGTCTGTAAATATTGGCAGTATGTGCTGTTATTGAATGTATTGTCATTAATTGACGAATTGAATACTATAATTGACTGTAGACTAACTTAGGAGATATAGTTTTGACATTATTCGCTTTTCAGGAATTACTGGACATGCTGATAGAAAGGTTTGAGATACCTGACTTACCACTGTTGCCAGATCAGTCAGAAGCCTGCCAACGAGAGAGCTTGAAAAGATTCAGAAAGGGATATGTGCAGCCAGTACAATTTAGGTAAGTTAAAAGCTTTTTATGATTATATAGAATGTGCCATTAACTAAATAAATGTAGTTGGAAAAAGAAAATCCTGAAAATGGTGATTTGAGGGAAGGAAATCGAGTTGAGATCTTTCTGAGATTAATGCAAATATTTACTTACTCAGGTTATGTGAAAAAAAATCACGGTACTAGTGAGGGAATAGGGGAGAGGGAGGAGGATTTACATCTAATACTGATTGGGAATATTATATATATATATATATATATATATATATATATATATATATATATATATATCATATATATATATATATATAATATATATATATATATATTATATATATATTATATTGATCTTGATCATCGACACTCTTTAGGATCGAAAGTTTCAAAGTTTCTGCATGTTTTGTCTTGTTGGTTACATTTTATGCTCATTATTTAACATAGTGTCTTTTTTTTTATAACAATCTTCTCGTCTAATAGCGAGACCTTTGCTAAATGGAACCACCCTTTATCTCTTAAATCTCATATAAAATGCGAGGACCATTCAATAAGTAACAGACAAATTGCTGCAGCTCAGAAACGGTTTATTTGACCATTCAAAACTTTGGCTACTTCTCAACACAGTTCCACTAACATTATTCACTTAATCCATTGTTGTTCTAATTTATGTATGCCTTTGGCATAAAACCCTTTGGATTGATCTCGAAGCCATTTTTGCATTTGATTGTTAGCTTCTTTATTGGATTGAACGTGTCTCCCTTGTAGAGCCTCTTTAAGAGGTCCAAACAAATGAAAATCTGATGGACGAGCAAATAAACCCTACTGCCCTGACTTTCTCCAATAATTTCTCGGTAAAAGGAGATATGTGCTATTTTTTCAGTTCGTTTGCTTTAATTTGTAAATTAATTGAAACATAATGAAGTTGAGTTGCTGTGACGCCAGGTGGTATGTAAGAACAAGGATGATTGTGCTGATAAGCTGACAAAAATGAGGCTTTTTGTCAGTATAACTGGGGTCAAACGAATAGCGAAACGTCCTTAAATGGCGCGTAGGCAGATTCATAGGAATTGATGAAAAGGAAGTTGAAACTTCCTTGAATGGTTTGTAGAAAGATGTCATAAGAATCGATGAGAATGAAGTTGAAACTTGCTCGAATAGCGTATAGGAAGAGACCATAAGAATCGATGAAAAGGAAGTTAAAACTTCCTGGAATGGCGTGTAAGAAGAGGGTATAAGAATCGATGGAAAAGAATTTGAAACTTTTGCGTAAATGAGTAAAAGGTGAAGATCTAAATCCAGTTAGGTTGCGAAGGAGAAATTAATGCTATGTTGGCGTTCGGCAGCTTACTGCTGTGATGACTTGCTGATAATAAAGTATGTACTGCGTCACAACGGTATGAGAATAAGCATGGGCACTGTTCTGTTTTCCTGAAGAAACAGGAAAAAAATAAACAGGGCTTGAATGAAACAGAACAGGTCAACAAAAAAACAGAAGACCTGTTTCTGTTTCTGTTCTGTTTTTAGGTAAAAACAGAAAATAGCCGTTTTCGTTAAAAAAAACAGCTGTTTAAACAGCTGTTTTTCGAACACCTAAAGCTTAAAGAAGAAAAAATTTGTAAATGATAAGTTTTGGTTTATTATCAGTACTATTGCAGCATTTTCCGCCAAAAAGAACAGTTTTTCAATAAAGGGGCGAAAAACTGTCTATGCACACATCATCACCATCCTTTTTTACGGTTATTTTATTCCATTTTCCTGTTCCTTTTTTCTAAAAATGCGCTTTTATGTTTATACAGAATCTCCTCGAATTTCCCGGAAATGCATTTTAATTATGTGATGCATTTTGAAAATAAAATAATTTTCGTCGTCAAATTGCGCAGTCAGCTCAAAGTCATTCTTGTTTAAGCAGAGCCCATAGTTGCTTTGGCGGGGGACAGTCTCCCCCTCCAGACCATGCTTTCCCTTCAGCCATCCTGATGTTTGGAAGCCATCGGAAACAATGTATGAAAGAAGAAAAATGCACGGGAAAATGACACTTCTTACTACCAAGTCAAAAATTTTCGTTGCCTCGCAGCTTAAAACATCTTTTTAAGATTAATTATTTCCTAGCCAATTTATGTGAGAGACAAATCAAAAGGAAAATCCATGGTTTAAGGGTACTTTGTATATTTTTACGGCGCTTTGCGCTAGAAAATAATGTTCTAGGCCCTCCGCCGAATTCATTCTTAAGTAAATATGTAAAATGAAATTTCTCAAATTCTGAATTTCAAAGAAACTTATACCCTTTGATACACAATACTTTTCTTAAGCATTCTCTTCTCTTAATAGGTTTTCAAAGGGATGCAATATAAAAACATTTGCAGGTTTTGGTAAATTATTTCGAAAATTTCTTTCGCTTTGCGGCAGAAAATACTTTCTCCAACCCATACACTTGCTTCATTATAGAAAGTGTTACTACATCAAACTTTTGTTTTAAGAATACGAGTGGGCATGCTTTTGATGCTTTTGATTATTTAGGCACGTTTTCATGGTTCATTCCCAAAGGAAAAGGGGTAGTGAAAACCTCGACTATCAATGTTTCAGCAAGTGTAACGTGTCTTTGGATTGGACAGCCTGTGTTGCAACCTCATTTTTTGACAGACTCCCAGCTCCCCACTCTTTTTCTCCATTACTTTCACCGCCCTCTCTTCTTTAGACACTGTATCAGTTTATTCAGATTCTTCAGCAAGCGTATCTTCATTTCCGGAGTTTTCAGAACAAGGAACAGAAAGACCGTCTGAATCATTTCCAACAGTTGGATCGACATCTTTGACTTCATCAAAGCATTCCAAGCAATCTTCTTCAGGGATGTCATTGGCTAAGCTTCGAGTGGACAAAAATCCAAGAACGCGTGCAACAGATGAATGAAGACAATGTTAAAAACATGAAGTTCAGGAAAGGGCTCATATCCTACAGATTTCGGTGACATTGTTCCCAGAATCAGTCACAATGTGGAACATCTTATCTGTCATTGAAAACTTCCTGATTGCAACTTGGGTTGCTGAAAGGATGTTAGTAGTTGTATGAGAATGCTTATGCCTCTTGAAATGTGAAAGATAGTGGTGCAACCTCTGCTTATTTTTCATCTTCCTGGGGTAACAGGCAGTGATACCTATAAAGCCCGATCCTTTTGCAGACCAGCAGTGAAAAGTCAAGCTAGTCCGAGTGGCAGATCTTAAAGCAGCCTTCTGAACTTCTTTTTATTCTGGCAGGAAAATTTATGTGACGATGGACGGTTCCCCCAAATGGTGCTTTCAAGCCCCCTGTTGTCTTTTTTAAATAAGCTGTTTTATATCTGGCTTATCAAACTAGAAAGTGGCAATTTGTCCTTAAACAGGGTTTTGCAGCAGAGCATTCGCATACCAACTTGTTTTGATCGATTGGAAGTAAAAAATCATCGTATCTCTGCTCTTTTTATTCCAGATTTCACTAATCCATCGCCCTATGTGTCACTTGCTTTACTATCTGGAGCTCTCTCAAGGGAAGCAGCCTGACTTGATATATTTTTTTAGTTGGTTTGGGTTTGTTATTTTCTGCACCAGACGCATATATACTTTATCTTTGTGCATATCAATTGTGTGCTTCCTTTTAAGATAATATATAAATGTTATGGCGGAGACTCCCTTAGCCTTTAGAGACGCTCTTCAGAAGTTGCATCGAATACTTTCTTTGCTTTCTTTTTCCGTAGGGTACCCAGAGAGATGTCTTGGAACATCTAAGTCGTCATCAGAAAATGACATCATGCTTGTCTTAAAACAAAGGTTGATTTTAGTATTTTTCACAAAACTAGAAGCACCTTCCTGTAGCCTACACATTTTGAAAATTGCACCTCCAGCCAAATATCTGACCTCTTCCACCTCAGTGGCGTAATTAGGGGGAAAAGGGCCAATTCCCCCTGAGCGGTTTCGTTTGCGCAATAAGCCAAGAAAACCTATCGGCAAATAAAATCAAAATGACAGCTCCCAACTACGGTTTCCTAAAAACTTAGACAATTTGCTGCACAGTATTATAATATACAGTATTATAAGGTTATTTTCATTTATTATTTTTGAAGTATATTGTGTATTAACCATGGCCCAGTAGGGCTTTTAGTGTTAGTAATTCATATTATATCATATTCATTTTTACGGGAATTTACTTGTCTATAATAGGTATTTAAGAGACAGATAGAAGAAATAATATACTGCTTAGTGGCATCTTTTTTAATTTATTGTGCAGTATGGAAAAAATTACCGTGTTCACCGGAAGATGTGTTATTCTACAGAACGAGAAAAGTGTATCAGCTTTTTATAAGACGTTGGCCTGCTAGGCCAGAATCAGCTAGTTAGGCCACTGTTTCAACTCTAGGCTTTTCCTTGAAAGGGTTTCCATTGATTATATTTAGAGATGGTAGAAAAAGTACATTTGGCATCTTGAAAAAGTATATGTTGTTATGTTGATGCAATAAAACGTGCAAGCAAAAACATACATTTTTACTGGACAAGACTTCAATACATTTACATTCCTCTCTGACTAAACATTTAAGAAAATTTGCAGTTAATAATTGGTATTTATCATGTATCGGCTAGTATGGTAATCATAGCAAGTCACTGTTATCTAGCAGCATAAATTCCATAAAAACCGTTGAACTAAATTTTTCCGGGTTAAAGGTGCAGATTACTTCCCATGTAATGTAGGATACAGAGGCCCTACCAATTAGTGATTTGTTTGAATTCTGCTTCACCTAGACAGTATCTATGCAGCTTTGCTGCTTAATTGACTGAATAATATACACAAAAATAAGTTGTTTTAGTGGAACAAAACTGCACCTTTACCGTTCTCCCATTTACACACCTACCTACTCTCATCTGACTCCTAAGCCCTAATTTTGCCTAGCTTAAACAATCTAGCTGCACATTTGATATGTTAGACACACTGAGTGCCATCATTTTACTTACTTCTACTTTATATTAACGCTCCAATTCCAAAAACTGTATGAGGCGTAACCACGCTTCTTCAAAATTTCAAATTACGATTTGAAACACTATTTTGTAAGTTCGAAATTTCTTAATATCTCATTCTCGGATCAATAAAGTAAAATCAAGAACAGAAGAAAAACAGTTAGAAAAAAAACAGGACAAAATAGTTATTATAAAAACAGAAACAGAACAGAACAGGTAAATAAAAAACAGGTCATCTGTTTCTGTTCTGTTTCTGTTTT
>CM051260.1:10218740-10251240 GCA_027921565.1 Artemia sinica | reverse complement strand
TAGCATCAATGTAGATGAGAAAATATTCTCCTTTTAAGTTGTGTGGCTCTTGAAAGTATGTGTAAAGTATATGTGATGTATGTGTGAGGTATGTGTACGTGTATGTGTGAAATATGTGTTCAAGTTGCATTTAGTAATGATCAAAGTGTCTTTTAATGACTGTAAATAATCTTTTTTTTTGGTGGGGGGGGGGAGGAGGAGCAACCTGTGTACACATTTCTCGTAACTTGCTTCTTATATAAACCTTAATTTATTCTAGTGAGTGAAACCACCTTTGTTGATATTTACATGCTTGTTGTGATTGATTCAGGATTTTTAGAGGGGCTAAAGGTGATGACTTGCTTTAGTTTTGATCTCTTTTATTTATTTCATTTTTTATTTTTATTTTTTTTTATTTTTTTATTTTTATTTTCATTTTAAATATTTTTTTTAATTGTTTAATTTTTATTTATTCGTTTATTTAATTTTTTATGGATTCATTGGCTCAAATTTTATTTTTTTTATGTATTTATTTATTTATTTTTGTTGTGAGTTGATATGTGTAAATTTAATTTAAAAACTGTACTAAATTAGAAACTTCACTTTAGTCAAAAGGCGTCCCCCCCCCCGCATCTGCCATTGAGTATTTCAGTCTTTAATTTGGCTTCATATTTCTAGTCGGACAGAGACGAACCAAAGGAGATCACTTTCCCTTATTCTCCTCCACCACCAGAATGGCATTTAAACTGTCCAGAAGAGGAGTGGGATCTTATGACGGTATGTAGATATTTTACTAAATTGTCTTTTGAGCAATATATGCCGTATGCCGTTTGGGTATTTGGGAAGTGTGAAGTCAGAGATCACCCCCTATTTTCCTCAATGTGTGGAGATGGGGAAGATGATTTAATTAATTTTTTGGGTTTTTCTAAGCAGTTAAATGGACTGGAGGAGGAAAATTTTTCAGGGTGGTAAATACGGAGGGAATCGGTGGATTTTGTATTAAATGATAGAAGTTTTATTGGGATTAAGAAGTTGGAATAGTTCGGGGGTACTTGTATGGTACATAGGGACCATTCTTGTTTTGATCTAAGGGTGTTTCTTTGTTTATAGTTATATCTTATTGTATTTTTAAATTAGCCTTTAATCATAAAGGCCTTCATTGTTAAATATATGTAATTTTTAAACTTGTAATAAAGTTAAAGAAAAGCTATAGATCTACTTTAAGATATTGATATTAATAGTTCTCAATAAGAATTATGCTTTTTTTAGAAGCCTGACTTTCAAATTCATTTCAATGTTTGATCTTAGGGGTAATTATCTATTTTCGGATAGTTAAGGTAATTAATTAATGATTAATTATATATTTGTTTATGATTCAAAATGGTGCTGCCTAAATCTTTTTGGAAAGAAACTAAAATTAACTTTTGACTCTATCTTGAAAAAGGCAGCATTTAGATTGCTACTTAATTTAATCAAGTTGACTTTTAAATTTATTTTAATGTTCCACATTATGGATGTATCTCTTTTTTGGAAAGCTCTTTTTGGTATAATTATTACCGTAACCACGCCAATATTCCCGTTTATAATTCTCTAAAGATTGAGCCGTTCGGATGTCAAAATTGACACATCTTAGCGTTACTTTGTTAGCCTCGGGCAGTTTTAAGCTGCGAAGAAGTTTTTTTTCGTATGCGTTTTCTTCGACTTCGTCAATTTATTTTCTAGGAGACTCGTTTATTGAAGCTGTAAAATATAAATTTACTTATTATTCGCATTTATATTAATTATTATATTCTTATTTTATAAATATGATTTATATTAATTCTTGTAAAATAAATTTGTTTGTTTTAGCCATTCACAGGAAATAATGATCCTTTTTTTAAGTCAAATGTATCATTGTTTCAATATAGGCCTAGTTCCAGCCAAAAGGTATTGCGAGAAAAAGACTATTGAAGTTTGAATAGCCATCAGAGCTGGTTGCTTTGGTCCGGTTTTCTCCTTAATTTACTGTAATTTTCTTTAAAAATTTCTCTCCTTAGTCGCACATTTTGTTTTATTTTTTTTACTTTATCGATTCTTTGCGGCAATACCCTATAGAAATTGCGACACAGTTGACTGGGTTAGAAGTCAACTTATAACTGTAAAATCATCAGGGCTAGATAGTTTGGTATGATTTTCCCCCATAATTTGCTATAATTCTTATATGATTCGCCTGTTTTTAGGGTTTTACTGAATCTAAACTAAAAATAAAATTGCTTACTTTTAGGTTTATATTGTTATTTTTAGCCTTTGTCTGATAAAAGCACCATATTATCCAAGGCCATTTCTGGGAGGGGGGTTTGACCCCTCACCCCTCGAAATGTTTGTCCGACTCGTAAAAACTTAATAAAATGCATAAAAGCACGTTTTTGATGGAGTTTTTAGAGGTTTTTTTGTGTGCCTCCCCCCGAAAAAATCCTGGATATGATATTAATATTATCCTATTTTCTTTTAAATTTCTTTTTTTTTGTGCGCATACCTTATCTAATCTATTAAAATTTATCAATTTATTACAGTTACACCCTATAGAAATCGCCAGACAGTTGACTTTGTTAGAATTTGACTTATATAGAGCTGTGAAACCATCAGAGCTAGTTGGATCAGTTTGGACAAAGAAAAATAAGGAGAAAACATCACCGAATCTTCTTAGAATGATTCACCACACAACACACGTAAGTTGTCTTAATATGCTCTATTTAGTTGTTTAGCTTCAAAAATGTTTTTTTTAATAATTATTATTCTCAATTAAATCTGTTTTTGTATCCCGATTACAAAAATGAAACTCCTGACATTGAAAATACTAGTTAATTACAATTGATTGTTTTTTATTGCCCAGGAGGACTTATAATTTAATTAGGGTTAATTTTTTTACTTTTATTTTCTCTTTTTACTCTATTTACTTTTTTTGCTGTTTTAACTAGTCGATCTATTTTGTAAAAGCTGCTGCCAAAGCTCTTGTTATAACTATTAATAGCCAATCAGTTGTCATAGAATAGAATTGTCACAGTCATTCAATGACTGAGAAGCTTTAAGAAAGCATTAGTATTGTTTTACGTATAAACTTTGGTTGTGTTGTATACCATGTAACGCGTGTTAGCTTTCTTAATTTGCTCGTATTATTTTTGAATCCTTATAATTTGTTTTGTTTAAGTGCGTTTTTTGTATCATGGCTATAACACGTGTTTTGATAGTTTTGATTTTAGAAAAAAATACTTAGGTATAGGGAAATAAGTACTTTTACCTAAGTAATTACTGACTTTCAAGTATTTGACTTCTGCTCTCAGATAATCTTCAAATTAGCCTCTAAGTCATCACTGCGATGAACTCGTCACTAGGCTCACGTCAATTCAATTAGTAGATACGTATATTAAACTCAAGCACCTGAAAACAGAAATACAACTTCTTAAACAAATTCTTAAGTAACAAAACAATCAAATCATTTCAATCACCACTTACTTTTTAATCATAACTTTTTAGTCCAAGCAGTAAATTTGAATTTTAACCATTTATGTTTTATTTCGTTGCAAGAATGAGTCAAGATGTTAAGCGTTAGGTTTTATAAGTGTGTGGTAAACTATACAGTATTTTGAGATAAGTTATGATGAAGACTTTTTTGTTTTCAAGACAATGCTGTTTAAATATACTCTTGCTTTTTACAGCCATGAAGGGAATACTGCTCTTCTAATCTGTTTCTGGGTTGACCCCCCCCCCCTTATGTTCGGTTGCCTTCCGGTCATCAGGGACTCAGAAGGCTCTTACCGAAAAGCTAAAAGTAGAAATATCTATGCTCTTTAGAACATCGAACAAAATTAAGTAGTCTTACGAGCAGGGTTACTACCCCACTAGAAATAATTCCATCAGTAAAGAAGTTCTATCAGGGAAAAGAACCTCTATCTTTGAAACAGAAATGGCGCTTGTTGCATATGTTCTCATTAAATGTGACCTGGCAATTTTTACCCCATTCCCTTAAAATAAATTAAATACTCAGTTAGTTACTTCATAGACTAAATTTGTCAAATCGCAAATTCATTCATGGGTGGTTGTCCCGATTGGGTCAACTTTCAACTCCAATGCTAATGTTAATCAGTTAGCTTCATGAACTAGACTTGTCACATCACAATTATATTCATGGATAAATGTCCAAATCTGGCCAACTTCCTTACATTGAAATCAGTAGTAAATCAGTTAGTTTCATAGGCTAAACATATCCTTTTTGGCTACCTAGATCCGGAACTACCCGTCAATAAAATTACTATTATACCCGTCAATAATTTTACCCGTCATACCCGTCATACCCATACCCGTCAAAACTACTATATACCCGTCAATAAATTTGAACAAATTGCCCATGAATCAAACTGTGAAATGATTTATTAGTATCTGAAAAGTCTGGCGTACTTCTTTAGAGTAAATTCAGTGCTAAGTCAGTTAACTTCATAGGCTGAAGATGTCAGCTAGCAATTTTACTCGGAGATAGAAGCCCAGATCTGTCACGTCACAATTTTATTCATGGCTAGGTCTCTCTAGTCTAGCCACTTCCTTAAAGTGAATTCAGTAATAAATCCTTTAGTTTCATCGACTGAAGATAAAGCGGCAATTTTATTCATGGGTAGAGATCCAGATCTGTCACGTCACAATTTTACTCAGGGTCAGAAGTCCAGATCTGTCGCATCGCATTTTTATTCATGGTTTGGTCTCTCAAATCTGGCCACCTCCCTTAAAGTGAATTTAGTAATAAATCATTTAGTTTCATAGACTGAAAAAACAATTTTATTCATGGGTAGATGTCCAGTTCTGGCCAACAGCTCTGTTCCAGTCTTTTAGTTGCTAGTTATTTTCGTTTATTGTGTATATTGAAACAGTGTTTATCAGTTTATTTTGTCCTGATAGGTTACTCGTTGGTTTGAACGCTCAATTGTAGATGCCACAAATTTTGAGGAACGTATTGCCGTCGTGTCAAGGATAATAGAGATTATGATTGTCCTACAAGAGCTCAACAATTTTAATGGTGTTTTAGAGGCTGTAGCTGCAATGAGCTCTGCCTCTGTTCATAGACTGACTCTTACATTCCAAGTAAGTATGATGTATGTTTTCTTTACTAAAATTATTTTTATGTTGTTTTTTTTTCAGTGCTCTTTAAAAGATAATTTTTTTTGTCTTTAAAAAATAAGATGTAATATATCGTTTTGACCAAAATGAATTTTTAATAAAATTGCTATTAAGGTAACACAAGTATGTCAAAACAAAATAAAGCACAACTATTGAACATTTGTCAAAGTACGATAAACAACTGATTAAATAGTTGAGTGACCAGATCAAGCTTTCAGTTTAGAAAGTCAAGGAAATCAGTAAGTCATGTGCTGTTTTTTGAAGTGCTTAGGTAGATAAAATAAAAATGCGAACAATAGTGAAAAAAATATTAATAGTTATTAGTTTAATTTTAAAATTATTCGAAAATATTAAATAGAATATACGAGGCGTGTTTTTTAAGTAAGTTCTGTTTGAACATCAGTGCACAACGAAAAGTAAATTTATTTTCAAAAAGTACATACGTTACTCTATTTTGCGGCATAGTTACCAAGTTTTTTTCAGACACTTATCGTACCTCTCAACTAATTTTAAAGTAAACTCTTCATAAAAACTTGCCGCCTCCAATAACAATAGTTCACTGCCGTTTCAACGTCGTCGTCATCATTGTAAAGGTTGCCACTGAGGTGGCAACTGGTTGAACTGGAGATGAAACATGGGTTTTGCATATGGCGCCCAAATCGGGGCAGCAGAACATGGAATGGAAACACATACATTCCCCTGAAATTTGAAGGTCGAACAGACTCTCCTAGCACAAAATCATGGCGTCGGTGTTTTGGAACAGGCACGGTGTTTTTTTTTTTTTTTTTTTTTTTTTTTTTTTTTTTTTTTTTTTTTTTTTTTTTTTTTTTTTTTTTTTTTTTTTTTTTGTGACACCATGCAACGAGGAACCACTATCAATCAGGAAGCCTACTGCCTAACCCTCAGAAAGCTCCGCAGAGCGATAAAAAAAAAGAAAGAAAAAAAAACAAAAAACTTTGCATCCTGACAAACGGAAGTGTTCCTCTTTATGACAATGCAAGACCTCACACTGATCGTTAGACCCGTAATTTCTTGGACAGTTTTAAATCACCTACCATACAGTTCTGATCTTGCGCCGAGTGATTACCATCCGTCTCTCTACCTCACACAGTACCTCAGTGGCAACTGTTACAATGATGATGGTGGCGTAAAACGGAAGTGAATTCTAGGTTATCGAAACAGGCGGGAAGTTTTTATACAGAGGTTATTTTAATATTAGTTTAGAGGTATGATAAGTGTTTGAAAAAACTTGGCAACTATGCTGTTAAATAAAGTAAAGTATGTACTTTTTGAAAATAAATTTACTTTTTTAAACTAATCTTTCGTTGTGTACTCATGTTCAAAGGGATCTTACTTAAAATACACGCCTCGTATCTGTGATAACTAGAATAGCTATCACAGCTATCACAGCTATCTAGAATAGTTTTCTAGCTAGAATAGCTAGAAAGCTAACACAGGTATTTCAAAATAAAAATACAACTTTCAAACAGTCATCAAAGATTATATAAATAATTATGAAGATAATTATAGATAATTACCTAGTATATAGAAGCACTTATAGATAATTGAAAATATAGGAATATTATCTTTATATTGATCTTTATATTTATACTAATCTTTATATTGATATTGTTTTGCATGTGTTTTGTTTTGTATGTCTTTACCTTCTATTTTCTTTTGTTAATCCACTTTTTTATAATGTTAGTGGGTCAAAAATAAATTATATTATTATTATATCAACTTATAAAACTTTTAGTAAAGAAACTGAGTAAAATACCCAATAAAAATGACAATTATAGTGGAACAAATACCCAACAAAAATAATTGGTCAATATAAAAGAGGTTAATAAGATGTATAACATATTCTTGGTGTTCTTGGTAGAAGAACCTATGAAGGGGAAGGGGCTGCACTTGTCTCAATTAATGGATGAGATGCTTTACAAGAGAATTTGTGTTGTGTTACGCATAAATGATTCACCATGTCTCATGAGTTGGTCGTATTCATAACCTCTTTTTATTTTTCCATATAAAAGCATGCTTTATAGAGGGTATAAAGTATCGTTATTTGAAGCTATGATAATCTTCTTTTTGCGCTATGGGCTTTTGAGTTTTAAAATATATTAAATGACTCCCTGAAAACCAAATATAAAGAAGAAAATGACTTTTTTGTTCGTTTTGTATCCACAAGAATAAGGAAAAATTTAAGACTGTAAACAATAAATAATGAAACAAATAAAAAAAGAAAATATCACAAGAATGGCTGCTCTAACTTTAGAACAAAAAGAAAAAAGGAACGTATAAAAACAGAGGGTCATAATCATATATATTGTGCACAGAGGGCTATTGTGACCATTTATTATGACGATTGTGAAGGACAGTATAAAAACAGAGGGTCATAATCATATATATTGTGGACAGAGTTTTATTGTGACCATTTATTATGACCATTGTGAAGAACAGTATAAAAACAGAGGATCATAATCATATATATTGTGCACAGAGTTCTATTATGACCATTTATTATGACCATTGTGAAGGACAGTATAAAAACAGAGGGTCATACTCATACATCTTGTGCACAGAGCTTCATTGTGACAATTTGTTTGATATGGTATGTCCATAAGGTCAAACTTACCCGTTAAATTACTGTTTCGTTATCCTTGTGGGCAAGGCCGTACCCAGGATTTTTTTTTGGGGGGGGGGGTGCAAAAAAAGCATACAAAATTTTTTATATCCATTTTTGTTACGTTTTTACGAGTCAAGCAAACATTTCTGGGGGGGGGGGGTTCAAACCCCCTAATCCCCCCCTGGATACGGCCTTGCTTGTGGGTAAATAATGCAAAAACTTATACCTTGGGCACTACAATGCTTTTTCTGCAATCTTTTGGAACCTAAAACTAATATAAACTGTGAATACCCAACTCTTAGTCAAACCTAACGATTGTAATTTCCCATTTTACATTCAAATTATTGGCACGATAGGAGGAAAGCCAGTACCCCATTAGCACCTACACGAGGCACTTGGTCCAAATATGATCCTCTCCGTCAAGGGGGCTTAGGATTAAATTGACTTTCAAATTGGTAATTCAAAATATATTATGATAACGATGTAAGTTTTAGAAGAGTGTGGCAAAAGGGAAAAATGTGTTTCAAATTAATATATCTTTCCAAGATGACATGAGAATTAAAAGGATCTTTGAGGTAGTGCAATACTTTGTCGGCAACAAATGGGATGTGACGGAAAGGAAAAGAACAACTGGGGAACTAAAACTGTGATGCAAACTGCAAATAACCTTTCGATGCTCATTTTTAATTGAGAATTATTTACAATTGTCCATTTCAATTTGTATGTCTGGACTTTGTATAAATAAGAGTTGAAAAGAGGGGCAAACCGAACAGTTTGGTCGCTATAGCTTCCTTCTTATCCAAAACTCTGTAATACTATTTTTAATAATGTGACTACATTTCTTATTGCTTATGTTACATTTGGCAAACTAAAAACGAACAGTTTTCAACTGTTGCTGCAACCCTGATGGGAAATTAAAAAGCGATTTATTTCGCCTGTTTCTAAAAAACGAGAAATATAACTGGTGCCATCTAATGATATCCATAAAATAGTAAATTTAGTTTTATAATCTAAAAATATGTTATGTTTTTGATCGTTCTTTGGTTTCGGATGTTCTTGATAGAATTAAATCAATTTGAATAAATCCTGAATTCAGGTTGAGATTATGCTTAGCTTATGTCGTTTTTTTTTATAGAAAGAGGGATGTAACAAAAGTATTTTACAAAATTGTAGTAAGGCGGTAGAGGCAAATATAATCCGTGTTCAATGTTTTTCTTGTGATGGTGGTCACGATTTTGGTAAGAAATTTTCCAGGGGGTTAGCTTTTGGTATATTGATATCAGCAAACACTAAAAAAAAAATAGAGATGTGATACCAAGAGTCAGGGGCGAATCTCCAGTATTTTTATTGGGGGGCACCTCCCAAAATCACTTTACGTTGACTGATTCCCCCTACTGTTATACGGGTTGACAACCAAACGTCTAATGAAATTTGCACAAGTCACTTGCCAAACTTGCTTATGTGCGAAAAAAACAGGAGAATTCTATGGAATAATAAAGAAAATTATATATTAGTTGAGACACAATTTCAGTGCTCACTCTCCCCCCCCCCCAGTGCGTGTCAGATTGCTCGCTCAAAATATTACTTAAGACATGAGTACGTCATCTGAATTGTAATTTGCTATCTAAAAAATTTAGGTTTATAAGATTAGCACTAAAATGTCTTTTATGGTTGCTCGGAAAAAAAAGTCAATTTTCGCGAAGCCATTTTTTGCTCATGCATTACATTTTTTTATACTGGATATTCTTATAACTAATGATTTTAAAAAGAAATGATTCTTTGGTAAATAAGGAAGTGGCAATACAAGGCGCACTAGGGTAACGTATCCGAATTGTAATAGAGGAAAATTTCGATGAATATGAAACATTTTACTTTTCTAAGCTAATAAAATCTTTTTGTTAAGAGTGGGCCTTCAAAGTGCATATTTTCCTTCAGTTAATGGTGTCATTTGTCGGCTGTTTTGGAGACTTGCACTTCGAATTTCCTCCTAAAACTCCTAGACTGATTGGTGGCTTCTCATAAGGGCTGAAAATATACGTTTTATATCATTTCACTAACTTAAAATTTACTGGACATCTGTAGAATCTACTCACTTCGTTTTAATTTGTTTCGCCTAGTTTAGCTTGTAAACTCTAAATAGAATTTTCAAAATTTTCATTTCATTTCACCCATGAAAAATAAAACCCATCGCCACTTAGATTTTTTATCCTCTCTATTTTACTTTTACATATTTCAAGGCCCTCCCACAAAAGCTAGAAAAGGCCTTAGAAGAAGCTAAAGAGCTAAGTTCGGACCACTTCAGAAAATATCAAGAAAAGCTCCGGTCTATAAATCCCCCATGTGTTCCCTTCTTCGGTAAGTAGATGTTTCTCTACTTCTAAGATTGTTCATCACTATCTCCTTTATTGCTTTGAGACATCTCATCTCATCTCTCTCATCTCATCTCATCTCTCTCTCTCTCTCTCTCTCTCTCTCTCTCTCTCTCTCTCTCTCTCTCTCTCTCTCTCTCTCTCTCTCTCTCTCTCCTCTCTCTCTCTCTCTCTCTCTCTCTCTCTCTCTCTCTCTCTCTCTCTCTCTCTCTCTCTCTCTCTCTCTCTCTCTCTCTCGCTCTTCTCTTTTTTATCTTAAAAAAAAAGCAAAAAAAAACACAGAATTATTTAAAATTGTAGAATGATTTTTTTCAGCCGTAAATTGGAACCAAAACCTACAGTCAAAAATGTAATTGTTTATGACCATTATGTAATCTTTTTAAATTTGTAAGCTATTCAGTACTCGCTTTTCTTTAAGATTATTAATTGAAAAAACTTTTTCCACAAAATAAGTTTTTCAAAAAAAAAGTAAAGAACTCCTTTAGACCAAAAATGAAAGACAAAAGAATCAAATAATCTAGCAAGCATACAACTATGGCAAATCAGCATCAATAAATGAACGAAACCTAAAACGAACAGAAATTACAATAAATAACCGAGTCAAACTCAAAACGAGCAGAAATTAATATGAGTAGGGTTCAAAACCCCCATGCTTTCTAACAGCCAGAATATAATTTGCACTTTACTGAAAAAAAATTTAATGAATGTGCATTGTCAGTTTAATATACATATGTTGATATTTATTCCTTAAAATCTTAAAGAATTTTTTCAGTATGAAAAAATTCTTTTTTTTTTAATTTTTCAGAATGCCTGTGTCCTTATATGCCCGGTATTGCTTATATGCCCTTTTAATACCTGCATGCATATAGTTTTTTTGTTTAATTGAAACTTCCCCTAAACGTTCCCTAGAAGTTTCAACTTAATGCCATTAGTGTCGTTAGTTACAGTGACCGTAGAAGCAGCATTAAATATAAACATAAGAGTGTCTTCTGTCTAGTTTAAAAACAGTAACCTATGAAGTTATGAAGATGAAATTTTCAGAGAATATTTCTGTTGTACGGATGACAACCTGCCATCCATATGCAGGTTGTCAAAAGGGCATATCAGCAATATCTTTGGAACAGTTTCGTATGTGAAATTAAAACTTCAACACGCTTTGTGGGGGATGTTGAACTAACAAAAAGATAATATTTGCATCATAATACTACTGCTTCGACTCCTACAACTACTACTACTACTGCTACTATTATTATTATTGCTACTATTACTACTAAAGCTAAGACTACTACTTTTAACTCTACTCCTACTCCTGCACACTATGCCCACATAGGTTGTCAAGAAGCCGTATCAGCAATGCTTCAGGACCGGTTGATGCTATTAAGTTAAAAATTTCATCATATGTTGAAGGGGATGTTGAAAAAAAGTTGCTATTTGCATACTGCTACTAATGCTACTACTGCTACTACAACTATTGCTACGCATAATTACTGAACCTTTCAACAATGATGAAAAAAATTGATGTCTCAAAACTTTGTTTGGATGTTTGTTATGGGAAATGATGGGCGTGGGGGGGGGGGGGGGGTCTATCAAATCACTGACTCTTAAAAAGGGCACTGTAACTTCCCATTTAAAATCAAATGAGGCCCATCTGAATTTAATACGACCACCCATTCCGTAAAAACGTTATATGGCCACAGGGAATAACTTCAAGCCCTTGCCCCATGGCTACGGAGCGTTGTGCCAACCCTGGAGGCATTATTATACGTTCTTGGGACTATTTTAACCAAAATTGCCATTGTACAATTTCAATCAGATACATTTGGTGAAAAGAGGGTTAGTTGGGTGCAGGGGCTACTTGACCCCCATCACTATTGACTCTTAATGGAGAACTAGAACTTCCAATTTCAACAAATTGAGCCATCTCTAAAGTTTATACAACTATCCCTTCGATAAGAACCTTAAATGCCCCAGATGCAAAACCTACAATCCTCGCCCTTAGGCTCTGGTGGTTTGTGTCAACCTCAAAAGCCTTGTTGTATGATATTTGGACTATTTTGAATAAAAGGACTGTCTCAAAATATCTATTGAATACAACTCGGGAAAAAACGATGTGTTTGTGTGTGTGTTTGTGCGGGAGGGGGGGGGAGGGTCGTGTAGCTGCGCTCTGGTTACTTTGACTCTTAACAAGGGCACTGACTTCTGATTATCAATCCAATGAGTCCCGTCTAAAGCATTTACGACCAACCTTTCTATAAGAACCTTATATGTCCTTAAGGCATAACTTACAACCCTTTCCCTGAGTGATGTAGGGGGGGGGGCTGTCCTCCTCACAGGCATAATTTCTGAAACCTTCAACTACGATGAACAAAATTGTTATCTCCAAATTTTCATTGGAGGTGTTAAGGGAAATGATGAGCATGGAGGGAATGGGGGGGGGGGCTGGTTGCTCTCAAATCATTTTGACTCTTAAAAAGGGCACCATAACTTCAATTTCAAATCAAATAAACCCCACCTGAAGTTTATACGAACGCCCATTCCATAGAAGCCTTGTATGCCCACATGGCATAACTTATAACTTTATCCCCAAGGCGCTGGGTGGTTGTTCCACCTTTAGAGACATTGTATGTTATTTGAACTATTTTGGACAAAATTGCTATGTCGTAATTTCAAAGATGCGTTTGGTGAAAAGAGGGGTTGTCGGTTAGGGGGGGGGGGTGCTATTTGCATACTGCTACTAATGCTACTACTGCTACAACAACTACTACTGCTATACATATAAAATGCCTGTCTCAAAGTTTTTATGCGATGTATTTCGAGGAAACTCGACGTTTTTTTTTCGGGGGGGGGGGAGTTAAATACCTTCTCATCACTTTGACTCCTTAAAAGGGCACTAGAAATTCAGGTTACTAATCCAATGCCTCCCCTCTGAAGTATATACAACCACCCTTTCTATAAAAACCTTATATCCCCACGGGGCGTAACTTACAACCCTTGCCCTGAGAGCTGTGGGGGGCGGGGGTGTCTTCCTGAAAGACATAATTTCCGGACTCTTCAACCCTATCCCCAGGGTACTGGGGGGTTGTATCAACCCTGGAGGCATTGTCTTAGTTCGTTAGACGATTTTGAGCAAAATCGCTATCTCACAATTTTAATCAGATTCGTTTGGTGAAGAGGGGTTGACGGAAGGGGAGGGGGGCTAGCTGTTCTCTGTCACTTTTGACTCTTAAAAGGCAACTTGAAATTCCAATTTTTAACATAATGAGCCTCCTCTCTTAAAGTTTATACAACCATCGCTTCCATAAAAAACTTAAAAACCCCTGGACATAACTTACAACCCTTGCCCCTAGGATGTGTCGTTAGTTTCAACTCCAAAAGCCTTGTTATATGATATTTAGACTGTTTTGAATAAAATGGCTATCTCAAAATTTTTATTAGATGCATTTCGGGACAATACGACGTGTGTGTGTGGGGGGGGGGTAGCTGCCCTCCGATCACTTTGACTCTTAGGAAGAGCACTAGAACTTCTGAGTACCAATCCAATGAGCCCCCTCCAAAGTTTATATGACCACGCTTTCTATAAGAACCTTATATACCCTTAGGGCATAACTTATAACCCTTGCCTTGAGGGCTGGGCCGATTTGTTATCCTCTAAGACATAATTTCCGGACCTTTAAAATAAGTTGAACAAAATGCCCATTTCAAAATTTTGATTGGAAGTGTTTGGGGAAATGATGGGCGTGGAAGGGGGATATGAAAGTTTAAGTGTTAAATAAGTGTCCGAACCGAATATCTGGAGAGTAATAAAAATATTTCTGTTGATTTCTTTTAAGAATGGTTAAAGTCTTTACGGCTTTTGTATCTCACTAATAATCTTTTATAAGGACTACACCTTGGATTTGCATTGAGGAAAGGAGGGGGATAGCCATTGAAAATATATTTTTTGCTTCATCTTGCTGGTATATATCGGGATGGGAGCTCAAACATGAAACTGGCCTTCTCTGAGTCCTGCAGCCTTATCTTGACCAAGAAGCCATTAATTTTGATGGTTTTGTTTTAGGCATGTACCTGACAAATATTTTACACATTGAAGAAGGAAATCCAGACTTTCTCCCAAGAGCGGAAAACTTGATCAATTTTGCCAAGAGAAGAAAAGTGGCTGAAATAACTGGAGAAATACAACAGTATCAAAATCAACCCTACTGTTTAACGCTTGTACCTAAAATAAGGGTAAGTTCAAACTAAAATAAGGGTAAGTTCAAACTAAAATAAGGGTAAGTTTAAAACTGATCAATTTTGCCAAGAGAAGAAAAGTGGCTGAAATAACTGGAGAAATACAACAGTATCAAAATCAACCCTACTGTTTAACGCTTGTACCTAAAATAAGGGTAAGTTCAAACTAAAATAAGGGTAAGTTCAAACTAAAATAAGGGTTAGTTCAAAACTGATCAATTTTGCCTAGAGAAGAAATTGAAAAATTGCAAAAAAAAAAAAAAAAAAAAAACTTTCTTGTGAAAAAAGAAAATATCATAAAAACAATAATATGTGTGCACATTTTTAAATTCGGACTTTTAATTCTAAATTCATAACTAAATTACAGACTTAAATCATCCCCCCCTCCTTCACCCTTAAAAAAAAACATAAAAATGCAAAAATATATTTAGCTGATATAGTGTAAAACCAGTGACTCATGTGACGAAATTGAAGCTATTCAGAAGAGAGCGGGAGCAGTTATTTTGGTGGTAGAATAGTAGATTATGTCCAAACACTGGAAAATCTGAGACTTTAATCATTATGAAATAAACCTGACCACCTAATAATGTCTCTTGGAAAAATATTTCTTGCCTCGCCTCAGCACCACCACTTCTTGCCACAAATTCTTCAGTGGATACCCGATCCAGGTCAGAGCTGAAATTAATTCCATTAAATTTAAGACCAATTGGTATAGAAAATTGTTTGTTCCCTATTTTGTGGAAGTGTATAACAGGTCTTAGTGATTTACTTATGTTTATGCGGGGCTAAAGCTTTGACGCTCCTAGGCCCAAGCTTTTCGCCGCCCTCGTTTTTGTGAGATTTTCGGGAAAATCTCCAAAAATTCGGGGATAGTGGACGTACTGAACAGAACGTAACTGATGAGCCAAAAGTAATGAAAGAGAGGTGATACCGAACTCTCAGCTGCCATTCTTGGTAGACATCTAACAGTCTATAAGTGGCCACGCAATTCCTGTGTTGTTTTAAATAACTTTTCTGTGAATAAGCAGCGCGGCGGCTATGTTCCTAGGTCCGGGCCTAATGGGCCTATTGTTAAATCCAGGCCTTTTTTTATATTTTTAAGTTTGTAAAGGCTACATAAATTAGACTTGTGCTAGAGTGTATGTCTAAATAAACCTAAGTCTAATATTATAATTTTATAATGCAATTTAGGAAAGATTCAATTATCATTTAATATTTAAGTAATAAATCATTTGTTTTTGAAGAATTGAAATAATCAAAAAGTTTGTTTATTATTGTCGAATCGACTGTAAAGCCTATGATGTAGGTTAAATTTTGCTTATAATCAGTCAAATCGTGAGCGATCCAAACTTTATTCCCAGTTAATGGCTGGCTGAGTTGCTACTTATGAAAGTAAGAACAAATAAACACAGGTCTGATCATTGGGGGGGGGGGGGGTGTCATAGGTTTATTTGGGCGGGGTTAAGAGGAACCCCAAAATGCTCCGTTAAACATAAATTTATCTACAATGTCCTATGTGTACGCATGTGCATATGTATGAATCATATTTTTAATCACAGTTATTCATTGCCAAAGTTTTAAACGGAGTGTTTAACAAAAAAAAAAAAAAATTCGTAAGAATATTGTAACGTTAAACATCTAGACGTGAAAAAAAAAAATGTTTTTTGTCCCAAGTGCTTGGATTGCTGTAAACTTTAATGTTGTTCATCAAAGTTTTCCTGCTCCTTCTGGGTTATCATTGGGGGTATACAGTTTGTCACTCTACTACCTAAAAATATACCCTAAAGTATGTTTTAAGAGTATTTGTAGTAATAGTAGTATTTGTTTAATGTTCCGTATTTTTCTTTCAGCATTTACTTGAGAACCTGAATCCATTTAGTGATTGCAACGATACTCAAATTAGTAATTATTTATATGAAAAGAGTCTTGAAATCGAGCCAAGGGGATGCAAGCAACCTAATAAATTTGTAAGTAGTTTGTCTGCACCTGCTCGTTCTTTCTCTCTTATTCGTTCTCTCTTTCTCTCTCTTGTTCGTTTTCTCTCTTTTCGTTGTTTATCTTTTTTATCTCTTTTTTGTGTTTTCTTCCTCTTCCGTCATGTATGTTGCTTGTAGCTTAGTGTGCAATAATTGTCATATTAGGTTCATACAAGGCTGATTCTTATAGGGGAGGGAACTTTACAATTTTCAGGAGATCGGGACATTTAAAATTGCGAATTAGTTTTTTATATGCCACTATTATTCAATTATCCTTTAAGGTCCTTTTGAACAATGTTGGTATAAGTAGGGAGAGGGGGAATCAACGAATCGTTAGTAATCCTTCGAGAACTAAACCCAGTGATCATCGAATACATAAAGAAAGAAAAGAAGAAACTAAAAGAAAAGAAGCATGCTAAACCCAGTAATCATCGAATACATAAAGAAAGAAAAGAAGAAACGAAAAGAAAAGAAGTTTGCTAAATCCAGTGATCATCGCATACATAAAGAAAGAAAAGAAGAAACAAAAAGAAAAAAAGTATGCTAAACCCAGTGATCATCGAATACATAAAGAAAGAAAAGTAGAAACGCTACCCTCTAGTTACGTTACTAATTCAAAATATGAAAGTGGGAATTGTTTGTCATTCCGGGTTATCATAAGTTGTGCCATTCTTCTATCAAATAGGCTAATTTTTCGATAACATGCATTTCCGGCTTTTATGATTTATTTTGATATTTTGTCTCAGAGTGGTTAACGTATTGTGTGTTGGGTCAATAAAATTGATATAAAAGGTCCTCAGAAGTCATAACAAAGCCGGAATACTTTTAGTTTCTAGTGTCCGGATGTCATTGTCTTCTATCTAGAAAAAGAGTTATGGGAATGCAGCATCAAAATAGAATAATATTTGCTTCCAAGTTCAACGTCGAAAATGTGGAAATCGACAAGCAGAACTCAAATTTCTTTAGGATATTATTAAATATTATTTAATTAAAATTATAAATAATATCGTATAGAATTTTAATCTTCCTTTTGAAGTCTTCATTATTAGTAATTTTTCACTGGTTGCACATATTTCTTTTTATTTACTGGCCTTAGTGCCAAACTACGTCTTAGTAAACTATTACCCTCAGAAACTCACCGCTGCACAAAGCGTTCTAAAGCAAACGTAGCAACATAAATACGTGTTAGTTTTGAGGTATTTATAAACTGTATATTCTATTTCATTTGTATTATTATTTATCTAAGTCTAAATATTTATTCCTGCGAGAAACTTGTAATTGTAATTTGTCATAGTAATAGTAAGCTCAGTAATAATAAGCTCATTTGACCAACAAATAAATAGTATCTATTCAGTTTGTGCTGGTTATCATTCTTAGATAAATTCATTTTAATATTTAAAAAATTTGTGCTTATATCTGTTGAATAAAAAAATTACTTTACTAAAAATAATCTAAAAAACGTGTTTACGTATGAATTTGGGAATAATGAATTTACTTAGTATTTTAGATTAGAATAAATTTAAAATCTAATCGAATCTAAAATTAACGAATTTAGTAAAATTTAATGTAATCTAAAATTTATATTAAAAAAAAAATCATATACAAAAATGTGGATGGCAGACGTCGGTACAAGTGATTTTCTAATTGAATTCACTTCATTATCTTTATTGCTCAAACGAACGCACAAAAGTCTACAGTGGAGCAAAAAAAAAAAAAAATAAACCGAGAAAACTATGCCAAACTAAGGCCTAAAAAGAGAAAACAACCACAAAGAAAACTACTGAGCCATGCACCGATAATATGTATTCAACTTGTATAAACTAAAAATAAAGCCACTATGGCGTTCATCAATCTGGAGTTCAAGCTCAATCGTCCCATATGGTGAAACCAGGTGTTTATTGCTAGTACAAGGGTGTTTATTACTTGTCACACAAAGCAGAAATGTCACATACAAGTATTATAATGAGTTTATATTATCGTTACTAGTATCCAAAGAGTGTGATAAACTTATAAGAGTGGAAACTGGTTCCTATGTTTAAAGGAAAAATCACCAGTGCCATCTAGGTTTTGACGACTTCAAAAGGCTGCATACCTATCTTGCCAGGTACTTCGAAATGCAGGTGAGGATAAAGGAAGCAAAATTGTGTCCTCAGTAGGCCAACCAGCCTAAAGTAAAATAGCCTACCAAGAGTTTCCCAAATTAACCTACACCTACTTTGTGCGGACAAAATTTTGTCTTCAAATTATTTTGAAGAACAAAAATATGCTAATTAATTGCAGAGAAGCTCTGATCCTCTAACTTTGCAATTTTGTTTTTTTAAATCTTTAATTTTTTTCATATCTTCAGCTTTTTTATGTAATCGCCAGACTGTCATTGGCGCTAAAACTTTTTGCTCATTATCGCCGATAATTTGCTATTAATGGTCCATACTAATTTGCCGAAAATCCAACTCTCCCGTTGTGTGTCTCCGGGGTTGACAATACCCCCCTTAGCTCCTGGGGCAAGGGCTGTAAGTTATGCAAGTTCCACAATGTTAACATACAAGGTTGTTTTTTTTTTTCGGGAAAAGTGCGTCATTAGCACTTTACTGAAAACAAATTACACTATACAATTTTTTTTATATTTGTAGTTTGAAAAAAAAAGAATAGGAATTGCTAAGTTTCCAGGGATTAATAACATTCTATATTAAGTATTCAGATTATTTTTATTAGTTCATTCCAGTCATCTTGATTGTTATAGTGATTTATGTTTATTTGTCATTGGTGTTTTAAAAAACAAAACAAACTGTTCAAGAAACAAATACAGAGTTTTCAATAAACCACAAATGACGTAAAAGGCTTTAGAACTATTACGGTTAGAGAAGGGGGAAGGGGGCATTAGCTAAACTCCTGCTTACAGTAATTTTTGTTCGTTTTAAGATTTATTTATTCAAGCATCAGTATCAGTCGTCTTTATGTTTGATATGATTCATTTATTTTTTAATTGTAATTTCAGGTCGTTTTAAGTTGGAAATATTATTGGGCTTTATTTCTGCTGGTCTTAAGTTTTAAATGGATCTTCACTTTCCTCTAAAAAAAACTTCTTTTTATGAGAGTTTTTTTTAAAATTAATTCTCCAAAGAGAAGGCAATGCAAGAACACGGGGGACACATGTAAACACGGGCAAGAATACGGTTTCCCAATTTGTTTCTATTGTTTTGGACAGGAGAAGTGCCCTCGTGGGTGTGACACTGTCCATAATGGAAAATTGATATATTAAATACAAGAAGAAAACTTAATATCCTAACTACAGACACTCAACAATACGGTATATTTACCAAAAGCAAGAATCTCACTCTTTGACGCATTAAATTGAAGGCTATTTTCTACCTAAGGCCAAGTTGCAATCAAATGAAAATATCATTAGCGTAATTGAGTATGAAAATATTAAAAATAAAAGTTTTCATTGTAAAAAGGAAAGGTACTCTAATAACAACACTATGTCAATTCTAATTAATGAATTCTCTCTTCTTTTTTTCTCTTTCTCTTTCTTTTTCTTGGTCCTTCTCTCATCCTTTCTCTCCCTCTTTCTATCTCTCTCACACTCTTCCTTCTCTTTGTTTCTCCCTTTCGATTATTTTTTTCCCTCCCTACTCTATAGATCTCTCTGCCTCTCTTTCTTTCTCGCCTTCTCCTTAAGAAGTATTTAGTTTTCTTTCTTTTTTGGTTCCCTATATTTTCAGGAACTCATTTGCAACATCTAGCGGTAAGATTCAGTTGTATGCTTTAAAGTGGAAATCTGAAAAAGAAATTAAGCTCGAGTTATTTGGTTTTGCTTCTTAACAATTTGGTTATGCTTTGTATTCCAATTTTCTTTTTCAGCCTAGGAAGTGGCCCGAGTCAAGGTTGAAGTCACCTGGAATCAAACCCAAAAGTATGATCTTACGAAGTGTTCCACCAGCACTCCAATCCCTACAGTCCATAATGTCAGGAAGTCGCACAAATATTCAAGATGACAACGGACCCCATAGTGGAGACTTAACCTCTATAAATGAAAGCTCAAGGGGGGGTACACCGTCTACACCAGGAACGCCGCTAACACCGCCTCAAATCAATGATCCTGTTTTTGCATCTGTAATCATTGGACATAATGCAGGTATTATTCTTTTTGTTGAAAAACTATATATTTAATTTTATTGTTTTGTAATTTTTTTTTTATTTATAACGGCCTGAAAGAAAAAAAAAAACTAATATTAATATTCATACGCTGTCAATTTTTATTCAATGTAAAGCTAGTCTGTTAGACAAACCTAGACAAATTTATTCTGTTTTTTATTGTTTCTTGATAGAGCTCTCTTTCTCTCCGTCGTTCTGTGGTTGTTGTAGATAGCATTGTTGTAGATAGGTTGTTGTAGTGACAATACTGAAAGATAGCGTAATGCAGATCTGGGGCAGAGGAAGTTTGATTGGCAGGTAGTTTCGTAGTCTTTTTCGGAGTTTTTTTTTTATTATTATTAATTCTCCAAAGAGAAGGCAATGCAAGAACACGGAGGACACATGTAAACACGGGCAAGAAATACGGTTTCCCAATTTTTGTTAGACAAGTTTGACTGGAGGTAGATGGCAACTGTTTATTGTGGCCGTTTCCTTGTTGCAATTGTTAACCAGCAATCCTATGTGGTTGACCGCATATCTTCTAGATATTAGGCTCGTTCTTTTGCACTAAGATCTTACATCTAAGATCTCACATCCTTCTGCAAAGATTTCCGTTCTTTTAACTCATCTTTGTTCTAAGATCTTACAGCTCACTGATGTTAGCAAAAAGTGTGTGAAAGACGCCATCTTTGTGCCATATAGAACTTTGATGATATACTCATCATTGATCTTAGACCGTTGATCAGAGCAGAATGATGAAAGACGTTTGCAAAAGAACGGTATAAGATGTAAGATCTTTGTGCTAAGATTTCACTTTTAAGCGTTCTTTGTCAAAAGATGTAGGATCTTAGCACAAAGATGAGTAAAAGAACGCCCTTATTGGCTCAAACACTGATAATGCTTGATTCACTGGGGTGCTATTAAACATTATCCCATCCTTATCTCTTATGCTATTGTTTTATTTGGTTATATATGTATTTTATGTTTTGTCGGGATCTCATCCTATAGGTTAATACAGTGACAATGAGGTAGACCCACTAAATACATAAAAAGGCAAGGTGCTTGTAGTGCATTCTATTAGAAGGCGTGGTGCTCTTTTGTTGGTTTGTTTTTCTTTCTTTTTTTTATTTTTTTTTTTTTTTACGAATAGTAATTACGGTATGGCTATAGTTTGTTTGCACTACAAAGCTATATCATCTTTTTTTTTTTTAGTTTTAGCTCTCTTTAAAATCGCCCTGTACTTACAAACAGGAGGGATAGGAGTATTCCCTCTCCAAAATTGGTTCAAGCCCCCCCCTCCTCCCTCCAGGACCAGCCTTCTTATACCCCCTTTTTGTACCAAAGATTAATAATATGAAGCTCTGGGAATTTATGAGCAAAATTATTGTCTTCTATTGTCTCTTTATTTATAACCACAGATGCAAAATAAATGAAGATGGAATAACTTAAGAAATAAGGAAACAAAACAACAAGAGGAAGGCGCACAATTAGCGAAAAAATCGGATAAGGTGATTGTGAGGTGACTTGCGGATAAGCCCTATGTTTACTGAATAGGATTGGAGTTCAAGAAGGGTTCATCATTCTAGCTTCTGATGTGACTTGATACAAGCTCCAAAGATTATTCGAACTGAGGAACAGTCATCGCTCATAAAACTAGGGTAGTTTGGCTACACTCAGTTCAACATTGTACCTTAATTCCATCTGTCTAATATGCTTTGTCATTTATCATGTGGAGTTGTAGTAATATAGTCAGTTAAAAGCATTCCCAAGAAGTTCTTTTTTATCTGTTGGTAATTTTTATTCCTCAATTATTCTGTTTCTAAACGTTTAATATTGTCTCTCTCTTTCTCTTTTTTTGTTCATTAGAAATAAATCAACTTTTATTATTACATAGAGTGGCCTTTTCATTTAAAGAGAACGGAAAAAATCCTAGGCTCTCGTCAATCTGCTGATGATATAGTGGCCTTGCAGATAAGTGGAGTGTACCCCACGAGAGGAATTCACTCCTCCTCAAATTTCTCTGAAGAGTACCATGCTCCTGGAATGTTTAATAATATAAATCTTAAAGTGAAATCCTTTCAGTTTGAACCCCACCCTTCTCCAAGGGTTTCACCTGTTTGCAGTAAATAGACTTGTGAATTGCTTGTTGATTGCTCGTTCTAGAAAATGAATCGATTTAAATCAAAGTCTGCATTCGCCAATTTGATTAAAAGTGAAGTAAATATAGCACGCGTGTCTCTTTTAATACAGATAAGAAAGAGGTTTAAGTACACACGTGTCCGTTCCTTAAGGAGGGGGATTCTATGATGGGAGGGATGAATAATCCGAAGAATTTAATGTTTAGGTAACTATTTTCCATTACTCTAGGGGTTCTTTAGCCCAGTGTAGATATTACTTCTAATCCTCTAGCTTCTTCTCCATTGTGCAGGTATGTTAGGAAATCCAAACTTAGATTTTCTAGTCTTTCATTCTACTCATAAACCGATCAATAAATGATTCGTTCTTCTCTGGTGGTCTTAGCCCCTTATTCCAAATATATGATAGTCCTCATCCATCTAATAACGCTTTTATTCCAAACGGCCACCAGATAAACTGCATTTGTTACCCTATCGTCTGGCTTACAACTTTTAGCTAGGACCGTGCCATTTGCGCCAGATTATTTCAAGCGAAAACAATTCTTTCACCTTTTACAGCCTGATTATGCAACGTTTATATGGAGACAAGACCGTACCCAGAGGGGGGGGGGGGGGGGTGAGGAGGGTTTGACCCCCCCCCCTCCCGAAATGTTTGTCTGACTCGTACATACGTAACAAAAATGGATACAAACAAAAAAATTTTATTCTTTTTTTTGTGTAATCCCCCTCCCCCGAAAAAAACCTGGACACGGGCCTGTATGGAGACCAATTTAGCTTTTAAAGTGTAGAACCTCTATTGATTTGAACTCTGCTACTGGGTCATGCCACCAAAGCTTAGTTCTGTAATGTATTGTAGATCACACAAACAGTATGAGTAACTGATAAGAGCCGTATCTTCCGCAATCTAACATGGAAAGATAGGTATTGAAAATTCCTTGTGCCAAACGAAGCGTAGTGGCTGGCGAAAGCATTAAAAGTGTCTCTAAATAAGTTGAAATTTTAACAGAACTGGATAATTGATATGATATAGGGCTAGCCTAATCTATATATTTATAGCACTTTGAGGTAAAGTCTCTGTGTAAGTAATAAATAACCCATACTGGTTTTGTTCTAAGAACTAATTTATCTCAATAGGCCTATCCAGGCTGCAAAGAGTAGGCCTAGGTTTAAACTTGTAGGACTACTAGTTCAATAGTTTTGGGCTCTTTACCTTCACCCGCTTTTCAAACTGCCTAAAAAGACAAGTATTTGTTTGTTTAGTGTAGGCTAATCTACTGTTTACAGGACACATATGCCTACTCTGCCTAGCCTTTTAATTTCGTCAGATGCTAGATGTTGTTTTTTTTTTTTTAGGGGGGGGGGGGCACTAGCGTGGGTTTCCACTCTTATTAGTTACTCATACTCTTTGGGTCGCACTTCAGTATTAAAAACGATTTTATGCATCTTTAAATATTTTATGCTTGAAAGAGTTGAATTTCGTAGAAGTTGATGAATCTATTTCCACTTTCTCAGTAATCTATTTTGTATGCTAGTTCCAACCACTTCTTGCTGGCAACCTTTCTCCCCGATATAAAAATTTTCACTTTCTTTTAGATCATTAACTTTTCAGTAAAATTTAAATTTTCGTCCTTATTTCCTCGCAAAGATCCCTCTAAACAGAATTATTTCTAGTACTATTTAATATCTTTTTTTACCTCTTATTTACCAAATGCTTTCTTACATTTGAGTAACTATAGCCTCAGAAATAAAAATTGGTTTATCTATTACTGTTACTTTTTATCGGAAATTACCGAAACTACAAACATCAAAAATAATAATTGCCTGAAAATTGAAAATAAACCAAAATTGTATTTTCTTCTTTGTTTGTCTTCATATGCATTTTGTTGGTGCTTTGGTTGTTGTATCTGAAAGTTTGTTTCATGCCTGTCTAATTATTTCTTTCTTTCTTTTTTTTACTATTTCTATTGCTATTTCAGGGAATAATTTGTCTCCAGGTAGCCCAAGGTTCTCTCGCACATTTGAGAACTTATCCCGATTTGGACACGCCTCACTGCCCTCATCCTATGGAGCTGTTCCACCGCCGCTACCACCCAGAACAAGAAGAGGCGATTCTTACACTGGAGACATCTCGCCCAAAGTAAGATTTGCATATACATGAATGCCACTGCACAGATTTTAAATGAATAGATTAAAAAAAGCTTCGTCATACTAATAATAATCCATAACATAACTGGTGACCTTACACAGGCTTCAAGTTCGCGATTATAAACTTTGTGATATTTTCGACGAATATGAATACCATGCAACGCTGGTTAAACAAAAAAAAAAAATTAAAATAAATCCTAATTTTATATACTACATATAATGAAAAATTTATTAAAACACATGTAATAGTTTTTTTTAAGTCTATTTTGTAGTCCATATTTTTGCTGAATAAGATTGGAGTTCAAGAAGGGTTCATCATTCTAGCTTCTGATGTGACCTGATACAAGCTCCAAAGATTATTCGAACTGAGGAACAGTCATCGCTCATAAAAGTAGGGTAGTTTGGCTACACTCAGTTCAACATTGTACCTTAATTTTATCTGTCTAATAGGCTTTATTATTTATCTTGTGGGTTTGTAGTAATTAGGTCATTGAAAAGTGTTCTTAAGAAGTTTTCTATTATCTGTTAATAATTTTTACTCCTTAATTTGTCTGTTTCTAACGATTTAATATTCTCTCTTTGTCCCCCTGATGTATGCTTATTTTTATAGCATATGCTACAAGAGTCTCCCTGATGTATGCTTATTTTTATAAGCATATGCTACATATATTTGTTTTGATGAAAGAGCATACTGGTTTTCGTATTGATAAGCGAACAAACATCTGACACTTTCAAAATTTTACGGATGGCGTTATATACGGTGTGTTACATACATTGTTAAATAATGGTTCGGCGTTATCATGCCTTCTCGATAATTTTTCTGTCATTATAACTTCCTAGTGGACTATATAACTTACCTGATTATACATAATGAGGTAAGTTATATATAACTTACCTTATTATAACTTACCTGACTCGACGTGTGTGCATTTCCTGATTCGAAACTAACACGTTTAAAGACAGTGTTTTTTTTAAAGGTGTTTCTTCGTTGTCAGAATTAAAACATTGAATTGTCGTTATCTTATGTGATACATGTGTTTAGAATGCAGTCTTTATTTCGGGCCAACAATCGAAATGTTTGTGATTGTTTTACTTCCGATATAAGCAATGTAAACAAGGCTCCTCTAGAGTCATTGATGGCGTATAGAACGTCGAATCGTGATTACCCGAGATTACACCTACCCTTGCGACAGCTAGGATTGAACCTGGGGCCCCAACCTTCACAAACGTTTACAACATACTTCAAATATGACTATAGACTTAATATATATTGCTTCAGGAATTGCAAAAAAGGTTGCTAGGGTAGTGTGAGAGCTCCAAGGTATTTGTTCAGAGTAGCTGATTCTCGCCATTGATGGTAGAGTGTAAAGTACTTGGAGTCAGCTGTAACTTCACCGTGGTTAGCTACAGTTGAAATACCAAAGGCACAGTGACATACCAGCAACTCAAATGATAGAATTTCGACTCGAAATTTCATAGGGTAGGCAAAAAAATTCGTTAACCCTGGTTAGTGTACTTCCAAAACTGCACTCTGTGAAAAATTTTACATCGTGCAGTCATTGCAGTTTATGAAAATATAGTTTAAACCATTTTGAAACTAACACACGCTGAAACCAACTAAGATATTGACCCCACAAAAATATTCACTAAAATATCAAAATTTTACGTGTGGAAATTTGCGCGCTTGGAAATCGTTGCGAGCAAGTGAAAGAGACAAAAATTCTGCTAGTGTTAGAGGTCTGAATGCCATTTGATCGGAGTGAGGGCCATTTACGGGGACAGAAGTCACTGCCTGCTGTGCTAGGTGAGTGAAGGAGGGAGGCTTTGTGGAATTTTTGGCTAGTATTAGGCCTACATCTCAGGAGTCAGCTGGTTAATGGCCATAAAATCAGAGTTTTGACTTTAATAAACATGGCTCAGACAAGTTTAACTTACCGTAATGGAGAGTTCTATCAAATGCTGCTAATGTTGACCCTTGTGTCTGGTAAGAAATATTTATAAAAGCAGAAAATTTGAAAATATGGAGGGGAAAGGAATTTGTCTTGTTTCATGAGAGTTTATTCCATTCGATTTTATTTAATTAGGAATGGAAGTAAGGTAAGGGTGACTTAGAGGGTTACCACACCTCCCCTCAAACAAGCGTCCAAAATGTCCTATAAATTTTAGTCTTAGAATAGTTTTCATAATTTTAACTTTCTTTGTATCTCTACTTCAACCATATCTTCGAACTTCAAGTGACTTGTGATTGTGATCTTGAGTAGCCTAGAAGTGTTCTGATTTATTATGATCTATCTAACTTTTTAAGGTGAAACAAGCTCCAGATGCTCCTCAGCTTCCTCCACGAGATGTATCCCCACCACCTCCTTTGCCGCCAAGAAGGGATATTAGTGGAATAAATTTAGCAAGAGCACATTCTGTAGCAACGCTACCATCAAGATATTTACCTTCCCATGGAGCTGTTGCTGCTCCTTCCAGTCCTAGTCTTAATCGTCAACCGAGCCGACAAAGAACAGAATTTGGATCAAGGTAGCAAATACTTTCGGAGCTATATTGGGGCTATAGCAAATATTATCGGGGCTATAGGTTCTGGTAGTCATTACTATCCCAAATAAAAAAAAAAATGTTTATTCTGCCAACAAGGGGTTTAAGTTTGAACAAATGTAATGTAAGCTAGAACTGTTTCGTAGTCTTTGTGAATATTTAATTGAATAAGTAATGATAGATGCGTCCCTTTTTGTTTTTTTTTTCTTTGTTTTTTTTTCTTTTTGCCTCATCATACAGGATGGACAGTTGTAGAAAGTTGGGAGAAGGCCCATTTATCTATAATGTGTGAGTTTTATGGTCGTCAAGTTTGGAGCGGCATTATTTCAACACATTCGTAAAATATATTAGAAAACGATATAAAATAATTCAGTATCTGGTTTGTAGACTTCAGTAACCGTAGTTATCCTAAATAAAGGAGGTTTGCCCTCCCGAGAATAGCGAATAAGCGTCAGCCAAGCTGAAGAACAGAAGTTGGAAAGGTAGAAAATAGCTGAAATCTTGGCTGTAGGCCCTGGGCAGTCGTAATTACTTAAAAGTTGTTTTTTTTCTCCCTCTTTCTTTAATCAAGCTCTTTGATTGTGGTTGTATTCAATTTCGGTTTCTCTCCTTCGAAAAGAACTAGCGACGAATAGGTCGTTGCCATATATTATTTTATGCTTCTTGATAAGCTTGGTATAGGTTTTTACTTAGATTGACATCATTAAATGTCATTAGCTTTTGGCGTTGCTAAAGCTAGAAAAAAAAAATGAAAACTCCAGTTGATGAAAGTGATGAAAGTGATCTTTTGTTTTTCATTGTTTTTTTTTGCTTTTTATAGTGTGACTATAAAATAAACTTCTCTAGTAATAGTTTTTTGTCTAATGTTTTTCCTTAATATTCGTTTTGACGTTGAATAGCTTAATATTATTTTAATGTTTAAAATATATAAACTTCATACTTTATGTATGCTACAAAGCAACATTTAACTGTATAAACCCAATAAGTATGCCTATCAAGGTGTTTTTCAGAAATTTGCTTCTGAGGGGGTGTGGGGTAATATATTTCTAGAGAATGTTGTGCCTTGGTCTAACGTTAACATATATCCTAGCTAAGCAGCATTTAAGCTAATTTAGCACTAAAACGAATTGTAAAAAAGACCAATAAAGATTGATAACATTGAACCATAGAAAACTTTTTTTTGTGCCTGTGAAAATTAAGAACCATTTAATTCCTTTAGGCCTTGTTTTAGGCTTTGGTATTGCTTTAGGTAATCTAAGAGGATTGTTCATTTAATTTCTGATTGATTTCCAAATCATGCCTGAAATAACCCCGTTCCCGTGAAAATCTGTCTGGAAATCCTCCCATTGAAAATCCAGGCGGAAAATCTACTCGTCCATGGTAAAGTCCTTAAGACATTTCCAACCCCTTTTAAAATTTCCTCCCGGACGATTCCTCCAGAGCATCTCCATAATGTAAAATTGAATCACCTAACAGAAAGTAAGACAAATAAATTGGATTTGGTACAGAAATTCTGGCAAATCTTCCGTGTAAAATTTCCTCTTGAAAGTTCATCCCCGGAAAATCCTCCCTTTGGACCCCCCCCCCCCTCCCCCCCGCAGGAAATTCTAGTTCCCTGAAAAATGTCTGTAAAAAAAATTAATGTTTATAAATGAAAAAAAAATGCAATTTGTTGCTGAATATTTTGGTTTCTAACTGAATACCCCCGCCAATTAAATATAAAAAAAGTACAAACAAATTGTTTTCTTGTTATTTGTAAGCGCTAGCAAGTTTAAGGGAGGAGGGCAAACACGTATAACTTATGCTACCCTTAAACCCTTTCTAATGAAAACGATCTTAGCACCATACTAACTAGTGCTTCCGTATCCGAGTCCCCTGGACTTGCTCACCCTGTTTGCAAGCACATCCTAGACCATAAGATACTCTCTGAGAGGGTATCTTCTAGAGAATATACCGAATCAGGCTAAGGTCTAGTTATTAAACTGATTAATAGCTATTTACTTATTTTTATCTATGGTAGAATAAAGTCGGTGAACCCTGAATAAACGTATAAGGTAAGTGGTATACGCTTACGATGTAATTCAGTGGTGTAATTCCGTCAAAATTCTGGGGGGGGGGGGGCAAAGTTGGAGCAAATTTTCCCAAATCAAGTGAAAATAGCAGTAAAAACCAAAAAGTGAGCCATTTGGTACCATAAAGGTACTATAATACTACTATTAACAACTCACCGAAGCACCAAGCCGCCTGAGGCCAACACAGCTACGCACGCTCCTCCATCCCAATCTATTTTAAGCCTCCCTTTTTACAGCCTCCCAGGAAGTTCCCATTTCCGTTAAATCTTTCTTTATGACGTCCTCCCACCCCAGACGAGGACGACCTGCTTTCCGTTTAGCCCTAGACGGTTGGCCGAAAAGGACAATCGTCGGCAATCTGTCATCCTTCATCCGCACAACGTGCCCTAGTCACATCAACGTTTCTTTCATTGTAGCTCTAGAAAGCGGTATTGAACCACATTTTTCTTACAGCCTATTGTTTGAAATACGGTCAGTCAGCCGGGTACCCAGAACAGTCCGTAAGCAATTTCTCTGTAAAACATCTAGCAAATCTTCATCCGCTTTTAGGAGCGCCCATGCTTCAGAGCCATATTTGACCACTGCCATCACTGTAGCTTCTAATATTCTAATAAGTACTATATTACTATTAGAATAAGGTATTATATAGTACTATAAAGATACACTATAGTAATATAAAGGTAAATATATACTAAAGAAAACTGATCCGCTTCTGTTGATGCTTGAATTATGCAGGCTTATCTTAGTTTTGACAAGATTTTTGAAGAAACTAAATTTCAGCGGGGAGGGGCAAACTTATTTACGAAAGGGGCAGTTGCCCCCCCCCTCCTACCCCATATCAAGTTACGCCCCTGATGTAGTTATCGTTCAATATTTATTATATCATTTGTTTTATGCCCTAGGTTTTTGAATATCTGCAGAACACTACCATAGTATAGTGCCTTAAAGTTTGTAGGAACTAACGTTCGATTGTGTAGAGTTTTAGATCCATATAAAAAACTGCTGAAGTGTAAACACTGCTTGATATATTAAAAAAGAAAAAACTAATATACAAAAAAAAACTATTGAAAAAAAATCAAAACCAGTAGATGAAAGAACTATAGTGTGTAAATTAGTGTTTGATAGGTTTTTTTTTATATAACATCGTGTTTTCTTCTGAGAGGTGCTTTTTATGTAGTGATTATCTCTCAAAGGGAAATTTATACTCGCCATTACTATAATAGACAAACGGTAATTTCAGCTGGGGCGCAAACTTAGGTCTGGGAGCAGCAGAAGTGTCAGAAGAAGGGAGGAGCTGGCAGTGTATTTAGCCTTCAAATGTTTCCTATTGAACTAGCCAACAAGCATAAGTCTTCGACTTCTTTGTTCACTAAGGCGGGGGGTGAAAATAGCTTTTGAACCCTCTCGCGGACGAAATCAAAAAAAAAAAAAAAAAAAAAAAAAAAATCAAGGCTGCAGCTCCAAAAACTATGGTTTTATGATGAAAACAGAATAAACGTTATTATCAATGATCAGTATTAAAGTTCAGCCTTTTTCAAGGACAATTAGCGAAGTGGACCCATTTACTCGTCGTCACTCATCTATGGATGTTCCTTCCAGTATATCACCACTGTCTCCCGGTCTGTTTTCTCCGCTGCCAACAATACCAGCTCATAGTATTTTATACGGAACTGGGACACAATTGCCACCTGTTCCCTCGCCTAGGTCACCAAGCACTATCAAGGTTTGTTTTACCTTCTTATTCATTTGGTAAGAAGGGGGGGGGGGGGTGGGTAGTGAAGGGTGATGATTATTAAGGTTTTAAGTCTGTCTTTTTACTCCTTAAACTATTTTACTCATCATCCCGCTATTTCATATTCATATGGTTTGATTTAACCTGGTGTCTGTAGAATGAAAATGTGACTTTAAGGGCCTCGTCGTGTCGTCTTCATTTACAAGCTAAACGAACAATCAGGGTGGGTAGAATGTCTCCTTATTTGGCAAATTTTACGTGGATTTCATAGAACAGTCTGCTTTGAATAGTTTCCACTTAAAACACTATCTGGTTTCGTTTCGTTGATGATATCCTTTCTGTTTGGGAACATGGACAAGACTCTCAGAGATTTTTGGGCACATTTGAACTCTTTTGATTCGAATCTCCAGTTCACAGTGGAACTCGAAGATTCAGGTTTTGATTATAAAAACTACTCCTAGCCTTGAATTTTCTATATACAGAAAGCCGACTCATAATGATCGATATCTACATTTCTCTTCCCATCACCCTCCTTCTGTGAAAAGAGGGGTAATAATCTCTTTAGTCGACAGAGTTTTAAAAATTTGTTCCCGTAATCATATAAATTCTAAATTAAACTATGTCAAGGATATTCTTTTCTGTAATGGTTACCCAGTCAAACTTATTGAAAATATAATAGATGATTAGAAAAAAAAAACACCAAAATAGGGAGCTCGTCCCCTCGATTCAGTTACCCCGGCAATTGAGAAAAAAACTTTCATCACTTTACCATACATCCCGAAACTTGGCGATAAACTTGGAAATTCTTTTTAAAAACATAATCTCTCTGTTTCTTTCAAAACCGAACAAAAAGTTGAACATTTTTTCAACTCAGGAAAGGATAAAACCGACCCAGTACTGGGTAGTGGTGTCCACAGAATCCCGTGTTCATGTGGGAAATTTTACATTGGTAGGATCCATCAGCAACTAGGTGAACGTTTGCATGAGCACAAGTTTTCAATAGATAAGTCCCTGAGATTAAAAAATAACAATGACAACTTTGATTCGGCATTGGCTTCGCATATTTTCGTAAATCCAACCCATCTGGTTCTTTTTGACGAGGCAACCTTAATATCTACTGTAAATGGCCTACCACCAATTTTTAAAGAGGTAATTGTGATAAAAAAAAATACAGGAACCAATATTTAGCAATAAATAGAGATATTGGAGATATTTCGACAGTTACGACAGTTTAATTTTGAAGGACTCAATCAATATTTTCACCCGGTATAACTTGAAAGAACCTATTTGCACATCAAATGATGAACGAATTTGTAGGCCAGCCAAAGCAATAGCAAAACAAAGGATTTTTTCCCAATAATCTTAGTAGTTTTCTTTTTCATTGATTCCAACCTGGTTCTTATATAGTTTCTGTTC
>CM051260.1:10146240-10213740 GCA_027921565.1 Artemia sinica | reverse complement strand
ATGGTATTAGCCCTTTCAATTTCCAATCAAATGAGCCCTTTTGAAATTTCTACCACAACACTTTCAATAAAACCTTATATACCTCCTTATAACCTGAGGGCTGGGGGGAGGGGTTTATCGTTCTCAAAGACCTAATTTCCAGAACTTTCTACTACGTTGAATAAACTGCTTATCTGAAAATTTTGATTGGATAGGCGTGAAATTTTTTGGGCGTGAGAGGGGGGGGGTTTATTTACCCTCCAATCACTTTCGTCGATTAAAAAGGGCACTAGCCCTCTCAATTTCCAATTGAATAGCCCCTTTGAAGTTTTACGACAACTCTATCTATAAAAACCTTATATGCCCCCAGGGCATAACTTACAACCTTTGCCCTGGGGGCTTTGGGGGGTTTGTCATCCTTAAATACATAATTTCCCGAACTTTCAACTGCGTTGAACAAAATGGCTATCTCTAAACTTTGATTGAATGTTTTTGGGGAAATGGTGGACGTGAGAAGGGGGTTAATTGCTGTCCACTCACTTTCGACTATTAAATAGGGCAATTTCAAATCAAATGAGCCGTTTTTGAAATTTCTAGAACAACTTTCTATATAAACCTTATATGCCCCCAGGGCATAACTTACAACCCTTGTACTGAGGGCTCTGAGGGGGTTATCATCCTAAAAGACCTAATTTCCAGAACTTTCGACTACGTTGAACAAAATGGATATGTCAAAATGTTGATTGGATGTGTTTGGGAAAATGGTGGGCGTGAGAGGGGGGTTAGTTGTCCTTCAATCACTTTCGACTATTGAAAAGAGCACTAGCTCTTTCAATTTCCAATTGAATGAGCCCTTTTGAAGTTTTTACAACATCGCTTTCTATAAAATATGCCCCCAGGACATAACTTAAAACCCTTGCCCTGAGGGCTGTGGGGGGAGGGGTTGTCATCCTTAAAGACCTTATGTCTAAAACTTTCAACTACTTTGAATAAAATGGCTATTTAAAAATTTTGATTCGATATGTTTTGGGAAAAGGTGGGCGTGAGAGGGGGGTTAGTTGTCCTTCAATCACTTTCGACTATTGAAAAGAGCACTAGCTCTTTCAATTTCCAATTGAATGAGCCTTTTTCAAGTTTCTACGACAAAGATTTTAATAAACCTTATATGTCCCCCAGGGCTTAACCCAGGGCCCTGCAGACTGTGGGGGGAGTGTCCTGCTGAAAGGTATAATTTCCTGAACTTTAAACTGCGTGGAACAAAATGGCTATCTCAAAATTTTTTGTTAGATGCGTTTGGGGAAATGGTGGGCGTGGAAGGGGTGTTAGTTGCCTTCCAATCACTTTCGACTATTAAAAAGGGGAATGGGGAGTGTCTTCCTCATAAACATAATTTTCTATCTGGAAATCAACTACGCTGAACAAAATGGCTATCTCAAATTTTGATTGGTTGTGTTTCGAGAAATATTGGGCGTGGAAGTGGTGTTAGTTGCCTTCCATTCACTTTCGACTATTAAAAAGGGCACTAGCCCTCTCAATTTCCAATTGAATAGCCCTTTTGAAGTCTTACGACAACTCTATCTATAAAAACCTTATATGCCCCCAGGGCATAACTTACAACCTTTGCCCCGGGGGGCTTTGGGGGGTTTGTCATCCTTAAATACATAATTTCCCGATCTTTCAACTACGTTGAACAAAATGGCTATCTCTAAACTTTGATTGAATGTTTTTGGGGAAAGGGTGGACGTGAGAGGGGGGTTAATTGCTGTCCACTCACTTTCGACTATTAAATAGGGCAATTTCAATTTCCAATCAAATGAGCCCTTTTTGAAATTTCTACAACAACTTTCTATATAAACCTTATATGCCCCCAGGGCATAACTTACAGCCCTTGTACTGAGGGCTCTGAGGGGGTTATCATCCTTAAAGACCTAATTTCCAGAACTTTCAACTACGTTGAACAAAATAGATATGTCAAAATGTTGATTGGATGTGTTTTGGAAAATGGTGGGCGTGAGAGGGGTGTTAATTGCCCTTCAATCACTTTCGACTATTGAAAAGAGCACTAGTCCTTTCAATTTCCAATTAAATGAGCCCTTTTTGAAGTTTTTACAACATCGCTTTCTATAAAATATGCCCCCAGGACATAACTTAAAACCCTTGCCCTGAGGGCTGTGGGGGGAGGGGTTGTCACCCTTAAAGACCTTATTTCTAAAACTTTCAACTACTTTGAATAAAATGGCTATCTAAAAATTTTGATTGGATGTGTTTTGGGAAAAGGTGGGCGTGAGATAGGGGTTAGTTGCCCTCGAATCACTTTCGACTATTAAAAAGGGCACTAGCCCTTTGAATTTCCATTCGAATGAGCCTTTTTTCAAATTTCTACGACAAAGATTTCAATAAACCTTATATGCCCCCAGGGCTTAACCCAGGGCCCTGCAGACTGTGGAGGGAGTGTCCTGCTGAAAGGTATAATTTCCTGAACTTTAAACTGCGTGGAACAAAATGGCTATCTCAAAATTTTTATTAGATGTGTTTGGGGAAATGGTGGGCGTGGAAGGGGTCTTAGGTGCCTTCCAATCACTTTCTATCACTTTCTACTATTAAAAAGGGGAGTGGGGAGTGTCCTCCTCATAAAAATAATTTTCTATCCGGAAATCAACTACGCTGAACAAAATGGCTATCTCAAATTTTGATTGGTTGTGTTTCGGGAAATATTGGGCGTGGAAGGGGTGTTAGTTGCCTTCCATTCACTTTCGACTATTAAAAAGGGCACAAGCCACTCCAATTTCGAATTGAAAGAGCCCTTTTCGAAGTTTCTACGACAACTTCTTCGATACAAAGTGCCCTGCTCTAAAGAAAAAAAAATTAATACATTGTGCCAACATCGTTCTTATATGCCCCCAGGTCATAACTAAAAACTCTTGCCCTGAGGGTTTTGGGGGAGTATCCTCCTCAAAAACATATTTCCTATTTGGAAATAAACTACGCTGAACAAAATGGCTATCTCCAAATTTTGGTTGGATGTGTTTAGAGGAATGATGGGCGTGAGGGGGGGGGCTAGTTGCCCTCCAATCACTTTTGAATATTAAAAAGGGCTCAAGCCACTCCAATTTCCAATCGAATGAGCCCTTTTCGAAGTTTCTACGACAACTCCTCCGATACGAAGTACCCTGGTATGGAAAAAGAAAACAAAAAAAATAATAATACATTGTGCCAGCATCGTTCTTTATTTAGGCAACGCGATTGCGCTGCCTATGATATCGCACAGTTGTTTACTGGCTACTAAAAAGCCTTTCCGGCACAGTTTTAAAAGTATCAATATGAGGGACTTCAGAAGAATATGATGAACATTCACATGCATATGGATTCAACCACTGACCTAACGATAGTTATTTTAGGAAAACATCCAGTTTTTTTTTTTAAGACGAACTACCGGAAAAGTCCACCTGAGCCCTTTTTTCTCCAAGTATTGTAATTAAAAAATTAAACTTTAATATAAATACTGGGGGTTAAGTGCATCTTAGCCCTCCTCGTATTCAGGAAACCCTGATTACTTTATTAAAAAACAAACGGAAATTTAATATAAAAAGTTAGGGTTTTTTTCAAATGAATAACAGCAGTGAAATTAAAAGCTTAAAACAAACACGTATTGTGCTGTATCTAAGGAGGGCTGCCCCCTCCCCCCCCCAAAAAAAAAACAAAACTGTAAATTTGACTTTTTCGCTAACCAGTGTCGACTATCAAGCCAATGGAACCCAAAATTTAAATTTCCGATTCCATAAATTAAGAATCAATGGGAAATATTCAGCTAGTCCGTGTGATTAATCATACAGAATATTGATACGAAGCTAACATATTTTCTCTTGAAAAATTAATATATTTGAAGTTCAATTGAAGGTAGGCTAGTCTGTACGAGATATTTTCAAGGACAGTTGAAACCACCTTGTACATATACATACTTGTACATATATTTGTACATATATAAACTTGTACATATGTACATATATATTTTTATTCGGAAAATTGAATTCATTTGAGTTTTTTTTGTTTTGTTTTTTTGGCTCAGTTGTATTTCATTTACATATGTGTATATATATATATATATATATATATATATATATATATATATATATATATATATATATATATATATATATATATATATATATATATATATATATATATATATATATATATATATATATATTGTAATGCTATTATATTTTTCAGTGGAGAATTTGGTTCCCTTGGTTCCCAAATCGATGGCTCGCTATTGACTATTTTAGTGAATTTGTTATTTTTTATAGTATTGTGACTTACCTTCGTTTCGTTTTTTGACCGCGATAAAAGAAACATGTTGTTTCTCAGGACCCAGTGAAGTTTAAGCTGTCGTTGTTTATCGAAGAGAGGGGAAAAGGTCTCATCTGTGAGTGATAATTGTGATAATGCTTCGTTTTTTTGTGTACAGTTCGCTAATGCCAAGTGACGCTTAATAAAAAAAATGTTCATGCAATTACTGTTTATTCTTTATTTAGACAAAGCAACTTTTTTGTGCAGTGGGTGAAAACATTTAAGACAAATATTTTGCTAGATGAGGATGGAAGACTTAAATTCGCATCTCATTCACCATGATAGTCAAACTAAAACAAATAAAAAAAATATGGGAGACCCTTTCAACATTTTGCTACAGGCTGATAGAGGACCTCGTCATGACACCATTATGTCACAAATAAACCAAAAATAATAATAATAAAAAATGAGACACGCCACTGATATTGGTGCAAAAAGTGATTTTCTTCTTTTTTTTTTCAAGATGAGCCTCAAAACCTATAGCTTATAGTCATCGACCATGGTAATTCCAATGGTGCACTTACATTTCGATCCGCCATCATTTCAACGAGTTTTTAGCTCTTTTTTGAAATTCTCAAAAATTTGCTTTTGCAATTAACTCACACTATCAAAATGAGCCTGTATAATAGTTATCATTCTGAACTATCTTTCAATGAAAATTTCTCTCAGTAGACATTTCTCTTCAAAACATGTTTCAAACTTTCAATTACCACGGTATTCGTACTCTAGCACCACCAGTGTCAGTACTGATGTCACTAGTGTGGGTATCGTGACCCACGGGGAGTTTAATACCTGGGGGAGTAAGTGCAAGAGTATTTGCCTCACAGCGCCACGGTCTGTGCCACCAATAATTTACATAAATATATCTTTGGAGGTTGACGGGCCCTCCAGTATGTATTACAACTAATGGTAACTCCAAATACTCTCTTTCCAACCCTACTAGGCTTCGGGGAAAATAATCAATAGCAATCGTACAAAAATAACATCCTTTTATTGACCAAAGTGTCAAATCCAACACTATACAGATGAGCTCTAAACATGAACTAACTCGTATTTACAGACAAAAAGTAAGGTTGCCTCTGACGCGGCCCAGTGTAGATGCAGCCAATCAAAACAATGAAACTCTAGAATTGAAGTTACAGTATTCATAAATTAAGAATCAACGGCCCAAGATTTAACTAGCCCGTTTAATAACTCACACAGAATTTTAATACGTTACCAACTTATTTTCTCTTCACAAATAAGTACACTTCAACTGTTATTGAAAATAGGCTAGCCGCTATGAGACAATTTAAAGCGTAAATAAAATTACCATTTAGTTAAATGTACATGTAGGAGAAAAGGGGATATTTATCTGATAATAAGGGGCTGGGGTGCCAACATAGGCTGTAGTCCGTTCCTTACTAGACTGCAGCTTTTGCTGTAACCATCATAGGAGTTTTTTAGCCGAAAATGTATAATCGGTTTAACTTGAATTGAAGTCAAATATTTTAGCTTGGCGCTAAACCATGTTGGGTTTGACGTATTTAGTGCTAAGCGGATTACCAGATTGAAACAGATTTTTGGGACTAATAGGTCTCTTGTGCAAAGATTTCATTTCGTCGTATATTATTGCACCTTCTGAGCCAAACAAATCATTGTTGAAAAAAATAAGATTTTTTTATTCTTTGTTTAAAAAAGAAGGCCAGGGGCTTGAATTAAGATATAAAAATTTGATATTTTTGTTTATCCTTAAAACTTCATGATTAAAAGTGATTAATCTGGTAAATTTTAATAGGGTATCTCCATGACATCACTATATCAATGGTCGTGAGAGTTGTCGACCTTCTTATTTTTCCTTAAAATGCATGACTTTGAATTTCAGAATCTGAAAAATCGTCTTGTGAAGATTTCCAAAAATAATGTAATTCGAAATATGGGGCTTGCTTGGGAGTTGCCAGTAAAAAAAAATAACAATTAGAAAAAAATTAATAATAAAATATAAATAATAAAGAGAAGAAATTATATTTAAAGGGGGGATTCTTCTTTGCTTTGTATGCTGATTTTACCTGCAATTTATTCTAAACAACCATTATCTATTTCGATAAACAATTTATTGTTGGAATTTTTCCTTCTGCATAATATGGGAAAAAATGGAGATTCGTCGTTTTTTTTTAGCCCCTGGAAATAAATAAACAAGGCCTTGTTTGGGTGTCAAGCACAGCTTATGTAGAATATTTCTAGAGTATAATATATGTAGAATATTTATAAAACCAGCAGGACGCTATGCCGGAAATGGAGAGAGAAAAATAGGGGATAATAATATCCTTTTCAACTTTCAATACAATTCATACGGGAATCGCTGATGGCTGCCCAGAGAAAAAGTGCCCAAAAAGTTAGGCTTCGAAAAATTTCTTGATCATCTCTTCACTACCATCCGTTAACCCGCTAGCGAGGGTGAAAAAAACGGCGTAAGTGAGGTCATTCAGCACTGGGATAGGGTTTCCGTTACTTTTCACGATGGCGGGCTGTAAACCTCTAATCTAAAGTTTTAACCATGATGATTTCAGTGGTGCAGCGAAGGTCAGAGGCGGGGGGCAACCCTTCGTATACGGAATAATTTCTGTTCGAGTTTTGATGTTGCTCCTTACTTTCAGTCGAAAAAAACTTGTTTTTTTTTTTTAAATTTAATTTATGATAAGCGGGTTTATTTTGATAGATCCTTCTGTCAGAAGCAGTGAGGTGGCAAAGGCTTATATTTTGCAGGTTTTTTTTTTTATAAAAATTCCTACAGACGCAAACTTGCCTCTGAAGCGACTATAGTCACTCTGTTGATCTGCATAACAAGTCTACGACTTAGATGTAACATGGAAATGAAGTACATTTTTTTGGGGGGGGGGGGGGGTTGACACAAGATGAGTTAACAACTGCAGACTTGTCGAAAAATCGCTTCTTTCAGAGGGAACATTTAGCTTAAAATCAAGGAAAAATACATGTTATTCATGAACCTTAGTTTTTTTGTGGACAGGCGTTCTGATAGTGAAGTTTGGGCTACATGAGTTAATAGGACATCGACGTTAACAGATCTTTCTTAGTGTCTCATGCTAAAGCCAGTTGAGTATAACTTTAACTCTGTGAAATAATTTTGACCGGAAAGTTTTAGAAATTGAAATATTTGTTAAGGGAATTTGCGAAATAACATGTGTGAAAATTGATGAGAGAATGTCTGCCTTTATTGGACTTCTCTTCGGTGGCTTTGTGTGTACACAGGCTCACACGCAAAAATTTATCGAGAAAGGAAGAAATTTGAAAAAGGAAAACTTATTGCACTGGCGAATTTAATGCGAAATCTAAAACATTCTAGGAAAAAATATATAAAAGTATAGGACGTCACAGCACCACCGCCCTCCTTTCGTATTTACCTGTGTGTATATGGTGTAAAATCGGGAGCATTGAAGTTTAATATAATGATTTATGATCATCACAGGAACTTTAAGAAAACGGGAAAATTCTTTGGACTTCACATTATATAGTATCTATCCTGTTTATTTTGACCTGTGTGATCTTTGGTATATTTAAAAAAAGGAAATTCCTCAGAGAGAAAATGTGACAGTAGATGCAAGAATGTCTGCATTTCGTGGCCTTTCTCCTCTGGGACTTTTTTGTAGCTGAGGTAAAAACACGGTGATGAAAGTTTTACATGATGATGTGCAATGTTTAAATGCAGTTAAAGAAAACTAGAAGAATTTTATTGATCTTGGCATTATTGTAATATGAATTCTTTGAATTCAAAATATGTGATATTTAAATGTTTTCAATGAAAGGGAATATATCAAGTAATAGACGTGACAGTGGATTGGAAACTGGAGAGTATCTCCCTCTCCTGGTCTCTCCCATCTGGGAGTTTATGTGTAAACGAGATTAAACGCGGAGGAGCAAAATGTTGTATCTTGATGAGTGATTCTCAAATCCACTTAAACAAAACCGGAAAAATTTTCTTAAACTTAATTTCATGTAAAATGAATTATTCGTAACTGAAAAGCTTTTAGACCGTTCAAAGTTTGGATACTACTACTACTAACAACTCACCGCAGCACCAAGCCGCCTGAGGCCAACACAGCTACGCACGCTCCTCCTCCACCCCAATCTATTCAAAGCCTCCCTTTTTACATCCGCCCACGAAGTTCCCATTTCCTTTAAATCTTTCTTTATGACGTCCTCCCACCCCAGACGGGGACGACCTGCTTTCCGTTTAGCCCTATATGGTTGGCCGAAAAGGACAACCTTCGGCAATCTGTCATCCTTCATCCGCACAACGTGCCCTAGCCACCTCAACCTTTCTTTCATTATAGCCCTAGAGAGCGGTATTAAACCACATTTTTCGTATAGCCTATTGTTTGAAATACGGTCAGTCAGCCGGGTACCCAGAACAATCCTTAAGCAATTGTCTGGAAAACATCTAGCAAATCTTCATCCGCTTTTCGGAGCGTCCATGCTTCAGAGCCATATTTGACCACTGTCATCACTGTAGCTTCTAATATTCTACTCTTGGTTTGCAGACTTATCTTCCTATTCTTCCAGACTTTTTGTTAACTGTGAAAAACACACCCTGAGCCTTGGCTATTCTATATTTAACATCTTCACTGCTCCCACCATCTTTACTAATAATACTACCAAGGTAAGTGAAGCTGCCCACCTGATCAATCTTTTCATTACTCAACGTCACCTTTTCATCTTCACTTATTCCTAGACTTAGTGACTTAGTCTTCCTAACATTAATTTTCAAACCAATTCTAGCACCCTGAACTTGCAAAACCTCTAAAACTTCATTCATTTTGCTCACACTTTCATCTAGGATGCTTAAATCATCAGCATAATCCAAGTCCAGGAGACTTTTTCCTCCCCATTTGATTCCGTGGTCTCCCATTGCCTTTCCTGTGCTCCTTAAAACAAAGTCCATCAAAACTTTACTAAAGCTCTTCTATCAACAGAATCGAACGCTTGCTCATAATCTATAAAACTGAGGACCAAAGGTGTTTGAAAACTCAGGCACTTCTCAATTATTAGCCTAAGAGTGAAAATTTGGTCGACACATCCTCTACCTTTTCTAAAACCGCACTGCTCTTCTCTTAAAACTTTGTCTACAGCATCTCTCAGTCTAAAAAGTATCATATTACTAAGTAATTTACTACCTACAGAGACCAGACTAATGCCTCGATAATTACCACACTCACTTTTATCACCTTTCTTATAAAGTGGCTTAATTAAGGTTTTCCTAAAATCGTTAGGTACTTCCCCTTTTTCAAAAATCATATTCATAATCTTCAGTAACTTATTTCTAACCTCAGAGCCACCATATTTAAGAAACTCATTTACCACCCTATCAGCACCTGGAGTCTTATTATTCTTTAATCCTTTTAGTACATTAGTTTTACAAGCTAATGTTGAAGTGAATAAATAAATTAGGCTAGATATTAGTTTTACATTAGTTTTGCAAGCTAATGTTGAAGTGAATCAATAAATTAGGCTAAATATTAGTTGGCCTCCCCCAGGCCATTCAGCGTGTCCCCAGGTGGCGATAGGGGAACGCCCTGCAGATATGTAGGGTACCTCCACAGGAGGCACGGACCAAGGGGGGACCTTGTCGCTGGGGATCCATAATAGAAACTGGGGCACCCTCGCCCGGGGTCATAAATACAGGCGGAGGAGGAAAAAGGCCCCTCAAATGTACACTCAAAAGCGCCCACTGGTTTGTCCACAAGTCCCAGGAGTTACAAACCTTCTCCCAGTAATGGATTAAATTGCATGGTGATGCAGAACACCATCGCGGGAGGATTCTCTATAGGAGGACAACTGCGGCAGGGCGTAAGATCCAGGTCTATGGACAACGGCCTCTGCAAAGGGCTGCCTTGACCCTTTCGGGGTACCTGCAAGACTGGGGACCTTGCGGTCAACTCTATTCCTACTTGAGGAGTGGCGCCCCTCGAGGAAATTATAGCCTAGTAAACGACACAGCATTCGCAAGGGATTCTGACTAATGGATAATTCTTCTGGGCTTGGTATGTTTTGACGGGTGTCTTCGGGCTGAAAAACCTCTTCCTAGCTAATTTGTCTATTATGGGCTGCCTCCCCGTAGTAGCATAATATTTGTAGGCATGAATATATAATGAGTCGTAGGTAATAGGCTTGAGATTGTCTGTGCAGAATTTCGACTCTTGTTGATAGAAGAGCATCGCCAAGTGCTGAAAACCATGTTGGGACCAAGATGGGCCCAGGATTGCACAAAGCCCCCATTCATGGATGTCCCAGGGTCTTCTGCTGTCCAGTTCTAAGCCGGCTTAAGCACTTTGGTGTAGACTTGAGAAGATATGTGATCCCCGTCCTGTCCTGGTATCCGGGATCATTGCTTTTCCTGACGCGAAAATAATTTCAAGGATTTAAAGAATATGAAAATTGGAACTTGGAATGTTACGACGTTAAAAAATGACTATCGTATCGACATTTTGACTGACGAATTCAGACGATTCAAACTGGATTTATTAGGAGTTTCAGAAAGTCATATTCCAGGGGTAGGAAGTATGAAATTAGGTGATATAGAATTTGTTTACTCAGGCAGGAAGGATGGGGTACATAGACAGGGAGTAGGGCTCATTATGAATAAGGAAGCTGCTAAGTCTTGTTTAGGCTGGAAAGGTATTAATAATAGAATACTAATTGCTCATTTTATGACTAAAATGTTCAGGGTATCAGTTATAGTAGTATATGCCCCTGTAGAACCGATTGACGGAGATACTAGTGACTCAGATGAATTTTACTTACAGTTACAGGAGCAAATAGACAGGGTCCCAGGTAGAAATATGATGTTTTTACTGGCTGATTTTAACGCCCAGGTTGGTAGAAATAGGGATGGATGGTATCCTAGCCTAGGTTAATTTGGTGTAGGAAAAGAGAACAGTAATGGATACAGACTTTTGCAATTTTGTAGGTATAACAATCTAGTTATAACCAATACGGTGTTTGGTCATAAAATGGCTCATAAGTTAACATGGTATCCACGTGATGGTAAGACAGCAAACCTTATTGATTACGTTATTGTAAACCGAAGACTGGGAGGATCAATACAAGATACTAGGGTATATAGGAGTGCCGTTATCGATGTTAAAAGTAAAGATTGCCATCTAGTAGTGTCAAGGGTTAATTTAAAGCTGAAATATCGGAAGGGTAACTACCTCCCGGGAAGTATGATGTTGGTAGACTCCAGGATAAGAATTTGAGAGTCACTTTCCAGAAACAGTTGAATACTAAACTTGAGAGTTTAAAATTTGACAATGTGGAAGATGGTTGGAATAATTTTAGAAAAATAATTTGTGAAGCTGCTGAAGGTGTCTTAGGGAAGAAAGCTAGAACTGCTGCTAAGAATATTAGTGAATAAGCTTTATGTTTGATAGAAAGGAGAAAGAACTTGTACAAGAATTATCTTAGTGATAGATCATATGAAAACAAAAGGAATGTAAAGAAAGTGGAGAAAGCATTAAAATATGAACTAAGGAGGTGTGAAGTGGAGGCCATGGATAAAATTGCCGAGGATCTGGAAGATGCAGCTAGACGGCATAATAGTAAAATATTGTACTGGCATGTTAACAAATTGAGAGGGAGTAGTCAATGCGGACTTGGCCTAGTTAAAGATAGGAATGGGGCCGCAATTAGCGATAAAGAAAAAACTAAAGAGAGATAGGCCGAACATTTTGAGAATTTGCTTAACCGAGATAGAGTTGAAGGAAGAGATATAGAGGAAAATGAAAAAGTTTGTGATACATTGGATGTGAAGGAAGATTTGTTTTGTGAGGAGGAATTAGTGACAGTGCTAAAAGGACTAAAAAATAATAAGGCTCCAGGTGCTGATAGGGTGGTAAATGAGTTTCTTAAATATGGTGGCTCTGAGGTTAGAAATAAGTTACTGAAGATTATGAATATGATTTTTGAAAAAGGGGAAGTACCTAACGATTTTAGGAAAACCTTAATTAAGCCACTTTATAAGAAAGGTGATAAAAGTGAGTGTGGTAATTATCGAGGGATCAGTCTGGTCTCTGTAGGTAGTAAATTACTTAGTAATATCATACTTTTTAGACTGAGAGATGCCGTAGACAAAGCTTTAAGAGAAGAACAGTGCGGTTTTAGAAAAGGTAGAGGAAGTGTCGACCAAAATTTTCACTCTTAGGTTAATAATTGAGAAGTGCCTGAGTTTTTAAACACTTTTGGTCCTAAGTTTTATAGATTGTGAGCAAGCGTTCGATTCTGTTGATAGAGGAGCTTTAGTAAAGGTTTTATCCTTGTATGGTATACCAGACAAATACATTAAAGTGATTAGTGCTATAACAAGAATAACACTGCTGCGGTTAAGGTAGGAAATGAGGAAATAATCTGATGATTAAACGTTATAACTTTAGCTTCCTGAGAAACATTGTATTTAGTGATTTTTTTATTACCAATCTTCTCGGCGAAATTCAAAGCCGTCTCCCGTGATTAGTGCCGAGGTTGGCTGAAACTAAAAGGCAGTTTTTCTTTTTGCTGATTAAGAATGTAGACTCTTGGAAACGGGATTTAAACTTAATTAGGGGAAGTCGGAATTATCTTTAGAAAGAAAGAATTGTATTTTTTTGTATTTTAAATATATCACATTTTACTCACGGTCTAGTTTCTAATCAGTTGTCAATGGAACAAGTATGTACAGAATTTGACATTAATAGTGATTGGCAAAGTAGGCTGGCTACGCTGGTTTTCTGCAAAAAAATATGCTTATTTCTTTTCGACGGATTATTTTCAGCTAAACAAAAATAGAATTTCTTAGATTTGTACACGAGGTAGCCTATGATGAAGAATGGTAATGTGAAGTCACTGTAAGTCTCCACAGTATGAGGAAAGTCAGACAAAAAAAAGGGAACTTTCCGTAATGAAAACTCGAGTTTAAGGAGTCCTTTGCACAAGTAGCGAAAATGAAACCTCTTTTCAAAGATTGTTCTTGCTGTGAAAAAATCGCACTTCCAGCAGAATGCAATATCCGACCCTTTTTACACGCTGGAGAATTTGCTTTAACAGACTTCACCGGTAATTCCAATCCTCTCAATATTCAAGGACTGTTCATATTTACAAAATCGATTAAAAAATTGGTACTCAAGAAGAACGTGGATTTAAAGCCGAATACGAAGTATACAAGAAACTAAAACAGTCAAACTTGCATATGTATGTGTTTTACACATTACTAGGCTTGAGACGTAATGAAAATGACTCGAAAAATGAAGAACTGGGGGATTTTTTAATAATAACAAAATCTTCATTAATTATTATAGATGTGAAAGCCTCAGAAGAAAAAGCAACTTTGAAGAATATACTGTCAAATGCTCACGTGGACCAACAGGAAAAGGTTTTTAAACATATTGAAAGCTTTTTACAAAATCATGACTGTAAGTCTGAAACTGGATTCAAATTTGAATCTGATTCAATTTATTATTTTAACGTATATCCGAATACGATATCAGGAATCAAACTACGACTGCAAGCTAGCCCGCAAGACTTAAAAGAGTGCGTATTATTCAAAAACCTAGTATGCCAGCTTACGTTACCTATTTATAACGTCAAATCTGGATCTTGTATGTTAGACATATTTTTGAAAGACACCCAACAGGAAGAAATACCAGATTCATGCGAAGCTATGATCGGAAGTACTAAACGAGAAATATTCATACACCTTAGAAATGATGTTTGGTTATTTTTTTGTTCCAAAAGAAACTGTTGGAACTTTGTCTTGTTATAATAATACAGAAAGAATAAATCCAAGTTACAGGACAGAATTACTGTTACAAGATGTGGGTACGATAACCATAAAACAAGGATGTCGACTTGTAACTAAAGAGTCAACTGTTCGAACGCCGTTAATTACCACGACCACAAATATAATAAGTCCTAAAATAACCAATTTTAAGGCAATTAACCTATCGTACACTATCCCCAATATAGAGAGTGAGGAAATGAAAACCTCGATATGGTCCAAAGTACAAAAAACTAAATGGACATTAAGGCTTACAAAAATAAGAGAAGCATTAGACTCACAGATTCCCTTATTTACAAATGAGGACCAGAGATTAACGTACGTGGATGATAGATACGGATTATTCTCAACCAATTTTTGGTGGAACATACTACTGACTGTATGTTTCGTATTCGCGATTTCCCTGACCATGAGAATCTTATTGACTTTTAATTATGGAAAAATCCTGAGACTAAGAAGGCAAAAACCAAGAGAAGAACACGGGGAAACGACTGAAATGCAGAAGTTAAACCCGGATCCCCATGAGAACGTCTAAGCCAAGAAAAGGGAAGACATTAGAAAACGAGTGGGTATAGAGGTCTCCACTCGTCCTTGCTATGTCTTGTTCCTTCATTGTGAGCGTCGTTGACGTAAAACCGTGTGGCTATGACGCTGCAACATGCGTTTCTTAAACAGCACGGACGTGCATGATAAATGAAGGCATGAAATATGTTGTAAACTGAGACCTCAAACTTAGCAATGTAGAGTAACTTGTGTTTAAAGGATTGTTTTAAATCTAAAGGAGAATTAAATAAGTATTGAAGAATTAAATAAGCATTGTATCGTTGTTTCCTTTCTCAAAACAAATTTGAAGACATCTCTGTTTTAGATTTCCCAATGGGAATTATATGTATATGAAACCAACATGATAATAATGTCGTTTTATTAAAACCAATGTTTATGTAGTAATATCAGTGCATCTTTTTATATTATCTTGTAGGGTAATATTCACCCTAAAACGCACCTAATAGTATTGTTTATTATGTATTAAGACTACTTGATTTTAAAGAACGTGTGATTCTGCCTCGTTTTTTTTATTACAGGAAGTGGATCGACATATTGGAAATCGATCATTACAATGCATAATCCACTGCAGATACAACCATAGTAGCATCTATCTTCATCATACCTCAACCAACGAAGAGTGCTCACCATAGACTCCAGTCAATTTTCATCCCAGATTGTTTACGAAAATTATAGTTACCTTTGATCGTTGTTTCCTCGACCACGAGCCATATTGCGTATCAGGTAAAACTATATTTGAATCTCAGTATCCAGTTCATTATCGAACTATATAATCCCATAAATCCTGAGAGCCCCATCGACCAGTACAAGATATAAGTACATAAATATCACCCGTGATAATCATTATGGACCCATGTACCATAAGACTGTATAGTTATGACATTTGCTGACCCCAAAAATCATTTATGTGTCGCAGATTCACGCGTCGAATCCCTTTCGACAATTTCTCTCAATCCATCCTATCACCTCTATCAAATGCGAAAAGTTAATATCTCTGTTATCCCATAAATGTTAAGAGATAATTTATGAAAAATGGACCTGGAAACCAACCATTGAATTACAGAAACCAAAATTAACCCCAGTGACTAGCCCCTCAGTGACAATATATCCCTCCCACAAGTTAAAGACAATATGTTGAAGGAGTCACTATAGTTTGATGTCGACCTGTTCCAAATCCAAACATCAATTCCCCTGTGATTAACCAAAGAATCACCGCAAAAGTTAATAAACGCTAGCTAGACACGAACAATTATATAAGAGAACTGTAATCTCTAAAAATGACGAATGAACAATTTTATACGAGAATTACATTCTCTATGTGCTTTAAAATATCCCAAGAATGATATGCTGAGAAGAAAATGAACGCAGTCCCAGTGTTCAACCCCTTAATGAAAAGGCACCTATGAGCTATCCAAAAACAGCAGGTGAGAATGAACTCGGATATCAAAATTCCACACACCCGTACCTGGGAGTATCATTTCCCGTTTGACAATTGGAGAAGCAAGATGAACATAACCATGCTCAAACTATTCTGTGAAGAAGCTATTGTAAGTTTTTTAAATTTTTGCCAAGACGAAAGGAGTGAAAGACCATAATTTATAACAGAAGGAGTGAGTACGCTAAGAGACACGTGGGTGGTGATATAGGTGTGAAGTTAAACATGTCACATTTTAATAGTTTTGATAAAATAATAGTTTCAAAAAAACAAACTTCGATGACTTATTATCAGAAATATACAACGAGCAAACCAAGTGACAATGTTTTAATGATTACTAATGACTGTAGTAAACACTTTAAATAGGTTATATATATATATATATATATATATATATATATATATATATATATATATATATATATATATATATATTATATATATATATAATATATATATATATATATATATATATATATATATATATATATATATATATATATATATATATATATATATATATATATATATGTGTGTGTGTATTGTTATTTACTTAGATAGAATTAGTGTAAAATCAATGTATTTCCCCACTAATTCAGCGTAGATAGGAAGCATAATTATCCCACAGTAAACAAAAAAAAAAACTTGTAAAAGGTGAATTTCGAAAAAGCTTATAGTAAAAGTAGAATAGACTAATCTTGTTGGAAATATAAAAGTCATCAGTATTAGACGTAGAAAAAAAATCTTTAGTATAGTAGCTAGGCTAGAACCATAAATAATCTTAGTCCAGTAGATGAACTTTAGATAGGGATATATAATAAAATAAGAAAAGTAATAGAAAAATTTTTAGCACTCCTGATTAAGCTTATATAAAAGTATAAAATAATACAATGTCAATTGAAACTACGTAGGACCAATAGTAAATAAATCGCGAATATTTCAAAAACCGAAGGGCAAGCATGTCCTAATGACGGGACGTCATTTAATAATGGGAAGGGTAATATGTACCGTGAGTAAAATGTGATATATTTAAAATACAAAAAAATACAATTCTTTCTTTCTAAAGATAATACTAACTTCCCCTAATTAAGTTTAAATCCCGTTTCCAAGAGTCTAAATTCTTAATCAGCAAAAAGAAAAACAGCCTTTAGTTTCAGCCAAACCTCGGCGCTAATCACGGAAGACGGCTTTGAATTTCGCTGAGAAGATTGGTAATAAAAAAATCACTAAATACAATGTTTCTCAGGAAGCTAAAGTTATAACGTTTAATCATCAGAAATATTTAAAACAAATTATTGGACGAACAGTTCGCATAATGTAGTGAGTTTGCGAACATAATTACAAAATAGCGGCCCCCTCCACAGGACTTGGGCCAATCGTGAGAAAGCTAGTAGAACGCAGGAGTGATATTTTTGTGATATAGTGAAAAAAACTGTTTTTCGTTTCAATTATGGATTGTCTCTATTGCCATCAACATTATTTTTGAGAGCCAATTTAATCCTTGCCTCTGTCGTTTTCAATTTGAAGGGAAGCACTGTTGTACACCTAATGTAAGTTTCAATAAAACTATTACTTTTGTATTTGTGTTTTGTTTTATTTTATATGTCTGTATCTAATCGCACAGCAGGGAATTAGTTCGTATGTATCCAACAGTAGTGCTCCCAGGAATCTGATTTCTACATAACATTAGAGGTAATTGGTCTCGAGATAACCCAAGGAAAAGAGGTTACTTTTATAGTTACGTATTTTGTTTTCTCGCTTTCAGTGGGTGGCACGGTCAACCATCAACATTACTCCCCATTGCTGTGGCGCAGGCCTCGATGGAACAATCTTTAGCGCTATAAGTGGTGCTATCGAAGAACTTATAGGGTGTAAGTTCACAGCTTTAAAGTATAATATTACATTTGACGCGGTCAATCTTTATTACCACAATTAAAGGTCTATTTTTTTATCGCTACAAAATAGCTCGAATAAGGGGGTTTAAACCATTTCACTTGCTGACACAAAGGGATCACGACTGTATGGAATTGACCTTACTAGGAATTTGTGTGTGCCAAAGCAATTTTGCATCTATCACAAACTATATATTTTAACATTATAATTAGATAATTATAATAATCCCAAGGTACATAACGGATTTTGACCGCTTAACAATACCCTTCGTTGAAGCTATTTCAGTAATCCAAGGATAATAATTTGGAGACAGCAAAAATGATAACAAAATTGACTTACTTATGTTTAGGTCGAGCCGGTTTACGTTAAACCATAGACATGTCTTAGTCATTGCTGCATTAATTGTAGAGGTAAGTAGTTGTTCAGTTGAAGCAACACACATCAATGGCGTATCATCAGTAAATAAGGGTATAGTGATCTTGGACCCAGAAGGTGCAGGATCGACAAAATCCTTAATTCTAGAAGTAGTTGCAACAATCTAAGCATTACTCGCTTTAAGATCTATTTATTCATTTATATTATTACTTGTTGTGTGTTTTTTGCTATGATTGTTTATTTAATTTCTGTTCGTTTTGGGTTTCATTTATTCTTTAATAGTAATTTCTGGTCGTTTTGAGTTTGAATTTAACTGGTATTTGTATCCCTTGAGCTCAAGTTTAAAATGGCCTTTACTTTTCTTTGAAAAACTTATTTTTCGGAAAGTTTTTTTTAATGAATTTTTGTTCGTTTTTGATTGCAAAAAGTTTCAAGTTTTTATGGCATGGAAGGGTGCTTACTGTCCGATTATTCTTGACTTTAAAAAACGGATCTAGAACTTTCTAAAAAAGGGCACTAGCCCATTAATTTCCAATCGAATGAGCCTGTTTTGAAGTTTCTACGACAACGCCTTGTATAAAAACCTTATATGCCCCCAGGTCATAACTTAAAACCCTTGCCCTGAGGGTTGTTGGGGAGTGTCCTCATCAAAAATATATTTTCTATCTTGAAATCAACTACGCTGAACAAAATGGCTATCTAAAAATTTGATTGGATGTGTTTGGGGAAATGATGGGTGTGGGGGGGGAGGGGTTGCTAGTTACACTCCAATCACTTTCGACTATTAAAAAAGGCACTAGCCCTTTAATTTCCAATCGAACGAGCATGTTTTGAAGTTTCTACGACAACACCTTCTATAAAAACCTTATATGCCCCAGGGCATAACTTAAAACCCTTGCCCTGAGGGTTGTGGGGGAGTATCCTCCTCAAAAATATATTTTCTATGTGGAAATCAACTACGCTGAACAAAATGCCAATCTCAAAATTTTGATTGGATGTGTTTGGGTGAATGATGGGCGTGGCGGGGGGGCTAGTTTCCCTCCAATCATTTTCGACTATTAGTAAAGGGCACTAGCCCTTTAATTTCCAATCGAATGAGCCTGTTTTGAAGTTTCTATGACAATACCTTCTGTAAAAACCTTCTATGCCCCGAGGGCATAACTTAAAACCCTTGCCCTGAGGGTTCTGGGGGAGTGTCCTCCTCAAAACATATTTTCTATCTGGAAATCAAGTACGCTGAACAAAATGGCTATTTGAAAATTTTGATTTGATGTGTTTGGGGAAATGATGTGCGTGGGGGGGGGCTAGTTACTCTCCAATCACTTTCGACTATTAATAAAGGGCACTAGCCCTTTAATTTCCAATCGAATGAGCCTGTTTTGAAGTTTCTATGACAATACCTTCTGTAAAAACCTTCTATGCCCCCAGGGCATAACTTAAAACCCTTGCCCTGAGGGTTTTGGGGGAGTATCCTCCTCAAAAATATATTTTCTATCTGGAAGTCAACTACGCTGAACAAATGGCTATCTCAAAATTTTGTTTGTATGTGTTTTGGGGAATGATGGGCGTGGGGGGGCTAGTTGCCCTCCAATCATTTTCGACTATTAAAAATGGCACTAGAACTCTCGATTTCCTATTGAATGGGCCCCCTTTGAAGCTTCTACGACGACCCCTTCCATATGAAGTGCCTCTGGGAAAAAAAAATAATAAAACATTGGAGCCGTATGGCCTTTACTATAGGCAACGCTACAGCGTTGCCTCTGATTTCTCGTGTACTAGAAAAGTGTATTAACGCTAGAATATATGATCATTTGGAACTGCATAAACTATTAAATCCAATTCAATTTGGTTTCAGAAAGGGTAGAACTACAGAGATGGCATTATCATATATTACTTCGTTAACTAATAGAGCTCTTGATAATCTACTTAAAGTAGCTGGTTTGTTTCTGTACTTGATTAAGGCATTTGACACTGTTGACCACCAAATACTATTGAAAAAATGTGAATTTTATGGACTAAGAGGGGCTAGTTTGGCTTTGATCCATGGTTACGTACATAATAGGGAGAAGTACGCTTACCTTAATGGATTTTCTTGAAGTAAAAGTCTTGTTAAATGTGGTGTCCCCCAGGGCTCTGTATTAGGTCCTCCTTTTTTCTTTATTAAATGATCTGCCAAATGCTGTTGCAACTACTTCTATAATTAAGGATTTTGTCGATCCTGCACCTTCTGGGTCCAAGATCACTACACCGTTAGTTACTGATGATGCGCCATTGATGTGTGTTGCTTCAACTGAACAACTACTTACCTCTACAATTAATGCAGCAATTACTAAGACATGTCTATGGTTTAACGTAAACCGGCTCGACCTAAACATAAGTAAGTCAAATTTTGTTATCATTTTTGCAGTCTCCAAATTATTATCCTTGGATTACTGAAATAGCTTCAACGAAGGGAATTGTTAAGCGGTCAAAATCCGTTATGTACCTTGGGATTATTATTGACGAAAATTTATCATTTAAATATCATTTAAAAGCTACAAGTAAAATACTATCGCGGAATCTAAGGATTATCCGTAAATTAAAACACTTTTTTCCTTCATATGTTTTACGGTTATTATATTTTCCTCTGATAAATCCGTATATTTTGTACTGTTCGTCTGTATGGCTTGGTACTTTCCCTAAATACTTCGCCCAATACATGTACTGCAGAATACTGCTATTAGATCATTTTGTGGGATAGAGAACCGGGATTCGGTCAGGTCATTGTACAATAATTAATATAATACCTGTAGCTGGATTGCGTGATTTTTATACACTGGTTTTTATGTATAAGTATTGTTATGGATGCTTTCCAGACTGTTTTACAGGAGTATTTCGGGAAAGGTCCAATTTTCATTTTTACGAAACTCGGGCAAGTGGATATATTGAGGTTCATCGCCTAATTCTAATAGGACTGCTTTTTCAGTTAGTTACAGAGGGGCTAAGTTGTGGAATAAGCTTGTCCCAAATACCAAGGAATTACCCATATGTGCAATTTAAATCTGAGCTACGTGTGGGCTTGCTTGGTAAGTATACCTTCGAAACAGATTGAGATTTTTGGAATTAATTTTGACAGTAATTGTTTGTTTTTTTTTTGCTTCGGGATCATGTATGTTGTTTTATTGTGTATGAACTATTTATGTAAGTTTTTTTTCTTCGATACACGGTTTCACCCTTCTGCTTATTATATGTTATACTCGTTGTTTGTTTTTTTTTATTTTTTCTTCTATTTTTTTATTTTTTGTCAGTAGCACACCCTCGCAAGCGACGCTTTTGGTATGCTACCGATTGATTTTGACTATTTTTTGGAAAATAAATTGCTATTACTACTATTACTACTACAAGTAATCAGCTAGTAAATAGCGAAACTCGGCACAGAACACGTAATTCTAGACCCCTTTGGGCTGGGGGTTTGAGTCATGGTGTCGTCGACCGTTTGGTCTAGGACAATGATTTGTGGGATAGCCATGTAAACCTAGACAGAGTCAACCCGAGTCTAAATGGTTACCTGGAGAAATCTGAGAAGGTGACACAAAGGCTATGCCAACGCACGGAATGGCTTCCGCCCAACTACCCATTGCACTTCCTGGCTGAGAGAAGAGAGTTGAAGATCAGTGCCAACAGTATCGGGGATCAGTGCCAACAGTATGTCGTTTTTAGGCTAAACCTGCAATCTTTACCTTTTTTTACATAGTAACCAAAAATTAAAAAACGTCTGAAGAAAAACTTCCCTGTGCGAAAAAATACTAAGGTGACAGTGATTCAGGAATAGAATTTTTATAAAGATTTAAGTTAACAGTAATTTGTAATCTTGACTGAAGTTCCCGTGAACTAGGTTGGTTTTAAATGGACTGAATGGTCCTGATCGTTTGGGAGGTGTGGTCCCCCCCATCAGATTAGTCTAGTCTGTCCCTAGTTAAACATGGGAGAAACCAGACTGCGGTCTCCTCATCGTGGTAGTCAGGTGGAAAACGGCCAGAATTGCCTATCCCAATTCTGGCTAGGCCAAACCACAGAGGGTGCAGTCAGGGAGTGGAGACATTAAATGTAATTCCACGAAATGCCCAAATGCAAGTCAATGTAAAGAGTCCAGCCCATACTACGGTATTCCAGGCAAGCGATGCGTTGATGGTTTCATCAGCGCCTTCTCTTAATAATCGGCGAGTTGAGGTACTTCTGAAACATAGATAACCCCTAAGTGTAGGGTGCTGGAACATGTATTCGCTGAAATGCTTGACAACCCAGTCGTTCATCGCTTGGGAACTTTTACGTTAGACATCATTTGGGTTTAAAAAACTCGAATTAACGGCATTTTACAAGACTCTTCATTCAATTATCGGTGATGACTCTTCACTCTCCTTTTTCAACTCCGGATCCCTTGATGGATCTGCGTATGGCGGAGTGGGCATCATCTTAAGCTCCCTCGTACCGAGGTCACTTCTCCAGTGGGAGCCTATCTCACATAGAGGAGCGAGAGCACGCTTCAAAGGCCATCTGTTCAACATATCAGTTATTATACTTTATACTCCAACCAGAGACGCACTAAAGAGCAAAACAGATTCTTTTTTCTTTTACCAACTTCTAACTTGTACTTCACACCAGCTTTTACGGAAAAGTATCCAATGTTGAGTCTGCCATTGGCCAGTTTGGTCTTGAAACCAGATTTAGCAGGGGATCAAGGCTTTCTCGGTTTACCACGACGAATGATTTTGTCATTACCGATACCCTATTCAAACACAAGCCCAGCCGCAGAGCCAAGAGGCATTCAAGAGATGGTAGAGCGGAAAGCCAGATTGATTACATCTTCGTGTTCCACCGATGGAAATCGATGGCTACGAATAGTAGATAGTACACTGGAGCAGATACTGGTTCAAAACATGGATTATATCTCCTAGTCATCTAGATCTAAAGTTGCGATTAGGAGTACGGCCGAAGACTAAACCTCCACGAAGATTTGACACAATTTGCTTCGATGATCTTAATATACGACAGGCATACAGCTGAGAGATCTCTTTGAATCACTTTGAAGGTCTCCCAGGCAAACGACCGATAAGCAAACCCTCAGCTTGGATGAAGAGTGGGTGACAATACGTAATACAATCCATGAGGCCACAGAAGCTACGATAGGATACCACAAAAGACTATCCAAAAAATGGATGTCAACGCGCACACTCCAGCTGCCTGAGCGCAAGCAACATATTTCAGACAAAATCGGAGTCATTCAAGCGCCTGAGAAGAGAATGTCACCAGTTAGCTAAGAATGACAAGAACCAGTGCAGGGAGAAAATCGCAGAAGACATGGAAGCCGCTGCCTCCAGATCTGACACCAGGAATATGTTTCAGCTCCTAAAATCTGTTTGAAGTAAATCAATCAAACCTAAAAGTACTTCTGTCTAAGCTGAAAATGGTAAGTTACTCTCGAAAAAATCCATCGCTGGAAAGAGCACTTCAACAAACTAATGAATCAGCACCAAGTCTCAATCAGTAACTGATCATAATCAGCATAGCCATAACCCGAACCGCAACCCTGATAACCTGCGGGTACCAAACCCATTCAGCAGTATCTTCAAAGACGTGAACACGGCTCCCCCTACGTTAAATAATGTCCAACAAGGGATCAATTACCTGAAAAGTAATAAAGCCCCTGGTCCCGATGCTATCCCGGCTGACATTTACAAGTATATAGGGACAGCCTTATCAGCTGGCTCCATAAGCTAACATGCTCTGGCTAACATGACCAGGGCAATAACGACCTTCTCAGACTTTGAATTAAGTCCAAATTTTGTGATCACCGATATGGACTACACCGACGATATTAGCTTATTACCTGGACCTCGTTCAGAAGCCCAATCCATGCATTCGAAAGTAGCTGAATAATCCTCTCTGGTGGGACTGAAGATAAGCTCCCCGAATACAAAAGTCATGGTGTTTAGTATATCATCTCAAGACCTCCCAATCTTACTAGAACAGTCGCCCATAGACAAGATACCTCAATTAAGATACCTAGGCTCTCTGGTAGACCCAATAGGATGCAGATCAGAGATTCAGTAGAGAGTTCCTTCGGAAATTGGAGTGTCCATCCAGCTAAACCACTCTCACTGGAATCACAAAAAAGTCCTTCAGAAGAGAAGAATAAGAATATATCAGGCCCTCGTTCGTTCTGTCCTACTATAGTGTTGTGAGGCATGGACTCTGAAAGCATCTGACATACAAGGCCTCAGCATGTTCGACCACTCATGTCTAAGGAGAATCAATGACATCAAACTCCGTGATCAAGTCAGCAACGATGAACTCCGCAAAATTTACCATCAGCGTTATGATTCGGCTACTGTAATCAAACAAAAAAGACTCCGATGGTTCAGCCATGCGCTTCACCGGCCGCAGCACAGCACACCTTCGTTAATAAAGTCCTCAGATGTACACCTCTCCTGAATGAAAAAATCGACATGGAGGACAGAAGAAAACGTGGCTCGCCTGCATCAAGGCAGACCTAGACCCACTCGGTGACTTCAAGAAGTATGAACGAAGATGAGATAAGTCATGGCTCGAATAGATTGACCCACTCACGAACGACCGAGACTCTTGCCTTACCACAATGACAAAGCCACCAAATACAAAACCACCAATACTACTACTACTACTAACAACTCACCGCAGCACCAAGCCGCCTGAGGCCAACACAGCTACGCACGCTCGTCCTCCATCCCAATCTATTCAAAGCCTCCCTTTTTACACCCGCCCATGAAGTTTCGATTTCCTTTAAATCTTTCTTTATGACGTCTTCCCATCCCAGACGAGGACAACCTGCTTTCCGTTTAGCCCTAGACGGTTGGCCGAAAAGAACAATCTTCGGCAATCTGTCATCCTTCATCCGCACAACGTGCCCTAGCCACCTCAACCTTTCTTTCATTATAGCCCTAGACCCTAAAGAGCGGTATTGAACCACATTTTTCATATAGCCTATTGTTTGAAATACGGTCAGTCAGCCGGGTACCCAGAACAATCCTTAAGCAATTTCTCTGGAGAACATCTAACAAATCTTCATCCTCTTTTCGGAGCGCCCATGCTTCAGAGCCATATTTGACCACTATCATCACTGTAGCTTCTAATATTCTACTCTTTGTTTGCAGACTTATCTTCCTATTCTTCCAAACTTTTTTTAACTGTGAAAAAACACCCTGAGCCTTGGCTATTCTACTTTTGACATCTTCACTGCTCCACCATCTTTACTAATAATACTACCAAGGTAAGTAAAGCTGTCCACCTGATCAATCTTTTCGTTACCCAACTTCACCTTTTCATCTTCACTTATTCCTAGCCTTAGTGACTTAGTTTTCTTAACATTAATTTTCAAACCTATTCTAGCACCCTTAACTCGCAAAACTTCTAAAACTTCATTCAGTTTGCTCACACTTTCATTTAGGATGCTTAAATCATCAGCATAATCTAAGTCAAGGAGACTTTTTCCTCCCCATTTGATTCCGTGGTCTCCCATTGCCTTTCCTTCGCTCCTTAAAACAAAGTCCATCAAAATAATCCATACAAAGGGGGATAGATCACAACCCTGCTTAACTCCTGATTTAATACAAAATTTCTACATCTGATTTCTACATAACATTAGAGGTAATTGGTCTCGAGATAACCCAAAGAAAAGAGGTTACTTTTATAGTTACGTATTTTGCTTTCTCGCTTTCAGCGGGTGGCGCGGTCAACCATCAACATTACTCCCCATTGCTGTGGCGCAGGCCTCGTTGGCACAATCTTTAGCGCTATAAGTGGTGCTATCGAAGAACTTATAAGGTGTAAGTTCACAGCTTTAAAGTATAATATTACATTTGACGCGGTCAATCTTTATTACCACAATTAAAGGCCAGTCTATTTTTTTATCGCTACAAATGGCGCGGTCGGTAGGATCAGTCGTCATGGAACAACTGATTCTGGAAATCAGATTCCTGGGAGTACTACCGTTGGAGACATACGAGCTAATTACCTGCAGTGCGATTAGATACAGACATATAAAATAAAACAAAACACAAATAGAAAAGTAATAGTTTTATTGAAACTTACATTAGGTGTACAACAGTGCTTCACTTCAAATTGACAACGACAGAGGCAAGGATTAAATTGGCTCTCAAAAATAATGTTGATGGCAACAGAGACAATCCATAATTGAAACGAAAAACAGTTTTTTTCACTATATCACAAAAATATATCGCCCCTGTGTTCTACTAGCTTTCTCACGATTGGCCCAAGTCCTGTGGAAGGGGCCGCTATTTTGTAATTATGTTCGCAAACTCACTACATTATGCGAACTGTTCGTCCAATAATTTGTTTTAAATATTTCTGATGAGTAAACGTTATAGCTTTAGCTTCCTGAGAAACATTGTATTTAGTGATTTTTTATTACCAATCTTCTCGGCGAAATTCAAAGCCGTCTCCCGTGATTAGCGCCGAGGTTTGGCTGAAATTAAAAGGCAGTTTTTCTTTTTGCTGATTAAGAATTTAGACTCTTGGAAACGGGATTCTCCAAGAACGGTATTATCTTTAGAAAGAAAGAATTGTATTTTTTTGTATTTTAAATATATCACATTTTACTCACGGTACATATTACACTTCCCATTATTTTCTAGCACGCCTACCGACCGCGCCATTTGTAGCGATAAAAAAATAGACTGGCCTTTAATTGTGGTAATAAAGATTGACCGCGTCAAATGTAATATTATACTTTAAAGCTGCGAACTTACACCTTATAAGTTCTTCGATAGCGCCACTTATAGCGCTAACGTTTGTGCCATCGAGGCCTGCGCCACAGCAATGGGGAGTAATGTTGATGGTTGACCGCGCCACCCGCTGAAAGCGAGAAAACAAAATACGGAACTATAAAAGTAACTTTTTTCCTTGGGTTATCTCGAGACCAATTACCTCTAATGTTATGTAGAAATCAGATTTCTGGGAGCACTACCGTTGGAGACATACGAACTAATTGCCTGCTGTGCGACTAGATACAGACATATAAAATAAAACAAAACACAAATAGAAAAGTAATAGTTTTATTGAAACTTACATTAGGTGTACAACAGTGCTTCACTTCAAATTGACAACGACAGAGGCAAGGATTAAATTGGCTCTCAAAAATAATGTTGATGGCAATAGAGACAATCCATAATTGAAACGAAAAACTGTTTTTTTTTACTATATCACAAAAATATCACTCCTGCGTTCTACTAGCTTTCTCATGATTGGCCCAAGTCCTGTGGAGGGGGCCGCTATTTTGTAATTATGTTCGCAAACTCACTACATTATGCGAACTATTCGTCCAATAATTTGCTTTAAATATTTCTGATGATTAAACGTTATAACTTTAGCTTCCTGAGAAACATTGTATTTAGTGATTTTTTTTATTACCAATCTTCTCGGCGAAATTCAAAGCTGTCTCCCGTGATTAGCGCCGAGGTTTGGCTGAAGCTAAAAGGCAGTTTTTCTTTTTGCTGATTAAGAATTTAGACTCTTGGAAACGGGATTTAAGCTTAATTAGGGGAAGTCGGAATTATATTTAGAAAGAAAGAATTGTATTTTTTTTGTACTTTTAAATATATCACATTTTACTCACGGTACAATTTTTTCAATCCATTTATTGTTGTCACTCGCTGTCCACAAGTTATGCAAGCTGTCTATTGTTCATATATAAGGTTTTTATCAAAGAGGTAATCGTATAGATTTGAAATAAGCCTCAATCGATTTAAATTGGAAAGTTCTAGATCCGTTTTTTAAAGTCAAGAATAATCGGACAGTAATCACCCCCCCCATGCCATAAAAACTTGAAACTTTTTGCAATCAAAAACGAACAAAAATTAATTAAAAAAACTTTCCGAAAAATAAGTTTTTCAAAGAAAAGTAAAGGTCATTTTAAACTTAAGGTCAGGAGATACAAATGCCGGTTAAGTTCAAACTCAAAACGACCAGAAATTACTATTAAAGAATAAATGAAACCCAAAACGAACAGAAATTAAATAAACAATCATAGCAAAAAACATACAACAAGTAATAATATAAATGAATAAATAGATCTTAAAGCGAGTAATGCTTGGATTGAATATGAAAATCAAGCTTAAAACGAAAACAAATATTTTGCTATTAAAGTATAAATGAAACTTAAAACGAACAGAAATTAAATAAAAAATCAATTCGAACAAACATACAATATATATTAATGTAAATGAATAAATAAATCTTAAAACGAGTGAAACTTAAATTGAATATGCAAATCAAGTTTGAATCGAATAAAAATAACTACAAACAAGAGTTTGGGTATCGTCTCACTGCAGAAGCCTAAAACCTACTGCTTTATTGGCGCTTTACTGAAAACGAATTATATTAAAATGTTTTCTTTTGTACTTAATATTGTAAATAAATATTAAAATTACAGTAAAATTTTGAACTGATGAGCTTTTAGCAATTAATATTATTATGCATCAAATATTCAGTTTAATTTATTAGTTCTTTTCAAGATTAGTCAAGACAAATATAGTTTCACTACAAGCAAAACTTGAATACTGCCCCCTTCTTTAATTGTAAAAACCTAAAGCCTTCTGCATGATTAGTGCTTCACTGAAAACGAATTACTCGTATATTACAAATTTGTTATTTTCCAGTTTTTACATCATTGAAAATGAAAAAAAAAATTACAGTGAAAACAAAATCTTGAACTGATGGATCTTTCAACAATTAATATCATTATATATCTAATATTCAATTTGATTTTGTTTATGCTTTCCAAGACTGTTCAAAACTCATATAGTTTAGCCATTTTTTTTAACTCTGCCATTTTTTGTAACTAATCGTGTTAGTTTGCTATGAAAACATTCTATGGCTTCTAGGCATTTCTATTTGAGCGGCAAACTGCACCTCAAACTTTGTGGAACATATATTTTCTTGCATGAAACGCCAAAATATAATAAAATGTCAAGTTTCGGAGTGTTTCACCACTCACAAGCAAGTGCCATTCGTATTTTTGAATCCGCATGGTCAATTTAGGGGGTGGAGGGTAGGCTAATTCTCGTAGCAGCCCCATTCCGTTGTGGTATGGTTCACATTTTCAACACCTGGCGTCCGGACTATCATATAATCTACCAAGCATACAACTACCCCAAATCAGTATCAATAAATAATAGAAACCCAAAACGAACAAAAATTAAAATATATATTAGAGTCAAACTCAAAACGAGCATAAATTAATGTGAGTAGGGTTCAAAATTCCTATGCTTTCTAAAAGCCAGAATATAATTTGTACTTTAGTGAAAAAAAAAATCAAATGAGTTTACTGAAAAAAAATGTGCATTGTCTATTTAATATAAACATGCTGATATCTATTCCCTAAAATCTTAATTAATTTTTGATTTCTTAAAGTTACAAAAGTGAAAATATTTCAAAGAATCGTTTTCAGTAAAGCGCCAATGACGTAGTAGGTTTTAGGCTTCTGCAGTGAGACGATACCCAGACTCTTGTTTGTAGTTATTTTTATTCGATTCAAACTTGATTTGCATATTCAATTTAAGTTTCACTCGTTTTAAGATTTATTTATTCATTTACATTAATATATATTGTATGTTTGTTCGCATTGATTGTTTATTTAATTTCTGTTCGTTTTAAGTTTCATTTATACTTTAATAGCAAAATATTTGTTTTCGTTTTAAGCTTGATTTTCATATTCAATCTAAGCATTACTCGCTTTAAGTTCTATTTATTCATTTATATTATTACTTGTTGTATGTTTTTTGCTAATTGTTTATTTAATTTCTGTTCGTTTTGGGTTTCATTTATTCTTTAATAGTAATTTCTGGTCGTTTTGAGTTTGAATTTAACAGTTATTTGTATCTCCTGATATTAAGTTTAAAATGGCCTTTACTTTTCTTTGAGAAACTTATTTTTCGGAAAGTTTTTTTTAATTAATAACTGGTAAGACCGAAATAGGCCGATAATTTCCAAGATCGTTCTTATTACCGCCTTTAAAAATAGATTATTTTTAAAGATGATTACTTGTTTGCATTAATGGGTGAGTTGGTGAGAAGGCTTTCTAAGTTCATTCCAACACGCGTTCTTTTTCAGGTCACTTTGAGCGATGAGTAAGACAAAATTTTCGAAAACTGGTTTGGTAGGGAAGACGGGCCTGTATGCAAAGTGCAAGATTGGTGTGCCAAGAGTAGTTTTTCGTTTTTGATTAGTTGCAATTCTTTCTTTCGTGTGTCTTCTAATCACAGATTCTATTGTGCTCTATCTTCGTTCATCATTACCTTAGACATTTTCTCCGTGCTCTTTGCTTTAGCTGTTCTGATTGATTTTGTCGTGTTGGATGGTACAGGTTGTGTCTTTCAATTTTATCCCATTAATTTCTGAACATTTGATTGGTCATGTTGTTGTTGTTCAAACAACGCATCAATTTCAAAAATTGTGAGTTTGCGCTTTTTGGGTCGTCCTCTTGGTATATTTCTTCAAAGCGCGTTTATAAGGGTTTTTCACTAATGAACTGACTTATGTACTATTATCTTGAGATTATTTTACTTATTTTCTTTATGACTTTGATTAAATTTAGAATTCACTATTGCTTTAAAAATAAAAAATTTAATGTTTTTTCAAACAGTTCGTTTAAAAAACATATAACATATTCCAAATATAGAAAGTTTATAAAATTAAGTTTAATGCTACCCATCAAAAACTGCAAGCTTGGGAAAATTTGCTTGTTTTTTGAAGAGGGGGAAAATGCCTCAAAAAGCGAAGGGATTTTGATCAAAATCACACCACCAATTTCAGCTTATCAGAGAGCCCTACTTTATAATTTTCAGGCTCTTACCTAAAAACTGAAGTATTTTTTGCAAAAAGAAATACCATGGATGTGTGTCTTTTTTCTTTTTTTTCTGCCGAAAAAAATATCGTTGCCGTTAAACATCGCGACGGCGTTGTTCTTCTAATCGCAAATCTTGTTGTGCATAATTTTCATTTGCGAATCGTTGCGATGCTCGTTGTCGCATGTCTTTTAACCGTTGATTTGGTTGTGCATCATTTTCGTTGGTGATACGTCGTAATTCTCATTGTCACTTGTCTTCTAACTGCAGATTTCGTTTTGTATCATTTTGTTTTTTGATTCGTTGCGATTCTCGTTGTCGCAAGTCTTCCTACCGTAGATTTCGCTGTGCTTTATTTTCGTTTTTAATTTGTTACGATTCTCACTTTTATTTGTCTTCTAACCGCAGATTTCGCTTAATTTTCGTTTTTGGTTTGTTACGATTTTCACTTTCGCCTGTTTTCTAACCGTAGATTTTGTTGACATCATTTATGGTTTAACCTGTATGCAGCCTTTTATATTAATAAATGACTTTATTGCATGTATTATGATAAAAGTTGCACTTTAAATGCATCTAGATGCATTCTAGGCCTATCTAGACCGTTTTTTCAGGCCAGAAAATGTTAGTGAGTCAATTTTCACAATTACTTCACAATTATTCGCGATTTAAGATAGTATTAGATTGCTTGCTTAAAGATAGTAGATATAGATTACAATTGGCAAAGTTCGCCTATAAGTAAATAATATCTACGAGGGCCGAAGAATGAAACGCGCGGATAGAAGCAAGCTATTGGGGTCTTTTTGATTAATCCTGTTATGTTAGGGGGGAAATGTGGAGGTTTTTATTGTCAACATCGGAAATATACTTCGGAAAGCTTTATTGTCAACTATTATTCAGGTGAAAAAGGCTTGCCAAGTTTTACGGTTTTGTTTACACATCAAAATGCTTGAACTGTACACCAAAACTCTATTAGCAGTTTGATTTGCTATAGATTTTTTCTGATAATTTAGCTGACAATCTTATACTAACTTGCAACAACAACCCTAACCAATTAATTTCTCTTGAGGTGACAGGAACACTGTTAAAATCCTGGTAGAAAAGTTAAGCATAATATATGGAACCAAGCTCGTTTATTATGTAAGATTAATATATACAAATAGAGATTGAAAATTAAAACAGAAATTCAAATTAAGAATCAGGTGGCTTGTGTTTTCAAAAACTCTTTCACTAGTGAAGGAGTTCTCCACCAACAGAGGAATTAGTTTTGACGCAAAAGAAATTATGAATATTTGCAATAATCGGAATAACCACACCGAATTAGGAACCAAAAATAACCAGCCAACTTCAGGCATCAGGCATTTGAGCCACCCATAATTCTGTATAGCTATTTCATTCATTTTTATGAGTAAAACCATACAGATTGTTTTTTAAAGACTCGTTATGGATTTTTCAATTTTAGAAGGTTTTTGCGAACACTTATCGCACCAGGCTTTACGTTTTATCAATCTCTTCGAAGTAGTTTAACAATGTCATTTTGTTCAAAACATTCCAACCAGCCAGTGGCACCATTTTGGGGGGCACGCCCCCTCCCCCCGATTTTTGAGGGGTCCAATTTTCAACTCTGAAGCTCATAGTTTATTCTTCCTTTTCCAAATTGTTTTTGTTGCTTTTGATTTATTCCTGAAAAACCAAAAACCAGGTCATTAGAAAACAGCAAATTGAAGACACTCAAAGATTTGCAGCAAAGTCATCCATTTGAAGAATATCTCCTCTGGCATGATTTCGCAGGATTCGGCCTGTCACATTATACTGTCTCCAATAATGTATGTACCCGGTCAGCCTGTAAAGTCATTATCGACGTATGATTGAGAAAGTGGAAAGACATTATAGAGCTGGTAAGGCAGCACGAAAGCAGTGACCAGCACAAAGCGTGTGCTATTTCCTGGACCAAATTAAAAGCTACTCAGACGGAAATGGCCAAATCTGTTGCCTCATGCCTCTCCAAAGAACGGGAAAAGGAAATATTAGAGAACAGACGGTATGTAACATTCGATACCAGTTTTTTGCCGAGGCCTAGAAAACTGCCAATATGTCCGTGCTAATGCTTGGAAGGACAGTTTGACACGTTGATCTTACTGGTATATATCAGTAGCTGAGATTCTGGTAAGATATGACTGTATACTCGCAGTTTTGTTAGTTGTTCAAGAATCTTCTGACAGGGAGGAAGCGGCAGAAGCTAACGGTCTTAAGAATCAACTAGAGTCATTTCCCTTCATATTCAGATTACATGTAATTCATGAAGTTCTTGCAGTGATCAAACCTCTTTCTGAACAACTGTATGCCCAAGATCTGATCATTTCAAACGCCTACACTTTAATCACCACAACAAAAAAAAACAACTGAAGACAATGCGTGATGTCGAGTATTTTCGAGTCCTATACGGTAAGTCTAAGGAGATGGCTGTTAATGTCAGAGCTGATCTTGCGGAAACAAGCGCTCTTGCTTCAACCATACCAGAAAAATCAAAACGAGTCCAGAAGATATTCAGAAGACTCAGGGACTATTTGATGACATCAACACTTGTAAAGCACAGCACTGAATCTGAGGGCACAAGAACAGAAGAGAAAATGCTAAGAGAGCTCTACGAGGTTTTGGGCAGAGTGGTAAATGAGTTTGAAGAGCGTTTTTCTGTCCAGCTGCCAGTACTAAAAACCACACGATGCTTTAACCCCAAATCCGAAGACTTCGTGAACACAGATTTACTTCTCGAGATCGCAACATACTTCGATAAAGCTGGCATTGATGTTATAGAGCTGAAGAGTCAAGCTTTGATAGCTCGTGCATATGTGTCGCAGCTTCCACAGAAATCGGCAAACGCTTTAGATGTTTTCAAAGGCCTGGGAGGATTGAAAGAAGCTTATTCTGAGGTTTTTGAGGTAGTGAGGGTAGTCCTCACACTCCCATTCACAACATACTCAAATGAACGGATTTTTCTCTGTGTTGACATTGTGAATGATTACCTTGTGAGAATGCCATCATAACCTGACTAAATTGTAAAAATAGCAAACTATGACTTTTGAGTAATGATAAAAGTAACGAAGTATTAATTTGCTTTGTGTAAGGAAAACAAACCCAACATTAGATTTGAATAAGAATACCCTTGATCCAACAAGGTCCATAAAATGCAAATATAAATACCGGACCGCTTCAAACTCGAGAGGTCAACGGCAAGAATATTACGCGACAATAATCACATGACAAAACAGGGCTTTTAATAGAGAAAGCGGAAACTAACTTTTTGAACAAAGATTTACTATTAGGATTACATCAAAACCGGTCTCTGGCCAATGGGAGACAAGAATGACAAGATAAGACAAAGCTTAAAATAGGGATTCGGGAACGGAAACGGGGTAGTCTTTTTTGGAACTAACAACGAGTAAGTGTTTTACTCTGTAATTAAGGTAGGCTACCACTGTCTGACTAAATTCCCTTTGGAGATAAAATTTTGAGATAAAAAGTAAACTTCTGAAAGATTTCTGTCACCTGAATATAAATTTAATACGTATGTAGAAGACAAGAATAAAATCTAGTGCTTAAGTCTAACATTTTACTATAAGTTGGATATTTGGGTTTATAATTCGGTAGTATTTTCACTTAGCCAAGGCTTGAGCCATTTGAAAAAAAACAGCATTTTTAAGGTTAGAATAAGCTAAAAATAAATTTCTTCCCAGAAATTTATTTATAGAAGAAGCTTCGAATACCCGAGGGTTCAAAGAGGGGAAGGAACCCTAACCCAGAAGTCAACGTTAGGAGAGCCTTTTGTGCTTCCCTTTTTGAGCCTAGAGTTCCTTGGAACTTAACTTGACTTTATAAAGACCCTATAGCACGAAATTGAAATTATCGGACAACAACATTACTTTCCCCCTTGTGCAGTCTTCAGACGTTTATACGAAGGAGAACCCTGTTCCCTTTTTAATCATTCTTTCAGTTCATTAAACCTGTACCGACTGTTTATACAAAGGTGGCCTCAATGTTTATACAGATAGGTTAGGGAAAAGGGGAATAATATTGTCAATCTAAGAATTTCCTGGCCTTTATTTCCAGATATATTCAATTGAGAGTTTTTCCTGCTAAAGTTAAAGCTTATTAAAGGTCCAAGGAACACAAACCCCTTTTTCAATAAATAATAAGAGGATCTCTTGATTTGGGTTAATGTAAATTGGAAGAAAACCAAGTACGGTTATTCCTAGCTTGGCTCAGCCAAGAAACAATAGATTGAACTAAAGGATTTTTTAATACCCCAAAACTCAAGCCTTGACTAGCAATTCAAGTGTAACTCTTTTAATTAGAAACATTCGATAGCCTAGAATTAACTTAATCCTTTTGTTTTCGGTAAACATTTGTGGATTGAGCAAGTAGACCATAGACATCAGACCTAGAAGAGGTTTAGAAGTATTCAAACTAATTAGAATTAGAATACTTTCCTTTTATTTCTTTTGAAATAAATATCAGTTGTCACTGAATCCTGAGTACCGATTCTTACCCAAAGCCTCAGTCATAACACGCTACACGCTACCAAATTTTAGCCCTGATAGTAGGGGCAACCTTACAACTGCTCGCAGCGGTAGTCAAGTTCGGTGCAACTTTCGTTTAGTGGGGGAGGATTAATAAAATTTTGTAAAATTTAGTCCTCTGTTCCTCACAAGAAAGTGTGTGTTCAGTTTTTCAAACCTATCCGAGACAGAAAAGTTTGAAAAAGTGTTCATTAAAGAAATTTTTAACCTTAAAGGGAAGCTCAGACAGCCTTTTATCTTCCTAAGATTCTTTCTTTCTTCTCTTTTTCTTTCTCTTTGCTACAAGTTCTAGTATCCAAATCGTCTATAATTTACTTAAATAGGGCCATAGGTTAATCATCCTTAAGTGTGTGTAATTATATTACTAAACTTGAGGGTAAATTTAAATCGAGGTACTGAGAAAATTCTCATACAATTTATAAATAGACCCATTTTAGCGATTTAAAACACTATAAGGGATCAAAAGGTTACCCATACTAAGAGTTGAAAAGAATAGACCCATCATGAGTTCAAATGAAAACAAAATTAAAGAGTTAGAAATTGCACTACAACAAGCACAGTCTAGGATAAACGCTCTAAAAGGGCGATATAGAGATGCCACAGTCACAAGTAGGCTTCAAAACCTATTTGTGGAGCAAGCTATTTGTTATAAACAGGGAGAAATACAAAGATTCGCAACAAGCTTAGACATTCCTAAAAAGAAAGATATGTCAAGACCAACTAGAGATAATTATGCCAGTTATAAATTTAAGTATAAAATATACCAGGTATAAAAATGCCAGGTATAAATGCCAAAAAATGCTTGCATAAAATGCTGGACTTGCGAGGGTCCACATAGACAATCGGAATGTGAAAAACCTCCAACTTGTATCCGCTTTGGTGAAACAGGCCACAAATCAAAATATTGTTTAGCTCCAACACCTATAAACCAGCCCCAAGAAAAAATTTAAGGCAATATTGCCGAAGGTACTGCGGCCTCCGAGCAATGGTTAGGGAACCACCGGAAGGCACAGGCCCAGATTCCGTAGTTTTGTAGATATAGGTCAAACGTTAGTAGTAGATTTAGTGTGACCAGGAGTCACTAACACGAACAAGACTAGGACTATGAAGGTCACTAGCACGGAAAGACTAGGACTATGAAACAGGAGTCACTAGCACGGACAAGACTAGGACTACTGAAGGTCACTAGCACGGAAAGACTAGGACCATAAAACAGGAGTCACTAGCATGGACAAGACTAGGACTATGAAAGTCACTAGCACGATAGAGACTAGGACTATGAAACAGGAGTCACTGGCACGGACAATACTAGGACTATGAAGGTCACTAGCACGGACAAGACTAGGACTATGAAACAGGAGTCACTAGCACGGACAAGACTAGGACTACTGAAGGTCACTAGCACGGAAAGACTAGGACCATAAAACAGGAGTCACTAGCACGGACAAGACTAGGACTATGAAGGTCACTAGCACGATAAAGACTAGGACTATGAAACAGGAGTCACTAGCATGGACAAGACTAGGACTATGAAGGTCACTAGCACAGAAATGACTAGGACTATAAAGGTCACTAGCACGGACAAGACTAGGACTATGAAACAGGAGTCACTAGCACGGACAAGACTAGGACTATGAAGGTCACTAGCACGGACAAGACTAGGACTGTGAAACAGGAGTCATTAGCACGGATAATGGGGAGGGGTTCTGTTCGGAAGATGAATGGTTATTTAATCTCGTTCAAGAGGTATTTATCAGCCGACAAATATGTATTAATGAAAAAAAGGCCTGAAAGGGCCAAGCAGCATAATGCAACTAAAAAATATTAGAAATCAAAATCTTACCTAATAATCTAGTGCACGTCATTCAAGAGTGTTCATAAAAAAAAATTATTCTTATAGGAGACCCTATCTAGTGGTAACGGAATTATATAAAAACGTCCTTTTGTTACACGAGTTAAAAACTTATAAACGACGATTAACAAATTTAAGACAACTTAAAAAGATAAACAAGGAAGTGACAAAAAGTTCAATCCAAATAAAAAGGTTCGTCAAGAAAATAGAAAAAGTAATCCTTTCTATTCTTCAAGCCGAAAATAAAAGTTTCCCTTTCATTGTTACAGATCCAGAAGACATGCTTAGGACAATTTTTGAAATTGAAAATTCACTACCAATAGGCTATAGAATATCGGTTAATTATAGACGTTATGGCTTACTGGAACTTTATAAATCGACTAGCTGCAATGTGGCGACACAACAATTGAAATTGTTGGTTATTTGTGTTTTCTCAATATCAAATAAAAAAGATGGGTTCAGAATGTTCGAAAAGTTCAGCATTCCATTCCCGGTGTCAAACACTTCGTATTTCTCTAAAATAGAAAAGGAGTTTAAATTTTTTGGGTTGAGTAAAGATCAAACGAGATATTTCTTAGAAGATTACAATATAGAAAAAGAATGTAACTTAAAGGGTATACCACTATTGTGCAACAACCAATTTCTTATTAGAAGTACAAATGAACTCCTGCAGTTTAGCAAACTACATGGAAAATAACGCATTAATTAATAAAGTGCGTGCAACCAAAATTATAAAGGAAAATAAAATCTTAATCCAAAGAATTGGAAGGGAAAAGTATATAATCACATCTCCTTTCAAAGAACAAATAAGAATACATTTCGAATGCAAAACAGAGAAAAACAGTAAACTCACATATATAAAGGGCAGCTCAATATTGGAATTGCCATAAGAATGTTCTCTAGCTGCAGAGATGTTAGAAATCAACAGGATGTATAGGGGACAGATTACAAAAGGAATGGCACCTTCAAACATATCTATAATTAGCCTAAAAGGGAACCTATCCATAGCTGGAATAGAAAACGAGTGGGACAAAGATTTTGAAGATTTAATCTCTATATATTTCCAGAACAACTCCAAGACACAGATTGGCATACCTGAACTGAGAAAAAGGCACATTTCCTTAATAGACGAAAGAGGAAAGAAAATAGCTAGCTACTGGACATGTATTCTTAATACCTATAATCTATTTATAACTTTATTAGGACTAGTTTCTATAGGAATAATATTCAAAACATTGAGAAAACTATGGTTAGACTATAGGAAACAAAAGTATCAAGGCTTTCACGTAACTGTGGAACAAGAAAAAACTGAAATAAATTGATCCTTAGCAAAGTTATGGTTTCATTAAAAAAAATTAACTGTACTAAGAATTTAAGTGTGGGAGGTTCTGAGAAATCAATCATAACCAGACTAAATTGTAAAAATAGCAAACTATGACTCTGTGTAAGGAAAACAAACCCAACATTAGATTTGAAAAAGAATAACCCCTTGATCCAACAAGGTCCATAAAATGAAAATACAAATACCGGACCGCTTCAAACTCGAGAGGTCAGCGGCAAGAATATTACGCGACAATAAGCACATGACAAAACAGGGTTTTTAATAGAGAAAGTGGAAACTAACTTTTTGAACAAAGAATTATTATTAGGATTACATCAAAACTGGTCTCTGGCCAACGGGAGACAAGAATGACAAGATAAGACAAAGCTTAAAATAGGGATTCAGGAACGGAAATGGGGTAGTCTTTTTTGGAACCAACAACGAGTAAGTGTTTTACTTTGTAATTAAGGTAGGCTAAAACTGTCTGTCTGAATTTCCCTTGGAGATACAAGTTTGAGATAAAAAGTAAACTTCTGAAAGATTTCTGTCACCTGAATATAAATTTAATACGTATGTAGGAGAAAAGAATAAAAACTAGTGCTGAAGTCTAACATTTTACTATAAGTTGGTGATTTGGGTTTATAATTCGGTAGTATTTTCACTTAGCCAAGGCTTGAGCCATTTGGACAAAACAGCATTTTTAAGGTTAGAATAAGCTAAAAATAAATTTCGTCCCAGAAATTTAAAACTTGTAGAGGAAGCTTCGAATAACCGAGGGTTCAAAGAGGGAAAGGAACCTTAACCAAGAAGTCAACGTTAGGAGAGCCTTTTGTGCTTCCCTTTTTCAGCCTAGAGTTCCTAGGAACTTAGCTTGACTTTATAAAGACCTTATAGCACGAAATTGGAATTATCAGACAACAAAATTACTTTCCCCTTGTGCAGTCTTCAGACGTTTATACGAAGGAGAACCCTGTTCCCTTTTAATCATTCTGACAGTTCGTTAGACCCGTACCGACTGTTTATACAAAGGTGGCCTCAATGTTTATACAGATAGGTTAGGGAAAAAGGGAATAATATTATCAATCTAAGAATTTCCGGACCTTTATGTCCAGATATATTCAATTGAGAGTTTTCCCTGCTAAAGTTAAAGCTTATTAAAGGTCCAAGGAACACAAACCCCTTTTTCAAGACATAATAAGAGGATCTCTTGGTTTGGGTTAATATAAATTGGAAGAAAACCAAATACGGTTATTCCTAGCTTGGCTCAGCCAAGAAACAATAGTTTGAACTAAAGGATTTTTTAGTACCCCAGAGCTCAAGCCTTGAATAGCAATTCAAGTGTAACTCTTTTAATTAGAAACATTCGATAGCCTAGAATTAACTTAATCCTTTTCTTTTCGGTAAACATTTGTGGATTGAACAATTAGACCATAGACATCAGACCTAAAAGAGGTTTAGAAGTATTCAAAATAATTAGAATTAGAATATTTTCCTTTTATTTCTTTTGTAATAAATATCAGTTGTCACTGAATCCTGAGTACCGATTCTTACCCAAAGCCTCAGTCATAAAACGCTACACGCTACCAAATTTTAGCCCTGATAGTGGGGGCAACCTTACAACCTTTAGACAACAATGGACAACGAGTGACTTTTGCGTTTGCTCCTTATGTTCTCTGAAAAGGCTTCAGTGAAGGAGCTCGATTTTGAAAAGCTTGTGGACGACTTCGCAAAAATGAAGCCAAGGAGATATCCATTGCTTAAGTAACTGCACCTAACTTTCAGTTTTTAATTTGTGTGGTAAATTTTCCATCTTGTAACGATTTTTTTGTCCCTAACCAGGTTGCAAAAGGCAAAATCTAAATAAATTACGTTGCTTTAACGTGTATTCGAAGACTAATTTGAAGAGTAGTCTACCAAACAGAGTAATTACATTTTGAGTCTGGACGAGGGCCTAAAATTGATCTGTGACCCCCCCCCGCAAGGTTTTCTGAAATGGCGCCACTGCAATCAGCATCAAAACCCCTAGCATGATTTCCTTGATGTAATCACCTATGAGACCATGAAGTCTGCTTAGCTACTACAGTAGCATTTTGTCTAGATTGTACCCTTCTGGCAAACGTTAGAGCCAACTACTTCCTGAGATCAAGTGAAGAAGCATCCTGATTTGTTTAAAATATTAACTTAGATGATGTCCATAAAACATTTTTCATAGGCCGCGTAATAGCGTTGCCTAAGTAAGGAGTGATGTGGGCACAATTTATTTTTTAGATTAAAGCACCTCGTATAGAAAGATTTATCGTAGAAATTTCAAAAAGAGCTCGCTCGATTGGAAATTGTGAGGGCTAGTGCCCTTTTTAATAGTCAAAAGTGACTAGAGGGCAACCGGACCCCACCCCCTCACCAGGCCCATCATTTACCCAAACATATCCAATTGAAATTTTTGGATTGCCATTTTGTTCAGCGTAGTTGAAAGGTCCGGAAATTTTGTCTTTGAGGGTGACAAATCCCCCACAGCCCTCAGAGCAAGGGTTGTAAGTTATGCGCTGGGGGTATATAAGGCTCTTATAGAAAGGGGGTCGTATATGCTTTGGAGGGGGCTTATTGCATTGGTAACCAGAAGTGGTAGTGCCCTTTTTAAGAGTCAGAGTGATCGGAGGGCAGCTTTCCACACCCATCATTCCCCCAAACACGTCCAATCAAATTTTTAAGATAACCATTTTGTTTAGTGTATTTGAAAGGTCTGGAAATTATTTCTTTGAGGGTGACAACCCGCAGAGCCGTCACAGCAAGGGTTGTAAGTTATACCCTGGGGGCATATAAGGTTTTTATAGAAATAGTGGTTATATAAGCTTCGAGGGGGGGGGGCTATTGGATTGGTAATCAGAAGTTATAATGCCCTTTTTAAGAGTCAAAGTGATCGGAGGGCAGGCACCCCCCCCCCCTCCCCCACGCCCATCATTCTCCCAAACACATCGACTAAAAATTTTGAGATAGCCATTTTGTTCAGCGTGGTTGAAAGGTGTAGTATTTGTTTACTTAAAGATTACAACCCCCCCCCCCCCAATAGTCCTCAGGGTAAGGATTTTAAGTTATGCCCCAGGGACATATAAGGTTTAAATGGGAACGGTAGTAGTAAAAAATTCGGAGGGGGCTGATTACATTGGAAATCAGAAATTCTAGTACCCTGTTTAAGAGTCAAAATGATATGAGGTTCCCCTCCCCCTTACCGTCAGTTTCCCCCAAATGCATCCGATGGAAAGTTTGAGATAGCCATTTGGTCAAAAATAAACCAAATATCCCATAACAAACTTTTTGGGGTTAACACAACCCCCCTACCAGATTCTGGAGGTCAGAGTTTTAAGTTAAGCCCCCTGGTTATGTAAGCCTTTTTATGGAAGTGGTGGTTGTGTGAACTTTGGAGGAAGATCACTTGATTGTAAATGTATAGTTCTAGTTTCTTTTAAGAGTCAAAACTGATGGAGGGCAACCTGCCCACCCCTCCCTGACCCCCTCTTTTCCTCAAACGTATCCGATCAAAATTGTGAGACAGCCAATATGTTCATTTTAGTCCAAAGAGCATATAACAATGGCTTCAGGGTTGACACAACCCTCCAGCCCAGGGTAAAGGGTTGTGAGTTATGCCCCGGGCATATAAGGTTTTTATTGAACCAATACTCGTATAGACTTTGGATCGGATGGGAATCATTCGATTTTAAGTCGGAAGGTCTAGTGCCCTTTTTAAGAGTCAAAAGTGAATAGACGGCAACCAGTCCCTCCCCCACAAGCCTATCATTCCCCAAAACACATCCAAACACAATTTTAAGAGAACTATTTTATTCAGAATTATTGGAAGGTCCGGTAATTATCTCTTTTGGGATGTCAGCCTCCCCATAAATATGACGTAGATAATTTCGGAGACCACACTGCCTTTCCATGACGATAAAATCAAAGTTCAAAATAGGGATAAAATCCTTTTTAATGGACAGTGTATACACTGTCTATTAAAAAGGATTTTATCCCTATTTTGAACTTTTATTTTATTGCCAACCTCCTCACAGTCTTCAGGTTAAAGCCTGTAAGTTAGGCAATTCTTTCATTGCTTATACATAGAATATGTTATGAGAAACTTCATGCATGTTTGAAGTTTATCATAGGCAGTGGAATAGCGCTGCCTAAGTAAAGAGCAAAGGGGGTACAAAGTTTTTTTTAGACCCGGGCACTTCGTATCAAAGGTGATGTCGTAGAAACTTCTACAAGGGCTCATTCAATTAAAAATTGGAAGGGCTAGTGTCCTTTAATAGTTGAAAGTGATTGGAAGGCCACTACCTCCCCTCCCCACCCAAAGCCACCATTTCCCCAAACACACCTAATCAAAATTTTGAGATATCCATTTTGTTAATCATAGTTAAAAGGCCCAGAAATTATGTCTTTGAGGATGACAACCCCCCACACCCCCCGCAGCCTTCAGGTCAAAGGTTGGAACATATGCCCTGGGGGTATATATGGTTTTTTTTATAGATAGGGTGGTCGTACAAACTTCGGAGGGGGCTCATTGGGCAAACACGTTTTATATACGTTTTCGCTTTTTTGTATATTTTTTTACTACAACAAAATATGTTTTAAATGTTTTCACTTTTTGTTTTCATAAATAAAAATTATCATAAAAAATTAAAACTTTAAGGAATAATTATTAGTACGTGTCAATTAAACTGCAATCCACGGTCATTTGTTTTTTATTTATTTTTTTATTTTAGTAAAGCGCAAATTATCTTCTGGTCTTGTGGAGGCAATGGGGTTATTAGCCCTACTCTTGAGTTTGACTCGGCTATTTATTGTAATTTCTGTTCGTTTTGAATTTCATGTATTTATTGATTGTGATTTGTGGTGGTTCTACGTTTGAAAGATTATTTGACCTTTTTTCTACTCATTTTCTGCTTAATGGAGCTTTTTACTTTTCTTTAAAAAACATCTTTTGTGGAAAAGTTTTTTTTAGTTAATCTTTATAAACATTAGGCTATATATTTATGGTAAAGGAATGATAACCTTAATTTTAACCCAGTTTCACACGTAATGTTTGATTTTATGATTTGGTCTACGTTCTCTTTTTTTAATTATTTTGAGACAATTTATATCACTTTCCTTAGCACATAGTATTGAAAGCTAATGACGCATAGGCTTCCCACAATTTTCCCATTTTGGTGAATTACCTCTCGCAGAGACTATCTATCTTGGATTTACTCGAATTAGGCTGGCTCTCAAGTCGACTTATCACTTCCGCCAAGTTGATAATTCAAAAATAAACAGACTCAGTCTCGGGCTTCGGTTTTGTTCTTGGCGATCTTAAGGAGGTCGCTGTATCTGGTCTGACTTGTTTGTCATAATTGACATTCTTTTAATCTAAGCTAGGTATAGAAGGATTTGTATAGCTTTTCAGCGGTTCTTCTTAAGAACTAATATGTCCCTATGCAATTTATAATACCTACAAGACCTATATTAATCCACTGTTTTAGTGAAATAATCTTTTCATGCTGTATTTTTCACCGCTGCACTCAAGCCTTTCAAAGATTTTGAGATAAAAACTAAGTAGCCCACTTTTATATGGTCTAGCTAATATTTGTTAATCACGATTAATATTTCGATTTTATTTCCTCCTTGTGTTGTTCTTGACGGTACGGCAAATATAAACGCACAGATTGGAAGGCAATCATTTTCAATAAAGTTTAAATGACACTTTGGCCTTCAGAGGGGTTAGTGGAAAGCAGCAATTTAATTATTGGTAATTTCTGCTTGTTTTAAGTCTGATTATATTTTTTCGCTCTTTACTTTTTTTTAAATCTTTCGTGGGCAGACGTTTTCAAAAAAGAAATCTAGAAAAGGTATGAATACATATTTATTTCTTTGTTTGCAAATATTGACTACCTCAAGAGCCGCTAAAGTCATTAAGTTTTAGAGTGTCCCTGTAATACAGACAGTTTTGGATTTTCCCTTCAGTTACAATTTTAGCGCTGCACGATAGGAAGTTACTGATTTTTTCGATATATATCTACAACTTAAACCAAGGGGATAAATTCTCAATTTTTATTGGAATAGAAGTTTGTAACAGGAGATACAAAAAGTTTGTATATTAAAAAGTTTAATTGGAATCACCAGGTCATCAGTGGGGCTAATTGTAATGGGATCAATTTTCAAAAACCCCAAAATCTTCCAATTAAAGTTACCCAAGTAAAGAATAAAATCACCCAAAATATGAACCTGAAAAATTCAAGTAACCTACAGATCGAGCAAGACTCGAGCTTTCAATTTAACATAGTGAAACAAATGTATCTAATTATACATTGTAATTATACTTTGTAACAAACATCGTAAGAATCTTTCCCACAGAAAATCCAACAAATAAATCCGCCCTTGTGTCGCCAATAAATGCAATAAATATCAGTTTGACCAAATCCTATATGACAGCCAACGAACAATGTAATTTGAATCTTAAGAGCTCAGAATACCAAACTGTCAAAAGGGCAAAGTTTATTATACAAAAAAATAGTCACTCAAGATGCAAAATACCTTCGTTGCATTGTTCTGGAAACTAAATTTAGAACTAGCAATCTCAATGTAATTAAATCGTATTATCTTTTACCAATTTTCACAGAAATAAATTATAAGTCTTCTGACACACTATTAGGAAAATGTTACAGTGTAAAACTTTGTTCGTTCTGAAAAATTCCAAAGTGTTTTTATAAAAAGTTATAAATTGTAATTAAAGTTACAATGTAGAACATTGCGTGGTCAGAAAAATTCCAAAGTAATATCTTAAAAGTCATAAACTTTAATTAAACCCAAGTAGCCCATTGGTGAATACCCATCCAATAGCAATGTAGGACAAATGATGGATCCAATAGGGACTGTAAAATATACTTGTGGGTAACGCCCGAATGTAACCTCTGGCGAAACTGGAAAGAGTAGATAGTTAGGACTTAGGAATTTTGCGCCAGTCTTGTTTTCAGTCTTAGAAGAGTCTTACGCGAGTCAAGCCTGGAAAAGACTAATATGAATTTCATGTGAATCTGTTTAAAATAGACTTTTGAGGAAAGTTATTGTCTGTGAATTAACTTTTGTGTCGCTTTACCCCAGATGACAATTTTGTGTTAGTGTCTTTTACTGCAAGTGTACTGATATACCAAAGCTCTGTGACAACTATGTGAGTAATAATAAATACATTACTTTCTTATTTTATTCTCTCTATGTTAACATTTCTCGAGACAGTCTGTCCTTGTGGCTCCACTCGCTCTTAAGGGAATCTGAAGCTCTTCAATCTGATTTCGGTCTAGTATGGTCATTATTGCAAGCTCCCTATTTGAACCGCTAGTTTAAGCTCCCCACACACGAAGTTCTGCCTCCTCTCAGGTACACCACTTGTGAACCGCCAACTAAGAGTTTAACTAAATTTCCCCATTAAATTAATTAGTTGATATAAGAACAAATAATTTTTATTAGAACTCCCCTTATCAGAAGGTCTCATTGAATAACAAAACTAGAACCATTCTACATAACCCCCCCCATTAGAATTGGCGCGGCCTATTTTAAGGAGCAAAACACAAGGACAAAATTTACTACAAAAAAAAAGATAACCGAGAAATATTAAACATAGGGAAAGTGCTTTGTGCATGCTTTGAAGTGAATTATTTTATTAAGCCTAAGTCCCCTTAAAGTAATAACAAAAATATAATTTAGACGTGCCAAAGTTAAGTTATATATAAAAAAAAACCAGTGCCAAATTTTAATTTATTTTGAAAAAAAAATGTCGTTAGATCAAAACGAACAATTATTAAAGCAAAAACTCATTGCCAAAACAGTGGAAATTTCAAAATCGCTTCCTTCATATAACGGTGATGCAGACGTAGACGAATTTATTATTCAATTAAACCAATTCGTAGAAGTAACTCAAACGGACTTAAAATCATTAGTAGGCATGTTGTTAATGAGACTTAAGGGACAGGCATTAACATTCCTGAAACAAATAGAACAAACAATAGGGGAAGATAACAACCTCCCAGTAAATTCAATTGAAAAATTGCTAAAAGCATTCCGAGAAAGATTTGTTGAAACCAGTTCAACACACAAATTAAAACATGGCACGGTATGTTTCGATGAAACACAAAATGTTAGGGAATACCTACATAAGGTAATGATATCCATTGAGGCAAAATATGGAAAAGAATCGGGTCCTTTATACGATAAAATTGTACTTAATGCTTTCATGCAAGGATTAAGCCCCAAACTATACCGAATGTTAATATCAAAAAATATTCAAACATTAGAGCTAGCAGTTCAGGAAGTAGAGAGAATGATTGAAATTGACTCGATTGTGGCAAATCACAATAAGTCAAGAATAAATAATGTAGAAAGTTCAACTCCAGGACGATCACGAGGGAGTTCCCCAGGATTTCTTTCGAGAGATAATTCGCCCAAACCGAACCAAAATAGGTCTTCAACCCCTACGAGGCAAGGAATGGTACGTTTTGTACCCACGAATACAACAAACTACGTACAGAACCCCCCAATTATATGCTATGCATGTAATAAACAAGGACATATCGCCAGGGAATGCCGTACTAAAAACAAATATACACCAGCAACCCCAAGTTTTAATAATCGTTTGTTCGGGAGAACAAACCCAAATGCCAATGGGTCAGGAAACTATAGAAATAACCCCCCACATCTCCCATCGTTCCGCAACCCATACCAACAAGGATTTGCGTATTCGAATCTTTCCCAATATACGCCTCCCCAACCCTATTCCAATGCTTCACCCAACCGACAAAATAATTATCGGTTCCCCAACGCAAACACACGACAAAACATGTACCAATTTAATTCACGAACGGTGTATCCAACTAGGTTCAACAGGAATACAAGCGATAACATAGGATATTTTTTCCCGACGGGAAATGAAAGAAATTTTTCGGGAAATGAAAGAAATTTTTCCTCAAGACAAAATGAACAAATGCCGCGAGCTGTCGGCACAAGAAACCTTAACCCACGCAATAATACGCGGCAACCAAGGCAATCAAATGTCAATCAACTTCGAACTTCCCTAACAAGTGAAATTCCCACCGAACCCCAACCTCAAACGGCAACTTATCAGATGAGCGCACAGGGAAACGAATTAGGCCCCCAAGAAAATTAGCCGGGACCCTGGAGGCCAGTAATTTTTATAGGTCCCATCCAGTAATTGTACCTTCCTTGAGTGATGATAATGACATATTACCTATATTAAATAATTTTAGTGTTGCAAGCATTAATTTCAAAGCGTTAATAGATTCAGGTGCATCAGTTAATATAATAAATTCGAATGTATTTAATAGACTCCCAATATATGTTAAGCGACGGAAAAATTTCAATATTCCCAGTTTAACTAGTGTCACAGGTCATAGGCTGAAGGCTATAGGCTCCATACGTTTAGATGTGACAAAAGATAATAAAATCTTTCCTACAAACTTCATAATCTGCAAGAATTTCCCATATGAGGCTATAATTGGTGCTAATTTTTTAAAATCTAATAAAGTTTTATTGGATATAGCAAATAACAGACTCGTGTATCCATACGATTCTAATCTCCAACGCATGGAGAGAGGGGAAGCAACAGTGAATAGAATAAAGTCCTTTGTACCTCACCCCTCGTCATTTTCTCCCACAGGACGAGAGAGAAAATCAAGCAGCAAATGGATCGAGTCAATAAAAGCAAAAATGGGAAAAATGCAGGAGTATAGACAAACAAAAATAAAGAAAATAGTTGAATTATGGAATGAAATAATAAATCTAAGTACTATTGTAAGGGGAAAGGACTTGGGTTTACCCTTGCAATCAACCCCAAAAGCGAAAGACTTGACGCAACTAAGCGCCAACCTCAACGTAATAGAAAATAACTCGGAAGAAAAATATTATGGATTTTCGGTCCGTAAAACAAAAATCCCTCCAAATACTATGCAAAGAGTTCAAATCTCTCAAATGTTCACCCCCCGTAAATGACAGTTCCGAAATTTGGTTTGCATCCCCGTATAAAGAAATCCCAGAAAATCTGTTTTGTGAAGAACAAATCATTTCATATGACAAAGAAGAAGGTTTTATTTGGTTGACTAATACACACGAAAATGATACAATCACATTAAAAAAGGGAACATGCTTCGTTGAAATACAAGTTATTTCTGAGCACGAGCTAAACAAATGGAGAAATTCCAAGGAAAGCTTAGTTAATAGTATTGGTGATAGTAATCCAAAGAATAAGTACCCCCGTAATAAAACCCCAATTTTTGGAAAAATTTAAATTAGATCATATCCAGGATACGCAATTAAAGGAAAAATTATGTGAATTGCTCTAGAATTTTAGAGATATTTTTTCTACATGTGAGGAAGATATCGGGTTGATACCTTTTTATGAATATTCTATCCAAACCACAGGGTTGCCCGTAGCTAAACAGCCCTATCGCATTCCTCATCCCTACAAAGGATGGTTAAAAAATAAAATCCGGGAGTTAGAAAGAAACAATATAATACGACCAAGTATAAGCCCGTATTCAGCCCCCGTTATACTAGTACCAAAAAAGAACAAGGACCTTAGGCTTGTAGTAGATTATAGAGCCTTAAATAAGCAGGTAGTTAGCGACAAATTTCCCCTGCCCCGGATTGATGAAATCCTAGACTCCATTTCAACCAAGAACAAAATTTTCACATCTCTTGACCTCACGCAAGGTTATCATCAGGTTAAGATAGCAGATAATGACGTTTATAAAACGGCTTTTTCGACAACGGAATGTGGCTTTTATGAATATTTGAGAGTACCCTTCGGACTCAAAACTAGTTCAAGTGCATTATGTAGACCTCTGTTACACTTATTACGAGGTATAGAAAATATTATCCATTTTGTGGATGATGTTATTTGTGTGGGAGAAACACCAAAGGACCATTTAAACACATTAACCAAAGTTTTCGAAAAATTCAGAGAGGGTAATCTGAAATGTAGACCGGAAAAAGTAAATTTGTTTCAATCCGAAATAAAATTCTTAGGAATGATAGTGACCCAAGGTCAAATATCACCGGACCCTGAGAAAATAAAATGTGTAGAGAATCTCAAGCCGCCAAAAACTATGAAACAATTAAGAGGCATTATTGGTTTAACCAGTTATTTTAGAAAATTTATACGCAACTACGCCCAAATCGCAAAACCCCTAACAGATCTAACCAAAGGGAATTCCCAAAATATTACCTGGTCGCAGGAAGCTCAAACTTCCTTAGACATCCTCAAGAAAGCTCTTACTTCTGAACCAATATTAGCGTTACCAGACTTTGAAAAAGGAACATTTGTGGTTACCACTGATGCTTCAGCTCTAGGTATCGGTGCAATCCTTTCCCAATTAATCCCCGTGGAAAACAACCCCGAATCCCAACAGGACCCCCCTCAATATATAGAGAAAGTCATATGCTATTCAAGTAGAACTCTAACAAAAGGCGAAAGAAGTTATTAAGCAACGCAATTGGAGTTACTATCTATAATTTATCACTTAGACAAATTTAGACATTATTTAGTTGGTCGAAAATTTAAGTTGCGTTCGGACCATAAAAGTTTGCAGTATCTAAGCACATTCAAAAATCCAACTGGAATCTTAGCTAGATGGATAATGAAAATCCAAGATCTGGATTATGAATTTGAACATGTGACCGGTAAACAAAATGCCCCCTGCGATTTCCTGAGTAGATACCCTGAGAATAACCTCTCGGATAATGAAACTAAACAAATAAATGCCATCAATCCCGGTAAACGAAAACAAAAGAAAAATAAACCTAAAATCCTAACAGAAGAAAACGAAATTACTCGTAGCCCCTTATCCCTAGCCAATATTAAAAGAAACCAAGTTAAGGACGAAATGTGTTTGACTCTCATTAATTATTTTGTGAATTCCGATACTCTCCCTGATAAATTCAAAGCCCTGAGGCGGGAAATAGACAATTTTTATTACGATTTGGACAAGGAAATCCTTTGCAGGATAGCAACAGGTGAAACGAATAGAAATCAAACCTTAATAATCCCAGTACTCCCCCAAAGCTTAATAACACCTGCCTTCGAATACTTTCATTCAGAAATAGGTGGACACTTGGGCGTGGCTAAAACCTTTCACAAGTTAAAACAATATTTTTATGTTCCCTCGGCATTAACAAAACTTAAGGATTATATAAATACATGTGAAGCGTGTAATTTAAGGAAAAATCCCCAAACGTACCCAAATCCCCCGATGGGAAGGGTGCCAGTAGCAAGGTTTCCCTTCGATATCGTATCATTCAACCTATATGGTACGAGTGGAGGATTACCTGTTTCTAATAGAGGTCATACTTGCGTTCTCTCAGTAATAGACCATTTTACCGGCTTCACTTTTGCCAAGGCATTGAAAAATCAAGGCGCCTACGCCACGACTAAAGCGTTAGCAAAAATATTTTTAAAATTTGGCGTTCCTCGCCAGGTTATTAGTGACAACGGAACCAACTTCGTTTCTAAAGTAACAAGAGATTTAGTGAGTTTCCTTAAAATCGAAAAATTGTTAACCTCTCCCTACCATCCCCAAGCTAATGGAAAAATTGAAAATAGGCACAAAGTATTCTCCAATGTCTTGAGTATTTATACAAAGGACAACCGAAACGATTGGGATTTATATCTACCTTACCTAACTAATGTAATTAATACGGCATACTCGGAAACGACTAAAGAAAGCCCATTTTTTCTTTTGTTCGGACGTGATTTTAAAATACCATACCAAGAAATTATAGAATCAAGAGAGTATTACAATAATACAGAGGACTATAAGCAAGATTTTATAAATAGGATGAGAAAAACCTATAAGATAGTTAGACAAGAGTTAGAAAAATGTAAGATGAACCAAGAGCTGAGAAATGAATCCAAAATCAAAGGGAATATAAATTTTAAGGTAGGCGACTGTGTCTATCTGAAAAAAGAAGCTAAGTTGGAAGGCAAAAAACTTTCCAATAAATATTCAGGACCCTACAGAATAATCAAAAAATATGACAACGATTTTACTTTTAAAATGATAAACCCAGACAATGGGAGAACATATAAGGCACATGTTAGCCGTATAAAAGGAGCCAAGTACCCAATTAGGTGGGCGCCCAAACCCTCATCTTCAGATTCATCAAACACAGAAAACGAATTTCCTAAGTCGAGGCTATCCGAGTTAAAACCCTTTAATTTCAAACAAGACTACTTTGAAAACCATAGCGAAGAGGAAGATTTTGAAGAATTTTTAGCCATGAAAAATTTAGTCATCCCCAAAAGAAAACCCTTAATACCCATACCTGCAAGAACCCCAAAAGGTCCAGAAGGTTCATCTTCAGAAAGCTCAGAGCAAGAATTGGATTATACGCTATCCCCAAAAACCCAATTTTTCCCCGACAGAATTTTAACCCCATGCCCCCCCAAAAGATTTCCAGACGACATGGTTTCCCCAGCAACCCCGATAGAAAGACCCCTATCGTTACAGGATGAATTAAACAGAGCCATGGAAACACCCGGTGCAAAAATAAGAAGGACCCCACCCAGGGATACAAATAAAGGAAATACAAAAAATTTGAGAGAAGCCATGGACATTATAAATTATCCGATAAAAACAAGGCAAAGTACGTTGCCTTGGACACAGGAACACCCGGAAGATGAAAACTTGGGACAATACCATCACATAACGGTATCTAAAGTAAAACCCAAAGAATTTCATTCCTGGAAACAGACAATGCTACGAAATACACCTCACCCCCCGGAAGATATGGCATTCAAGCAGTGGAGACATTCTCCAAAAGTATTTGACTCCTCCCACAGTTCCCAAGAATCCTTTAACTCCCCCGAAACAGGACCCCAGCGTGAGGAAATGGAAAATAAACCCTCAACCTCCAGAGGAGATGAGATATATGAAGCAAGAGCAGGTGATACTACAAAACCTCAAAGGACAACCCCAGAAAGCCCTAATGATGAGTCCTCAGGAACTAGTTCTACTGAATCCGATGATGAGCCCCATGAAGCACCAAAACAAAAACCTACTTCGGCTACTGCCCATGCAAAGCAGGCTAAGGCGAAAGGCCAAAAATTCCTTTTGAAACAATACAAGAAATTTGACCTAATCTCTATGGGAAAGTCAAAAAGAGTAAAACGCCAGAAAACGAACGGGAAGTTACCACGAAATCTGGCAGAATAAGCAAGAGACCAGACAAATGGAAATACGTCTAGGAATAAAATACCCCAAAAACTTATAAAGCAATATTAAATCGAAATGAGCAATTTGAAAAAAAAACTTAAAACAAGGGTGTATGAGTAAAATATTACAATGAAAGATATCCATGAAAGGTCGAAAGAAGTTAATAGTCAATTTTTCCAGACAAACTAAATCCCGGCTTGGTAAAGAACCCCGAAGATAGAAGAAGAACAAGGATTGTTCAAACCCTCCTCCAAAAGAAAAATACCTAGTGCAACCCCGTTACAGACAGAACAAATATGGATCAGCTATTTCAAATACGATCAAAACTCCTAGAAGCATCGGCCCAATCAATAAAAGAAAAATTAAAAATTGAGAATATGATAGGAACCATACTTAAATCCCTTAGCGAGGTTAAGGCATCCCAAGAAAAAATGAACCAGAAAATAAATGAGATTTTAGTAACAAAACAAGTGGATAAGATAATTGAGGCCCAGTTTATGGAAGTGAAAGAACAAACCGCCAAAATCCAGGACGAAATGGAATCAATAAGCGATGACACGCTTATACAAGGATATAATTATTCCGACAAAATCCTAAAATTACAAGTATTATACGACAAAATTCAGGAAATTGGTAAAGAAGTACAAGAATATAGAAATAGTACTGTTCTATCCGCGACAATGGCAATACAAGAATTCCTGGCACCCCAAAGGGCAAAGATCCTAGACTTGCAGCATAAATACGACCACTTAAAAGCACAGAAAGAAATAATTCAGCTGCAACAGTACAGCTTAGAGAAACAACTAAAGGAGAACCATACCGAAATCACCAGAGAACTACAGAAACAGAAAGAATTTTGCTCAAATTTAGAGAAGATAGTTGCAACATGTTTTACAGTTGAAGTTAACCTACCCCTCAGCCCCCACCTGGAAAATCTGCTTGCTAACGATTACAACGAAGGACCATCCCAACCCGTATATTTTGCAATTCCAAATCAAGCTCGTCATCACCACATAAAACCCCAAGTGGGAACTAATCAACGGAATCCTCCAACGGATAATAATATAATCACGAGGACCCAGTACCCTGACGCCCAAGAGAATGTTATTACGGGCCAAGATTCCTCAGAAATCTATGCACCACAAGGAACACCCAAAACCCAACCATTGCCAGAAGGTACAGAAAACTAAGGAATACCAGACAAGAGAATAAATCGAAAAAAAAGGTTAAAAATTCTTTTTCGTCAAAATCCGCTTCTAATACATTAAAGTGACTACATTTTATAGAATGTGATGTTTAGCGACAAAAATGCAGTAAATAACCCAGTAATCGAGCGAAAACTCGTTAAACTAGATGAATTATATATCTCTTGATTAGAATATAGTATTTTACTAAGTATAAAAAAAAACAACATAACTTTGGAAGGATGGATATTACTTGTAAGTTGCCCGTGTGCATGTAATAAGTTCAAAAATTTCACAAAAAAATTCTTCCAGTGAAATTAATTTTAAATAAGGCTATATATATCTTTTCCTCTATAACTTACGTGAATCAATAATCCATATACAAGACATGTGATGAAAAAGAAAACAACATTGAAATTATCAAAAAAATCGTCCTTATTAGTAAAATAAAAGAAAAATTAAAACAACCAATGGGAGCCCAAGGCATTCTTAGGACGTTCAAATCAAACTTAATTATTTAAAGACCCTTGCCATTCAACAAGCAAAAAAAAACAAAAAAAAAACCTCCCTTCGCAATTTTATTACTGAATTCAGACTACCCCCCTTCAACGCTGTAAATCGCCTACGCAGTTCAAATAACCCTAAGTAAATGCCAAATCTTAGCAACCAGTCTTCACGATAAAACTAAAAAAAAGAGCCTTAGTGCAAATGGTAACTGAAACTATTTTTTAAAAAAAAAGGACCTACAAATAACACCCACCACCTTTCGAAAAATCAAATGGAAGCTTAATGTCGTGATTCTTCAAAAAAAACATACTACTTACCTTATTAATCGCATACACAATTCAAGTAACCCCACATAAAACGCCGATACAATAATAAATTAATACCTATGATTCCAAACGTACGCATAATATCCTCGAATCAAAACACTCTCCCTGTTCATCCTCTTGTTAACAAAAAAAACAGTTGACCCGTATACCGTCGTATACTCGGAGCTAATTACATACCTGTAATTAATAGTCCTTTTGGTGCAAAAATATAGTCGAATCTCAAAATTTAATACTTTGAATATATCCTTAACCACATGTTTGATCAAATATTGATTACAGATTGGTGTTTTTTAAGCCAAAATACATAAATTAATATACAATTCCATTCCGAAACCTAAATGAAACAAACAAAATTAATTATTAAAGGATCAATGCATTACAAAATTTCAGTAACCCCGAAAGCCAAAATCATAGAAAAAAATCATAAAATCAAAAATTCAAAATGCCGGTCTTGGTGCATAAATTTCGACCAATAGAAATGTGATATAATCTTTAATAGGAGGCATATCCGCAGATATAAGTAAAACAACGAGAGCGGCGTAATTATTAAGTCATAAAAATAGGCCCCTCGACAACCCTCAAAAAAAAACATATGAAAACTAAAAAGGGAGACTTTTATGATCGAACCTCTTAAACAATTTGTTTAGTTGAATTTTTGTAGTGGTGTAGTCGAACGCTAAATAAGATATCTTTAAGAAAGGTGTGATAAAACCATGAATAAAATTAGTTCGACAAGTAACCACTGTAATCACTCGTGCAGATTAAACAATTTGAAAGACAAAATAAACCTTCCTTAAATCAAGAAAATATGTAAAATAGTTAACAAAATCATAAGATATCGTACCTGCGAATCGCAAATAAGACAGATTAAAGCAAGAAAAAAGAAGAAGCATTGATTAATTTTGTTTTTTTTACTTGAGATGGCCCTCTATCGAGGAAGCGTTTTGCTATCAAAAATGGTGGTACCATGAACTTAATTTGTAGCCAATGTCTAAGCTAATTAAACCAGTAATTGTATAACTATTAACAAAAATAGCATTATTGCTGTACAGTCACTAAGTGAAGGATAAAACAATCGTCAAAAAACTGCCAATTATAACAAAAATTTTAGCTGGAAATTATCTTAGAAGGGGCGGTAGCAATAGGAAATGGAACCGCATGGCTGGGATGGCAAAGAGTGGCGAGTCTAATAAGACCATTCGCCGATAGTCCAGGGATCAGTTATACGCTATATGCATATATAAAAAAACGCATATTGATTAATGGTTCAACTTTTGATTGCCAACTATAGAGAATATGTTTCCCTAATAGATAATTGTTGTACCATAAATTAAAATGGTAACTAACGAGAGCTAAATAACACCTTGGTTTTGCAATAATTAGCAAAAGCAGTAGAAGGCTTACAGCTGGTAGGCAAAGGATAATGTAACCGTCACAAACCCTAAAAAAAAAATTGCAGCAATAAACTCAACCAATTTTACCTTAAATCGAATTAAAGCATACAAATGAACCGCTCAATTAAAGTATAAAAGAATAACCTGTAAAAAAAAAAAATAACAAAAAAAAAACTTTTTCCTAGGCCAGACAATTTCTTAACTTGGAAAGATTTTGAACTGTGATTGGAAGATAATCATGATTGGTAATACCAAATGCGAACCCAATATTGAATAAAAATTATTCGCTTACGATCTTGCAGTCAGTCCTATATTATCTATATATAAGAAAAATAAATTACTAAAATAGCCTGCCAGAAGGGTAAAACATAAAACCAATCAATTAATTCCTAAAGTATCATAATTCCCAAAGTATTTAAACGACAATTACATAGCAAGTATCGTAAAATTGGCCCATAAATTCAATGTGGCGCCATAAAAAATGATAACGTGCAATTAGGCAAATAGCTATCTGGCAATAGTAGATATATTCTGCTTCAGAAATGTGGTTCAATTTCTGCGGGTTCTCATAATTGATGCAAACCGCGCAACATACCGCTAGAGACGAGTAGGACTAAATTAAACTAACATAGGTCTGTCGAAATACTCTAATAACCAAAATAATTCAGATGTAAAGCAATGCAAAAAATAACCAATTAATGCAAAAGGAAGAAAATCCTTCCAAAAATTGACGATTAGTCATAAATACTCATATCACAAGACAGTATTTAATAATTTCTACTAAACTTATAAGCCAGTTACGACCCCAGGTCTCTGTTAATCCTTAATTCCCCCAATAAGTAATATGACATGGTAAACCAAATGTTATTCACAAAATTCAAGCCTTGTGAAAAGCACAGTATTTAAGAGTTCGGAGAATGTGCACTCACTAGTGAGCATGTACTTAACTAAAATTGATAGAACAAAACGAACATTTATACGAAGCATGAATAACTGAAGGGTAATTTCTAATGCAATTAAATGAAAGCAAAAGCCATAAAATAGATTACAACACCTGTGAGGTAATTTAGTCCTTTGTTCGGACATACGTTTCGAAGACCCTAAATCAACAAGGATAAATTACCAAACTTTCTCCCTGAATCAAGCTCTTACAGAAGGATAACCTACTAAAGATTATAGCGATAAAATACCAAAGAAAAAGAATTACAGATACTATAAGTAATGTTCTAATCAAATTTATGAGAAAGTCGTGCGGCATCTTAGTGGCATCAAAGTATAGCATCAACGAATATATTTTAATTTTCATTTGAGAATTATAAAGGAATTAAATTCATATGGCTTATGACAAGCTACGAAACTTTTAAGTTACACCGCGCTGGATGATAAATATCGCTGCCACGTGGCGTTAACTCCGCCACAGGAGAAGGATGATTTGACACCTTGAAAGTAAATAGGTTACACTTCAACTCGCATAACTCCCATTAATTAAGGATATACAAAGCTGATGAAAGTGGAGAAATAGATACCTTAGACACATCACAGCTAAATGAAATATAAAGATATATGAAAAGGCATTACAGCCTAGTAGCTGAATTTTCGAAAGTATTAAAAAATAAGCCTATATTTTCAAAAAAAGGGCCTTAACGAAATTAATTGAAATTATGGATATTTTAAAAAGATTGTTTAAAAAAAAAGAAAAATTTGCCTCGTTAATCATAGATTACTTAGGAAAAATTTTGTTGTAAATAAGGGATCAACAATTATAGAAATTGAATGCCATAGTAAATTACAATAGGAAACTTCAGAGTTTCCCTCAGACTGATCAACAAATATAGCAATAACTGAAACATACTAACAAACAATATAATATAACCCTTTACTTAACTACTTAAGAAAAAAAAAACCACTCGAGTCCATATAAAAGATACTTTCAGCTAAAAGTCAGTAGTAGTACCTTATACGCTTCCAAGGTGACAATAAAATTTTTTTTTCTTCTCTCAAGAATCAATAAAAGCACAGTATACATGGCAATTCTAATTCATAAAAACAAAATAAAATAACCGTCAGCGGACAACACCATAAAATAACTTAAAATAGCATAGGAAAAATGACTCAAATATCCACATGACGTATAATAGTGAAAACGGATGGACCCCCAAGCATAGGAGGTTAGAGCCAAGGATGGACATGGTGTGTATTGTCCCACCATGCGATCACTTGACTTTCACCCTCCGCTGAGAAAAAGTTACGGGGATACGAGACTTGATTGCACAATAAGACGTTGCTTGGCAAGTACTACAACGGCCTAGCCACCAAACTCCTTAAACAAATAGACCTTCAGTCTTGGGTAGCGGTGGCCACAGGGGAGTGGCGATGGTCTCATTGTCTTTCCGTTGCCATTACCATTTGGTCCTGGCTCCCTATGATTAACAACTATGGAAATACGAAAGGCAAATAAGCGACAAGGAAAAGAGTGACAAATTAATGGCCCCTCAATTGTGGGAAGCTGTGGTCAAGCGGAAATGTTGGGTGGTGTCTATATAACATCCCATTGCCGTTTGGCCCTAGCTCTCTTATGAGGAATGACCATTAGGTTACGAAAAATGATCATCACATAATAAGAAACTACGGTTTTGAAGTTGGACAAAACTACCCTCAATCAAGGGGAGCCATTGGTCAGCGGTTGAGACGCGTGGTGCCTCATTTTCCCATTTGTCACAACAGAAAGATAAAATGACAACAAAGGCAACCCGAAGAACAACTCAGACAGGACTAGGAATCAAAGGATACCAATAGAAGTTAAATACTATAAATCAGAAAAGCCAAGTAAACAGCACATATTACAATTAATCACCAAATTGATAGCGCTATAGCGCTGGTGAAGACCATTTAATTATCTTAATTATTTCATAATCATTATTACACCTTAAGCCACTATAACCGTTTTGAAAATAAATTACTACTAAGTAATCACTTATTTTATAATTAATGATAAATTTTATATACGAGCACGTTTACAGATACTGTACGTGAAGACCTTCAACCAATGGTTAAGGGAATCGCCGAAACAAGCGACCATACGGTATGTTGCTTATATTAACCTAAAATCTAGTAGAATACTAAAAAAAACGTAACCATGATAAGATACCCAAGCCATCAACAATTAAATAAACGTAGACAAGAAAATGCAATCTTTTGGAATCTTAAGATAAGACATAGCGTAGATAATATTAATGCTCCGTTAAGGGAATGGGGACTTGTTGACAATTTAATGAAAGAAGAGGAACTTATTAAAGCAGTAGAAAATCTTGACTGTCCAAAACTATATTATCTTCTAAAATCTCAAAAGACAAGGTTGGAACAAAGAGTGATCCTAAGATTAACGGCAAGCCTAGTGCTTTATAATTTTAGTGCACGTGCGATGACAAGAACGCTAGAGCACACTAGACGAAGTGCCAACCTGGCCTTCCGAATTTTAATACAACATATCCCATCAACAAATTATAGCTCGTTGTCTGAATATATCGCCAACAATATTTGGTACGATCAAGATGATAATAATATAACTACAATTTGGCCCATTAAATTTCTCTCCATATTAATAGACCAAGGACATATGTTAAAAGGTGAAAGCTTTCTTAAAATCCTATACGTCAATTGTGTAAATAACACGTATCTAAATCCGATAAACCCTTCAATGGGATCCGCAATTTTTCAAGTTACCCCAAGAGAATATAAAGACATAAAGAAAATAACCCTGAATTTCTTCCAAGAAGATGAAAATTTTGGAAGAAAAATAGTCCCTGGGTTAGACGTAATCGTGCGAGAGCAACTATGCTGTTGCCAATCCCACGTAAATTTAAGTTTCTCTGTAGTAAAGATAATAAATGACCCATTGTCATTATCTCAGCTGTGCCGGAAAGTCATTCGTCAAAATATGCGAAGGAATGACATAACCGCCACTCTGGATGGCCTGCACCTCCCAAACCAACTATTAGTGTATTTAATGTACCTAAATATACCTGAAAACGGTAAAAATGATATAGTATTTGAACTCCAATTTCTCAGCTCAAATGTTTCGTCATGGGAAAATTATCGACTTCTAGATATGCTTACATCTCCAAATTCAAAGGCGGCACTGCCGGATGATGCACCCATATTGAAATTAAAACCCAACCTCAGTGGAAGAAACTGTATATATAAATAATTTTGTTAAAATGAATGATAAAAGAGCCCTATAATATTACCTGAAGTGTTATAACTATGAAAATCGATTATTATCATAATTTAAAAAAAAATGCATTATAGACCAGTATTGTATTAATATTTATGGAACTATGAATTAGAGTAAATATCACGAGATCTAAATACATTATCAATATATTGACAAAAAGGTAGTTTCTCGAAAGTCTCTATACTTTTAAGACTATAAAGCGACCGCAAAGTCGTTAAACTAGAGTACGGAACTTTAGGGATGAAATTATGTTCGAACACACAAGTAGCCAGGTGTAAGGTGGCACCGGTGAAAAAGTAGTTCAACTTCAACCTAAATTTACCTTGTTTTCCACTCAAAGTAAATATTCATTATTGGTTAACATTGAGCTTTAGATGACTCGAATTACGGTCGAACGAATAAGTACCCGATGTATTGAGGAAATGCCGGTGAAAAGGTAGTTTGACTTCGACCTAGAGTGTACCATAATCATAACCAATCTTGAAAAAAAAAATTATTAATTAAACAAAAATCATAGAAACTACCTTTTATTTCAGAATAATGGCAAAAGCAATTATTGACACAGAGTTCATATGCATTAAACATGCCAAAGAAAATGTCATGTACTCAGCGGCAATGATTATTGTGAATAAATCAGGGAGAGAAGTCTTTGCGAAAAAGTGGGATGTCAAATACGACTTAAGGGAATACAACATAGGATCATATATCTTCGGATTACGTTTAGCAAATACAACCCAAATATCGACCAGCAAGAGGCAAATTAGGAATAAAATATAACGGCAGAAAGGGAAAGTACCTTTATTTAGTTCAACATGAGATAAGAAAGTTGCAAAAACAATATAAAGTTCGGTAATGGTATGTTAAGGGTCCTTGTCAGACAGATTTATTACTCCTCGACAAATGTAGAAAGCAAAAATTAGTTTACAAAATTGAAGGAAATCCAAATTGTGTAAAATATCAAGGTAAACATGACCCCCTCCAAGAAATAAGATATTACAAGCAGTATCTATATAATCCAAAAAGTGTAATATACAGCGCAATGAGAAATGAAATTATATTTAAGAGAATAAAAACCTATATATCAAAATCGAAAGTAACCAAAAAATCAAAAAAACTGCGCCAATCGAAATGATTAAAGTTAATCAACCTTTTACGTTAAAAGAAAAATTCTTGTGTGAAAGCAATTAAAATATCTATCCCCTCAGCCTAAGAATCAACCGTACATTCACCATAAGCGAAGTAACAAATTGTACGACCACGAACCTTAATCTCACCCTGTTTCCTTTGGGCAACGAAGATTATCATAAAATAATATAAATATAATATCATAATTAGCACCTTCTTTCCTTCAAAAAAAAGAGAACAAATAATAGGAATCAAAATTCTCGTTCAATTATCAATCGTAAGAAGTTTTCCTATATTATGTCTAATGAAGTATTAATTCCAGAAACAGCAAAAAGGATGTGGATAACAAATGTCATAACAATCTTCATTTCCCAAACTATAGCCCAAGATATCGTAAAACATGGAATAATTTTTAAACACGAGAATTCGTTGCTCGCAAGTCATAATGCCTGGAAAATATTTATGAAATTGGACCCCAAACCGCGTGAGACCTTGTTCCAACAAGTAATTAGACTAGAGAAAAATACCAACGAATTAAAGGACTCCATATTCCAATTCTTAAAATCAGACAAAAGCCTGCAATCAACAAAAGAAATGCACCATAAGGAAAATAAAGGAAATCTACCCCCCGTATTTCCTAAACTAAAATCGAAATTCATAATAGAAGATTTCGACAAGAAAATGGCAGAAATTGACAAGGCTCTAGGATTTAACAAGAACGAAAGCCGAAGAAGGAGAGCATTAAATAATGTGGATAGTTCCATGAGCGAACATACTACAATTAAATCTACCACAAGTTTCCCCTTGACTACTTCCAAGAAAAATAAACTTTATGATGGAAACTACGCAATGTTAAATGAATTACCGAGCCTATGGACTTTTCTCAAAGAATTATGGCAAAATCATGCTGAGCAAAATGATACGAAGCAAATATTATCAAAACTCGCGAAGGAAAAAGACTACAGACAAATTATTAACCTCAAGGAGTTGAAATTCTCAAATATACAACATGATGATAAGAATAAAAATCCTATAGAAAGAAACATAAAAGACATCAAGACAACCACGCCTACATATGAGTCCCCAATGAGAGATATACAATCTTCAATGTCAGAAACTACGACAAGTACAGTCCCAGAAATGAGCGCACTCAGCAAGGAATCACCTAGAAATTTGACTACGCTAACTTATCTAAGACCAACGATACTTACAAAACGGACGTGGTCAACAGGGCCCACGTACTAACGCACCCAGCCGATTGGCGTATTCACTATAGGCCTAAGAGCAAAAATCCCAGTAAGGCATACCGAGATGCAAACGATAAAAGTACAAGCGATTCAACCAGAACAAAAGAAAAATAAAAATAAGAAAGAAGAAGAAGACGATTACGTACATAAGAAGTGTTGGATAATAGACGGCAAACGTACTTGTGCAAGATTAGCAATGGCCGACGAGCCGGCAAGGGAAGATATTGAACCATTACCTGAGCTAAACGAGAAAAACGCTCTAAGAGTGTCGATTCACCAATCTTTTCTAATATTATATAGACAGAGACTGCAAGCACTATTTGAACTGTTCAATACGGAAATACAAAAGTTAAAGCAAAGTACCACGAGAATCTTCGAGGTATTTTTTCGAAAAAGCAAATACCGAAGATCAGCTAGTCCAATACCAATTGTGGGAGAATTGGTCTCACGCTTGTTTGGGCTTTCGACTGAAGAAGACCTAAATATCCTAAGGGAAAACGTAGGAAAACTAAATAATAACATGAACGTGACCTTACATGTCCAAAAAACACAAGCCAGTATAGCCAATTACCAGAGAGACAAAATTGAGGCAATCTCGAAGAAAATATCAAAGACAGTAAACATAATGAATTATTTAAAAAATGAAGTAGATCGTGTGATTACCGATTCGAGCCTCACCACGGTATCACTAGACATAGTGACAATGTCCTTACTTAACCTGGCAACTGACGTTAGCAAATTTGAATTTGCATTATTCGCCCTTACCGGAGGAACCTTGTCGTATGACCTAGTGGATCCTTCGAACCTAAAAAGTATCTTGGATGAAATAAAAGCGCATTTAACGTTCGGACTACACCTACCAACAGAACCGGAAATAGCAAACTTATTTCACTATTACACCAAGCTGAAGGTTCATATCACAGAGATAAACGAGCAATTATTTGCAGTGGTAACAATCCCGTTAATAAACCAACAATCAATATATGACTTGTATAAAATTTCTACGTTTCCAGCCAACATAGGTAGAACTAATTCGTTCATGACTATTACCCCCGAAGCGGATTACCTGCTAGTCGATCAAGATAGGAGGAAATATGCCTTAGCAAATCCACCGGACCTCAAGGAATGTGTAGCATTCAAAAACCTAGTATGTCAACTAACACTGCCCATTTATAATGTAAAACCAGGATCATGTATGTTGGATATATTTTTAAAAGAGGCTCAACAAGAAGAAATTCCCAACTCATGCGAAGCACTAGTAAGCAGTACTAAACGAGAAATATTTATTCACCTTAGAAATGATCTATGGCTATTTTCTGTTCCAAAAGAAATAGTTGGGACTATCTCTTGTTATAATAACACAGAAAGAATCGATCCAAGCTACATAACTGAACTACTATTACAAGACGCGGGAACAATAACGATAAAACAAGGATGCCGACTGGTAACCAAGGAAGCCACAGTACAAACACCTCTGATAACCACCAGCACGAATATAATAAGCCCCAAAGTGGTCAATTTCAAAGCAGTGAATTTATTGTATACAATTCCTAACATTGAAAATGAAGAAGTAAAAACCAGAATATGGTCAAAAATTGAGAATGTCAAAGGAACTTTACCACTAACAAAAATAAGAGAAGCCTTAGACTCTCAAATTCCCCTCTTCACTAATGAAAACCAAAGATTGACATATGTAGAAAGTAGATATGGACTATTCTCAACAAATCTTTGGTGGAATATCCTCCTGACGGTAGGATTCGTGTTCATGATCTCTCTGACTATAAGAATGCTATTAACCCTAAATTACGGAAGAATGTTGAGAATAACACGTAGAAAAAGAGCAAAGTCAGATCACATCGAGCCAAGTGAGATGCAAAACCTAAACCCGGAACTCCCTGATAACCCTTAAGCAAAAAATAAGGGAGGACATGATCGAGCGAATGGGAGTAGAGGTCCTCATTCGTGCCATGTCCAGTCCCAAATTTTCACCTAATTTTTTGTGCAAGCCCATGCAGCTGCAAAGATATATTTCTTAGGCGGCGTGGACGCATAAACAGTAAAGATTTGAAAAATTTATAGTAAATCGAGACCTCTAATAAAAACCATGTAACCTACCTCGCATATAGTCCTATAATAGAAAATTAAATGCTAAAGTAGATGAGTGTTGAATAACATTTAAAAGCGCGTTGAATATTAATATGTGCCAAATGCACATATATACATATGTATATATAGTCACCAAATCTTGAAAATCTTATAGTGTTATTTTTTTGTAAACATAATCATTTTTCCTATAATAACTTTGCTTATATCACAGTAATCTAGTGATTGCTGCAACATGTATGTAAAAGCATGAGAGTTGCCCTTGGTTGCTCTATCGTTGAGTTTAACTGTATCCATACTAAAATTGATATTATTCATATGTCTAATCACGACTATTATTTCAAAAATAGTCCCCACATGGTATTATGTAAATTGTAGATTATTGCTGTATGTGTCGTAACTTGTGTAATTATAAAGAGCATATGATTCTGCCCAGATATTTATATTCTAGGAAGCAGAGTAACCAGTGCAAATTAATTATTGGTGTACCAGCAGGCAACACGGATACAACCCAGTAGCATCTACTTTCATCATTCGTCAACCACCGACAAGTACTCACCAAGGAAGTCCCTAAGACAATATACTGATGACCTTCCAAGTCACCCAAGCCTAGTACCAGGTAATCTTATCTCAAGCAATATTGGCAAACCAAGAACCCCACATATACGTATATATCTGAATTAATAATTACCTAGAGAACCACCCCGACCGCAACGTCGTAAAACTACGTGGAGACCGTCGATAACTATCCTTAGACGGCAACAGCCTTAAGATTTAATGTTTGAAACACCAAGAATAAACCTACAGTCAATCCCTCAAGGATCATGTATCTTAAGCCCCAAATCAGAGACAATATGTTGAACCAACATCAAAAGCTTAAGTTTTGACGCTATCCAATCATTATTAGATGTCGCAAAATTAAACCATCCACCATGAAAAGAAGAACCAAACATAATCAATTTTGCGGGAAATATGAACTGTACGTGCAAAATTTTCCCCAAAGTAAACTATCAGAGAAGAAATTAAACCAATTTATCTTAGCTGTGATCTCCATGATTAAACCCTCAATGATTGCATATCATATAACCAAGGTCGGGTATCATTTAACCAAGAATCAAAGACAATGCGTCGAGCCAAGGCCCTGAGGTCAAGTGTTGATCCTGCCATAGTTAACATTAAATGTCGAAACACAGCCCATAGTCCAAGTAAAAGATGGACTGAACGTGAACAATTTACGGGAAACACAGACTGTACGAGTATTAGAATTTCCCAAAAATAAAAGTGTCCAAGAAGAGATACCCAGCCCAGCGATCAAGGTACCCATTTCATGTAGCCAATTCCCCAAGAGTTATATACCTAGTAAACAACAAAAGAAGAACTGAACGTGATCGATTTACGGAAAACACAGACTGTACGAGTAATAGATTTTCCAAGGATAAAAGTGTCCAAGAAGAACTACCCAGCCAGCGATCAAGATACCCATTTCTTGTAATCAATTCCCCAAGGGTTACGTACCTAATAGACATTTCAACATCCCTGTGACATCAACCCCGGGTATTTCACATGACAAACCATGCACGGACGATTTTGTGCAATAGTCATAATTATGAACAATGTAAACGCTCATCCCAAGGAACAAGTGCCAAAAAGCGAAACACCAAGAAGACAAACCATGAACAATTAGCCAACCTAGTAATTAATTGAAAGGAAGCCCAAAGTAAGAGTGATAACGTATGTGAGTATTATAGACACGTAGAATGATGAAGTAAGTGTGAAGTCTTATGTATCTAACTAGTAACTTTAATAAATATTGTTAAACTTATCATTAAACAGATGAAAACCAGTGCAAGCTACCTTATCCCAGTGTTCCAATCAAACACTAATTTAAAAATGTTAATGTGTAAAACTTTTTTCTTGCAAACTATTTTTAATTCATACATATCAGTGTATTGTAGTTAGATGTTTTAGATGTAGTTAGATGTTTTTGAAGTCAAATACCTATCGTACCAATATAGCGTCAGGTGGAAGTATAAACTAGCATTAGAAGTAGCGAATATGTACCACGCTAAGCAATAAAGTAATTACAAAAACAGAACTTAATTAGTTAA